>CAWUFW010004492.1:1200000-1530480 GCA_963921515.1 Calotriton arnoldi | reverse complement strand
GGACAGGGACTCCTCATCATCTGCTGCTGTGTCCCCATCATCACCTGTTTTTGGAAGAGACACACAATGTATGTTATGTTTCTACAGGCATCAATGGTTCAAACACCTGACAGTTGTGACTGTACCTCTGGATGCGGGCCTGTACATTGCATTGTCCTAAGTTGTCACAGTCAGAGGTTGATATTGGTGTAGCACATTGTCCTGCCAACCTAAAGCATTTCAATGTGAATGTTGAGGTGTGTGCATGGCCAGCATTGGTGGTATTTGGTTGACATCCGGCCCTCCTTCTCCCCCCAGCCCAGTTATCCCACCATGAAGCATGCCACCCTTGCAGTGGGTGCAGGTTGACTCTCAGGATGTCAGTCAGGGGTGTCCTGCTGTTGGTTGGTGCCCAGTTCCCAGCAGGGCCTTGTGCTCCCCACAACAGAGCACCATTGTCAGACATCTTGGAAGTGGCTTTTCACTCCCTGTGATGTGAGCTTGGTTCAGTGTGGTGTTGATGGGCCAATTGTGAGGGTGACCAATATCTGTGACTACCACTCCCATCATGCTATTGCCTACACCTCCTTCCCAGCATGCCCATACTTCCTTCCTTTTGAGTGGACTTCACTGTGTGTGAGTGTGACAGCAATGGCAAGATGGCTGACAGTGGTGTCCTGTTGTTTGTTGGTGCCCAGTTCCCAGCAGGGCCTTGTGCTCCCCACAGCCGAGGCCAGTGTCAGACATCTTGGAAGTGGCTTTTCACTCCCTGTGAGGTGTGCATGCTTCAGTGTGAGCTTGCTGGGCCATGTGGGTGGGGGATGTTGAGCTGTGACTACCACTCCCATCATGCTATTGCCCACACCCCCTTCCCAGCTTGCCCATACTTCCTTCCTTTTGACTCTGCTTCCCTGTGGGGTAGTGTGCCTGTGCTGACAGGATGGCTGACAGTGTTGTCCTGGCGTTAGTTTGGCTACAAGTCCCAAAAGTGTCCCTGTGCTTCACACAGCATAACCCATGGTGGTGGTTCTTTGTGGGATATTTAATTAGAGTGTGAGGCAATGCATTCTCCCAGGTGAGTTGTGTGGAGTTTGTGTTAAGGGTGTGTGTGAGAAAAGCTGCTGGTAACTATGGTCAGTGCTGTCAGTCCTCCTTCCCACCCAGCCAGATATCCCACCGTGGAACGTGCTTCCATTGCAGGGAGTGCAAGTTGGCTTTCAGGATGTCAGGCAGTGGTGTCCTGCTGTTGGTTGGTGCACAGTTCCCAGCAGGGCCTTGTGCTCCCCACAGCAGTACCCAGTGTCAGCCATCTTGTCAGTTCTTTTTCCACTCCCTGTGATGTGAGCATGGTTCAGAGTGGTGTTGATGGGCCAATTGTGAGGGTGACCAATATCTGTGACTACAACTCCCATCATGCTATTGGCTACACCCCCCTTCCCAGCATGCCCATACTTCCTTCCTTTTGAGTGCACTTCACTGTGTGTGAGTGTGACAGCAATTGCAAGATGGCTGACAGTGTGGTCCTGTTTTTGTTGGTGCCCAGTTCCCAGCAGGGCCTTGTGCTCCCACAGCTGAGGCCAGTGTCAGACATCTTGGAAGTGGCTTTTCACTCCCTGTGAGGTGTGCATGCTTCAGTGTGAGCTTGCTGGGCCATGCGGGTGGGGGATGTTGAGCTGTGACTACCACTCCCATCATGCTATTGCCTACACCCCCTTCCCAGCTTGCCCATACTTCCTTCCTTTTGACTCTGCTTCCCTGTGGGTAGTGTGCCTGTGCTGACAGGATGGCTGACAGTGTTGTCCTGGCGTTAGTTTGGCTACAAGTCCCAAAAGTGTCCCTGTGCTTCACACAGCATAACCCATGGTGGTGGTTCTTTGTGGGATATTTAATTAGAGTGTGAGGCAATGCATTCTCCCAGGTGAGTTGTGTGGAGTTTGTGTTAAGGGTGTGTGTGAGAAAAGCTGCTGGTAACTATGGTCAGTGCTGTCAGTCCTCCTTCCCACCCAGCCAGATATCCCACCATGGAACGTGCTTCCCATTGCAGGGAGTGCAAGTTGGCTTTCAGGATGTCAGGCAGTGGTGTCCTGCTGTTGGTTGGTGCACAGTTCCCAGCAGGGCCTTGTGCTCCCACAGCAGTACCCAGTGTCAGCCATCTTGTCAGTTCTTTTCCACTCCCTGTGATGTGAGCATGGTTCAGAGTGGTGTTGATGGGCCAATTGTGAGGGTGACCAATATCTGTGACTACAACTCCCATCATGCTATTGGCTACACTCACTTCACCAGCATACACACAATTCCTTCCTTTCAGTGAGCTTCCCTGTGAGGTGGTGTTCTAGTGGTGGCAAAATGTCTGACAGTGTTTGTTGGTTAGATTTGTGCCACTGCCTTGCTCTATTTGTTGTTATGTTTGTACATGTCATGACACAGTTACATATCACTATGAGATGGCAGGTATTGTTTGTCTAACTAACATACACATCTTGGGATGATTATCTTTGGTTACTGTGGCTTTGCTAACGGTGCATGGTTTCACTATCCCCTTGACAGTGATGTGTGTGTATTGTCACACAATATTGAGTATATTGGTTGTGTACTCACCAGGCTCTGGGATGTTTGATAGTCCATGTTCGCTCTCTGGTGGTAGGATGGCCCGCACCTTCTCCTCCCAAGGCCTGAGGTATACTGGTTTGACAGGAGGGCCACTGCCGGTGCGATGGCTCAAGGTGTAATCCTTCTTGAGTAGGGCCTTGACCCTCCTGCGCACATCATACCACCTGTTCTGGATGTCTTCCTTTGTGCGCAAACATGGTGATTGTGCGTTCACCCTGTCGACGATCCTCTCCCACATCTTGGTTTTCTGCGACATGGGGGTCTGTTGGACCAATGTACCAAACAAGTGTGGCTCTACCCTGAGGATTTCATCTACCAGGACTTCCAATTCACTGTCTAGGAACTTTGGATTCTTCTTTGGGGGCATGGTGATGGGTGGTGGTGGGGATTAATGTGTGTGTGGGTGTGCAGGTGAGGGTGTGTGTGTGTAGGTTTTGCTGGGTGTATGTGAGGGTGCTGTTTGGGAGGTGCTAATGGTGTGTGGCTTGTGTGATGGATGAGTTGTGGGTGTGTCTGTGGTTGCTGTCTGATGGTGTTCTGTGCTGGCAGGTCATTTGAATTTGCAAAGGATCATGGTAGGGATTTGTGGCCTTTATATGGGTGGAGTTGTGGGTGTGTCTTTGTTCCATGTTTTTTCCCCCCAGTATTTATTGACTTTGTCATTGCTTGTTTGGCCCTTTTTTTTGTATTTTTTCCTTTGTAGTTTTTGGGCATGTAGGAGACGTTCTTCTGACGGAGTAGGACGCTGCAGTTGGCTCGTGCGAGCTTCTCCGAGTCTTTCAAGCTGTGTTTCTGCTGTGTTTCATGTGCGGCGTACGCGTCGGTCGCGAGTATTGGGTTGCTTCGGCCCCGTTTGTATGCGTGTCGGTCGTACGGCTTGAGCTCCGTGCGACTCGGTCTGGTTTTTACACGCATTGCATCGTACTGCGCGGGTCGGAGTTCGCGGGTACATTTCTGTCGGGTTCATTCCTGGTGCGTGTCGGTCGGTTCGATTCGCGTGGTTCTCCGGCCGGATAGCTGGTTTCCGTGTGGTTTGGTCGTTCGGCTTGTGTTCCGTACGTAGTCGGTCGTTATTCACATGCATTGCATCGTACTACGCGGATCGGGCAGGGCCGGTACGTGTCGGTCGGACTAAATTCCCGCACCGAGTCGGTCAGTACGCTTTCCGGCCTGAATCGGAATCGGCCCCAAAGTAAGTATACAAAAGAACTAACAAATAGAACAAAATAATAAACAATAAATTTTAAAAAAACAAATTTAACTAATAAATTATTTTCTCTTCTCAGCTTCTACAAACTGCACCAACAAAAACCATCCACAGAAATTAAAGTCACCAACTACAACTAGTAAGTATTAATTTTTTTCCTATTAAAGACAAAACAATGCAATTTAATGAAAATATTATATAAATTTTTAATAACAAAAACATTTTGCTTTCATACCAACAGATAATATAACAGTAAATAAACAATGACCATCAATACATACCTTAAACAAAAGTAAAGCAACACTAATGTAAGTATAATGTATATAACATTAATTATACTAGCATGTTTATTATTTACCATTGCATAATTATTAAACATAAATATATATATATATTACAGATATACCCCAAAAATGACAGAAGGAGCAAAGTGTCATTTCATCGCAATAGGGGAAACTAATGCTTTGCTATATGGGTTGCACTTACACCCAAGAAAAAGTTATTGAAAATAAAACACACTGGAAATGTAGCAAATATTACAAATATTATTCCAATGCCTGTTACTGGAGAGCCACTACAATAGATACTAATGTTGTAAATGTTAGAGAACACAACCATCCCCCAAATGCAACTGAAGTTGAAGTAAGAGATGCCCTAGAGACAATAAGGGTAGCAAGCACAAGCTCCCAACAAACAAGCACTCAAATACTGAAAAATGTTTTAACTAGAGTGCCAGAACATGTCACAAGACAACTGCCTTCAATCCCCAATTTAAAAAGACTAATAGCAAATACTAAGAGATCTACATCTCAAATTCCACCTATCCTCCAAACCTTTAGATAAATTGAAATACTTCCTGAGTACACCATCACCCACAAAGAGCGAAAAATTCCTTATTTATGACAACGAAAGTAATGACAAAAGAATTATAATGTTTACAACTAATACAAATTTACAAAAACTTAAAACCTGTGCAACGTGGCTGATGGATGGTACCTTTAAAGTTTGCCCCAAACCATTCTATCAGATGTATACCATCCACGGAGAATATGAAGAAACAAATAGCCCCTTTATTTACGCATTATTGCCTTAATAAACAAAACACAACTTATGTAGAACTACTAACTACAATAAAACAACTCACAGAAAACTACTGTCCCCAAAGAATCATAATAGACTTTGAGCAAACAATGATTCAATCCATCCTCAAACTATACCCACACACTGCAATACAAGGGTGCTATTACCATTTTAATCAGAGCATATGTAGGCACCTGCAGAAATCTACTTTGAGCATAGATTATTCAACAAATAGCAACTTTGCTTCTCAAATTAAAAATTAATTGCCTTGGCCTGATGTCCCAACTACTGAAGTAGCCAATCACTACAACTTACTTATAGAAAGTCCTTTCTATCAAACTAGCAAATCTAAATTAAGTCCCTTCCTAGACTACTTCAAAGACACCTGGGTGGGAAGGTTCCATAGGTCAGGGCACCGCAGACAACCTAAATTTCAGATCCCCTGGTGGAACGTATATGCTAGTACTGTGGCTCAAAAAGCCAAAACAAACAACGCGGTGGAAGGATGGCATAGTGCCTTCCAAGCCACAATAGGAAGAGGACAACCAACAGTACATAAACTAATTGAAGCAATTAAAACAGAACAGAGCTACCAAGAACTCAGACTTGAGCAATCACTGAGTAAAATAGGCCCTAAACTAAGCAAACAAACTAAAACCATGTACAAATACCTGCAACATAAAACTAGGGGCCTGATTCTCGATCTCTCTGGGAAAGCCTCTATGACCGAATGGCGCTCGTGGAATGGTTTCCAAGCGACTCGGACTCATGAGAGCTCCAAGCGACAGAGTACGATGCATCCAGCTGCTTCCAGATGCGACTTGGTCGCTCGGAGCTCCATTGAAGTCAATGGGTGCCTGGTGTATGCTGACCGAATGCATGAGGCTCCAATAGATCAGAAACGCACGGCTCGGGACAATCGGTGCACCCTGCCGCAGGGCACGCATTGGTGCCTGCCGCACCATGCATGGCATGATATAGGGGGACCCATGGGACTCCCCAGTGACCGAGTCGGCAGAGCTGCAGGTGAAGGGGGTCCGCTATGGACCCCCAAAGTCCTGACTTCCGACAGCCGTTTCGAGTTGGACGGGACGATCTCGGAAGGCTGTCCAAATCCAGCATTGTACTCTGGTCGCTTGGAAACGCGGCCCGTCGAGACGTCACAATTGGCTTGGTCATGTCCAAATGCTGACGGGTTTGGATTGGGATATGGCTAACTCCTAACCTCGCATTGTACTTGCTCGCTCGTACAGCGTGTCCGAGTCGTCCGGAAGACACAGGGCTCGATCTGATTCGGACTCGCGCAGGTCTCCCGTTCGGAGGCCCTTCCCAGCCGAGATCGGAATTAGGCCCTAAGTTGTATCCAACTACACAAGGTCTAGAATACCTGGACATAATAGCAAAATCAATTCTTTAAACTAAACAAAATACTAAACATAAGTAAAACATTCCAACTATAAAACATATAAACATCCTAAAAGTTTTTTTCTAAATATTTATAATGATGTCATACAACTTTGAAATATAGCAAAAACTTATATGACATAATATAAATATTAAATAAAAAATAATCAATGAAAAAATAGAGACATTTCCCACCCATAGTAAATAAAAATAATACTCACAGTTATGTAGCAGTAGAATATCCTCGAAAACGATAAAATCCTCAGCAAACAAAATAAATTATAATCCAGTTCTTTTCAGATCCCCCAAAAATTGCAAAAATACAACTGTAAAATAAAATCCAACGCCGCAATCCTCTTAAGAACGAAACCCACAAAAACACGAAAATAGTGTAGAAAAAAACGCTCCAACAACCCCCGGAAAAAAAAGGAAATGTCAAAAAATTGTTATCAAACAAAGATAACATTTTCCTTTAAAAAAAAAAAACACGTTGGTAATCAATCCATTCAGAAAATCCAATACCTGTTAAAAAAAAATGTAAACAACACCCACCCACAACACAAATACAAACCCACAAGCATTCACTATCAACATTAAAAACAGAACAATACATTTAATAAACACATAAATAACACTACATAACACTCTAATTATATCCAACACTATGGGGGTCATTAGCATGTCGGGCGGATCGCCACCGCCCGCATGGCGGTGGCGATCCGCCCGACATATTCCTCCGCCCGCATGCCAATTTCCACCCGCCACATTACTATGGCGTGGGGACCCCGCCCGGTCGACTCAGTTAATATGGTGGCGGTGTCTGGTAGACACCGCCATCCATATTATGATGCATGCGGGGTTATGCCTTTCCGCGGCGGCAACGCCGCCACGGAAAGGCATACGGTCTTCTACATTGGGGGCCCGTAGCGGGCCCCCAGGGATTCTGGGGGGTGGGGGGTGCACATGGGGGGTACCTATGGTACCCCCCTGCATTTCAATGTACAACGTGGCAGGCACCGCGCGGTGCCTGTCACGTTGTGCATTGAAAAGCACAACTTGCATTTTTGGCATTGCGGCGGGCGGTGCTTTCAGCACCGCCCGCCGCAATGTCAGAAATGCGGGATGCGCCCGCCAGTGTGGCAAGCGCATCCTAATGGCATGTGCGGGACCGCCGCATGCATTACGGGCGGTCCCATTTCCCGGGGGTATGGCGGGCGGACAAAGTCCGCCCGATATGCTAATGACCCCCTATGTCTCACACATAAAACACTAAGGGGGTCATTAGGATGGCGTAACGTTCGCCACCGCCGAGCCGGCGGTGGCGACCGTTACGCCATCGTAACGAGATATACCCCCGCCACATTGTAATGGCGGTGGGTACCGCGGCGGACGCAAAGTCCGGTCCGCCGCTTTCCGCCAGTAGGTCCGATTGCCGGGCGGAGCTTGGGCAGCATGCTCACATATGGTGGCGGTACCTAGCAGGCACCGCCATCCATATTATGATGCCGTGCGGAGCCAGGCCTTTCCGTGGCGGCGATGCCGCCATGGAAAGGCTGGCAGAGAATTGCTTTAGGGGCCCGTTGCAGGCCCCCGGGGGAGGTGCGGGGGTGGGTGGTGCACTTGGGGGGTACCCATGCTACCCCCCTCCATTTCCATGCACAAGGTGGCAGGCACCGCGTGATGCCTGCCACGTAGTGCAGTGAAATGCACAACATGCTCCTTTCAACATCGCGGCGGTGCTGCTGTCAGCAGCCACCGCCGCAATGTTAAAGGTGCAGAATCCGACCGCCAGCGGTGGCGGTCCCATCATAATTGGATAGGCGGGACCGCCGCACGCATGGCGGTCGGACCCAATCAACGCTACGGTGGCGGGCGGATCAAATCCGCCCGCCATCGTAATGAGCCCCTAAACTACCAAAACAACACCTAACTACACCAAAAACCATCAAACAACACCCTAACAAATCTATTTACACTACTACTACCTAACCCCTACCCTAAAACTAACTTAAAAGTATGTAAAATTAAACTTACCTGAATGGACGAAAAGCAGCTCCCAACCGCGAGGTTCCTGCTTCCAAAATGACCTAAAACTGAAATCGATAGAAAGAAAAGTTAAAAAAACAAAAACAAAAATGGCGGCATTATTGAAATGAAAAAAAGACTAACTTCCCATAGAAAACAAAAATAAATATAGAAAAAAATATTAAAAATAATATATACAACTTTGGGGCCGATTCCGATCTCGGCCGGTAGGGCACCGAATCGGACTCGGCTTTACCGGGTCCGATTCGGAGGCCCTGTTTCCGACCGATTCGAACATGCGTCCGGGCGAGCGAGTACGATGCGAGCGCACGCGAAATCGCCGACCGACTCGTTCGCGGGTCCGAACCGCTCCGACCGACTCGCACGGACACGACTCGCACCGCGCAATGGAGACGTTCCCTGACCGGGCAAGTACGATGCGCGCCTCGAGCAGTCCGACCGACTCGCGCCGTCCGGCTCCAAAGAGCAGTCGGAGCTGGACTTTGGGGGTCCGTGACGGACCCCCCTGTACACATAGCCGCGCGAGTCGCACACAGGGGGGACCCATGGGTCCCCCCTACCTGTGCATGTATGGCGCGAGTCGCTTCAACGCATACCCACTGTAGGGGGCACCCTTGTTTGCGACGTACCCATTGAGTCAATGGGAGCCCGTGTACGCGTTGTACGACCGGCTCCCATTGACTTCAATGGGAGTCCGACCGAATCGAGTCCGATAGCATGCATACGCATCGTACTCGTTCGGTCAGGCTGCTAGAGTCCGATTCGGTCGGAAATCTCTCCGGGTCCGGCTCGGTAGGGTAGATTTCCGGCCTGAATCGGAATCGGCCCCTTTATGTATTACAATTAATTTTCCTATTGTTTAAAATAAATTTAAAAAAATATATAAAATATACATTAACTGTTATATGATTAAAAATCAAAAATATAATATTTAATGTATATTAAAATATATGTTTATTTCATGCAATGTAAATGTACAAAAAATATAAAAATGTAATAGAAAATGAATATGTTGTACAAAAAATTTCTGTTACAAATATTGTAAATTATTTAACATATTAAATATTATTTAAAAATAATATTCAATATACTAAATAATAAAAAGGAACTTTGTCAAATACATGTTATATAATTTTTCAAAAATGAAAAAATATGTTAAATGTTGTTTTGAAAATGTTAAAATAGTGTATACAAATGTTTTCTTTTTTGTACAAAAAAAATTATAAACCAAAACAATGAAACTTTTTATAATACAAATAATGGAAAATACTTTGCTTTACCATTCCATGACTATGGGACCGATTATGATGGCAGAAGGCCCGCCACCGCCAGCCGTGCGGGGCCCTCCCAATCGGATGCGATTTCCCCCGCCAAATCAGGATGGCGGGAGACAGCCCGCGACCGTGGCGGGCGCAAAGACCGCTCGCCACTCTTCCGCCACAAGCAATCGGCCCGATTGCCTGTCGGACGGTCCACATTAGGTCAGCATGGCGGCTGTGCCTAGCAGGCACCGTCCGTCGAAATTACAATGCGGCTTTCAGCCAGCCTTTCCATGGCAGTGGTCAACCGCCATGGAAAGGCTGGCGGGAACGGATTTGGGGGCCCGTTGCGGGCCCCCTTGTGTCTGGGAGGAGGTAGTTAGTGCACTGGGGGTACCTATGGTACCCCTACATTTCCATGCACAAGGTGGCAGGCACTGCGTGGTGCCTGCCACGTAGTGAAGGGATATGCACGACATGGCCATTTAGCAGTGCGTCGGGAGCTGCAGTCAGCAGCACCCGCCGCAATGTTAAATTGCAGGAAGCAACCGTCATGGTGGCGGTCGCATCGTAATATGGGGTGCAGGACCGCCGCCTTACAGGCGAGCGGTCCCAATCCCCGCTACCATGCCGCCATCGTAATCGGCCCCTATGTTACCAAAAAATTTACTATATTTCAAAAATGTATTAAAAAAAATTGTATGTATAAAAAAATATTCTTTTTTTAAAATGTACACACTAAAACATTAATGTTACAAATATGTTATGTTTCGTAATAAAATATTCATACGATAAAAAATTATGAGTTATGTTTTCATATTTTAATAAAATTTCTAACTTAAAACAATACAAAGAATTTAATAGTGAATGAAAATATATATGTTTTCACATAAAGAAATGTTGAAAAAATATATATATATCTATATACTTATTAGTATATACATATAAACTTTACAAAAATCTTTTTATTATAAATAATAAACAATTCCTATACAAAATTTCCAAATAAAATAAACTCTGGAAAAAATGAAAATAATGCCCCCCCCAATTAAAATCCCCAAAACAAAAATAACTATACTCAACAAATCTACCTTATAATAAACCATAATAATTTACTATTCCAACTCCAAATCCAAATAAACTCAGGGAAAGTGCTGGATAGTAAACCATAATAATTTACTATTCCAACTCCAAATCCAACTAAACTCAGGGAAAGTGCTGGATAGTAAACCATAATAATAATCTATTCCAACTCCAAATCCAAATAAACTCAGGAAAAGTGCTGGATAGTAAATCCATAATAATAATCTATTCCAACTCCAAATCCAAATAAACTCAGGGAAAGTGCTGGATAGTGAACCATAATAATTTAGTATTCCAACTCCATATCCAAATAAACTCAGGGAAAGTGCTGGATAGTAAACCATAATAATTTACTATTCCAACTCCAAATCCAAATAAACTCAATGAAAGTGCTGGATAGTAAACCATAATATTTAACTATTCCAACTCCCAAAACAATTTAAAGAAAGGAAAAAAATAAATAAACCTCCCTCCCTATATTAATCTTTCAAACCCAACAAAAATAGGTTATCAAAAAAAAAATGAATATTTTTATAAATTAAAATTTAACAAATCCCAAATTTTTTCACAAAATATTAAAATTTATTATTTTCAAATTGTCTATACATTTTAAAAATACACAAATAAAACAAATTACAATACATTTTTAAATGTCTAAATAAATGTTTTACAAATTTAAAATTATTCATATTAATTATAAATATTTTATTAAATTATTTAAATATTAGTAATAAACGTAATATTTTCGAAAAATTTATTTAAAAATTTTCATTTCAAAAATACATTTCGAAATTTACAAAATTCCAAATTATTTTTTTTTAAAAAATAATATTTTTAATTTACTGCTCACCCTTATCCCCTATAAACACAAAATCAATAAAATAAAATATATAAAAAAATTACTAATATATATTTTTTTCATCAACATTTTTAATTTACTCCCCACCCTTATCCCCTATAAACCCAACATCCCACTCCGAAAATATATACAAATTTCATTTTTATAAAAAATTAATCAACATTTTTAATTTACTCCCCACCCTTATCCCCTATAAACCCAACATCCCGCTCCTAAAATTTATATTAAAATAAAAAATAAACATTATTTAAACATTAAAAAAATGATTTATACATTATAAATTTACTAATACAAATTTACTTAAAAATCAAAAAATTTAGAAAATTATAAGATTTAGAAACCACAAAATCGATATTATTTACATCGATATTTTTACCTTCGATATTTACAATTTCGATATTTCTAAAAATATTTAAAAGGATATTTTTAACATCGATACTTACCTCGATATTTAAAACAATCAATATTCTTACCTCGAGATTCTTGCACGTCGATATTTTTGAGTCAATATTCTTTCTCTGCCCCAACATAAAGTGTACGAGCTGGGTGACAGAACAGGTAGATTACTGGCCTGGCTGGAAAAGCGAGACTGATGGGGAAAAAGGGAGAAGAGTTGAGAGACCCACAGGAGATAGCGGAGGTCTTTGCCTCCTACTTTACCCAAATATATACTTTCGCCACCACCACAAACACCATGGACTCCAGAGACTTGCTTGCTACCATCCCAGTCGCCTCCCTAACCCCGGAGGATCGAGAATCCCTGGAGGGGGACCTCACAGAAGAGGAGTTAGTAGTAGCCCTGCGGGGAATAAAATCAGGAAAAGCTATGGGGCACAATGGATTCCCAATTGAACTGCTCAAGTTAACAGCCTCTAAGGTAACACCCTCCCTACGAGCCATGTATTTAGAAAGTTTCCAAAAAGGCTCCCTCCCAGATGACCTACAACTAGCATCAATCGTAGGGATTCATAAACAGGGTAAGCCGGCGGAGGAATGCAGTTCCTACCGGCCCATATCGCTTCTAAATGCATAAACAAAAATCCTAGCCAAAGCCCTGGCTAACCGACTGATTCCCATTATCAACAAAATTGTGCACCCGGATCAATCAGGCTTCATGCCGGACGAAGTACTGCTCTTAATCTCAGCTGGCTACACAGGGTGCTGAGAAGGGCAGGAACAGTCCAAGAGGACATGGCCCTTCTTTCCCTCGACCCTAGGATGGCGTTCGATACGTCGAAGGGCCTTACTTATTCGCTGTCCTGGAGCATATGGGCTTCGGCCCGATATACATAAAGTGGATAAAATAACTATATGCTGACCCGACAGCGCAAATAGTTGTCAATCAACTCACATCACGACGAATCCATCTGGGCAGAGGTAGCAGACAGGGATGCCCCCTGTCGCCTCTTATATTTTCAGAGGGTTGAAATGGTCACAGCAGCACGAAGACAACATTTCTTTATACGCAGACGACATACTGCTGTATGTTGTGACCCGAAGACCTCAATCCATAGGATCCTACATATATTTTCGATTTTTGGTAAGCACTCTGGCTACACCATAAATTGGACAAAATCCACATTGTACATGCTCCACGGCCAGGTGCCGCGTACACCGACAGACTGAGAGGTTACAGTGGCGACGGAAGGATTCAGATACCTAGGAATTTACATAACATCTGATCCACTTCTCTTCTATAACAACGATCTTCAGGGCCCACTAACGCGACTGCAAAACGACGTCTGACACTGGCGAGCCCGCCCTCTGACCCTACTGGGCAGAGCGGCCCTATTTAAAATGCTGGCACTGCCCCGCTTCCTATACGTGCTACAAAATACCCCTTTCAATGTCTCAGACACATACTTCACCAGTGTGGAGAGTGTGGTCCGGACCCTACTGTGGGACGGGAAGAACCCCCGCATTGCAACACATAAATTGATGAGAGGGTGGTACGACAGGGGGATCTCCCTGCCCGACCTTAAGCTATATTACTGGGCATCTCAACTAGCGGTATCAACCAATGAGTCTACGGCCCACAGCTTGAACCGGCCTATATGATGGACAAATGGTTAATGAGCTCGGGCGGACACTAAAGCAGCACTCTACACTCTACACAAACCCCAGACATCAGCACCTCAAGGCTCCCACGGCCCAGACCATGGCAATTTGGCATCAGGTAACTAAGATATTTGGCTGGCATAAGAAAATAACACAAGTGACCCCCTTGTGGTAATAAGAGCAATTGGGCACACTGAGCGATTGCCCCGGGTTCGACAGGTGGGACACGATTGGTATCTCTACAGTCGGCGACCTGTGGAAGAGCGGCAGGGTGGTCACATTTACTGGGTTGCAAGCGGAATAACAGTTGGCAAACTCAGAGGCCTTCAGTTACCTACAATAAGTCATGCCATAAAGTCTGCTGTTCCGAGGGGAGAGGTATTACCCGAGGCGTCCCCGCTGGAGAACAGGTTACTTTCGGAACACATGACCCGTAAGGCATTATCCCTGACCTACCGGAAATTAATAAACAACAGACCAGACCCACTTGTCCGCCTCAGACAGCATTGGGGGACAGAGTTTAGAGGATAAGGAATGACAGGAAGCGATATCTTCCCCACGAGAAGTAGCTATTCCAATGAGGCTGAGACTAATTCAACTCAAAATCTTGCATAGGTCATATTTCTCGGGGGACCATGGTCAAGATGAAAAAGAGGACAGACTCGGAATGCCTCAGGTTCTGCACTCAAGAAGGTACGTTCTTCCATACACTTTGGGAGTGCCCCGTGATTCAACCTTACTGGGACGGAGTCATAACTAAATTAAAAGAGGTTTGTGAAAAAGAAATCATCAACTCCCCACAACTCTGCCTGCTTAATATATGGGAGGCCACTGACCTGACCCGTACCGAGCAAACCTGGGTGTCCCTGGGGCTGGCCCTACCTAAAAGAAACATCGCCCAAAAATGGGGAGTAAGTGATAAACCATCGATTGGGGAATGGGCAAAGGACATGGATAGATCCATGATCGCAGGAAAAAGAGGTCTTCAAGAACAGAGGCTGCCCGAAGAAGTGGGATCAAAAATGGGCTAAATGGAATGGCCATCATACCTCAGAACATCTACCTTATGATGTACATTTGTCCTATTTAGGGCAGCTATGGAAAGCCTGTTGGTTACAATCATAAGCAACAGATAGTGAAGTATAGCTTGAGTCCTATGGAACAGTGAGCAGAGGACCCATGGATGGGCATAGCATTGCTCGTAGGGTGTCTACTGTAACAAAGATCAAAACGATGGAAGGAATGCTTTACTTAATCTCAGCCACTTATGGTAACTCAAAGACACATTCCAGTCTGTCATTTTTCATCCCCTATGCCATTCTAGACAAAGACCAGCCATATGAAAATCAGTGATGCTCCAATAGGAACAGCCAAGCCCGAACTGCCAGACCAGGTCCCCTCCACATGAGAACACAAGCAAATGAGGGTCATTATTTGTTGTTTGTCAATAGTAAATTCCTGCTGTGGGAGTTTATCATTGAAAAACAAAAAAGCTGAACGTGGGCATCATCATAGGGCGTCCTCTCTGCAAAGAATTCATGTCTTCCATAGAGCTGTCCCTGTGGTAGCTGATCTAAAGGCACATAGATCCACACCAAACAATCAGGGATCTCTAAATCTGGTGGGCATCCCTTTAACAGGGTTGCAGAGACCAACACACCCGCTGACCTTGCCTCAAACTCTAAATGACCCCCTCAGTGGTTTATGACACAAATCAAATAGTGTCTGTGGCAATGGAGCATTGGGGTACTCCACCCAACATTGGTGAACCCTTTGAGATATTTGTGCCAATCTTCGCCTGTTACTCGTTGTGGTAGAGGAAATAGGAGGCCCAGTTCAGGACTTAATTTCAGAAGTCTATTCTGCATTCCAAAATAGCAGCCTGCAGTAGTCAGCTGTGTCCAATGCTACTGATAGATGTAGGAGAATGAGTGGGAAAGGGTCACACTTAAGAACAGTGCAATGTATATAATCAAGGAACATGAGAGTGGCCATCTCCTTACAAACCTCCATGTGAAACCTGAAAACCCTTGTTGATAGTCGCTTAGAAAGTGGTTGTTGCAAAAATACT
The DNA here is from genome assembly GCA_963921515.1 of Calotriton arnoldi. NCBI lineage: Eukaryota > Metazoa > Chordata > Amphibia > Caudata > Salamandridae > Calotriton > Calotriton arnoldi. Next base: position 1,514,824 of record CAWUFW010004492.1, on the reverse strand, counting down.
TCATAAGTTGTCTTGAAATGCAGCATCCAGCTACCTTCCCAACCAGGGCAGGGGTGAGACACCGCTTAGTTTAGATCAAAATAGTTTGTTTTTGAGTATTGGGGTTATCCGCCACTTTTCATATCTTTCAAAAAACACATTGTAGCTTGACTCATTTCTCGTTAGACACCAGGGGGGTTATTATAATGTAGGGCGGATCGCCGCCGCCCGTATGGCGGTGGCGATCCGCCCACCATTTTTGACCGCCAGCCTAACATTTCCCCCCGCCATATTATGATGGCGGTGGGGACCCAAGCGGACGGAAAGACCGTCTGCCGGTTTTCCGCCGGTAGGCAATCCACCCGATTGCCTACCGGGCGGAAAAGGCCTGCAATATGGTGGCAGTGCCTTGCAGGCACCGCCATCCATATTAGGATGATGGCGGTCACATGCCTTTCCATGGCGGAGACTCCGCCATGGAAAGGCATGCGGAGAATGCCTTTGGGGACCCGTTGTGGGCCCCCTGGGTGTGAGGGTGTGGGGGGCTGCACTTGGGGGGTACCCATGGTATCCCCCAACATTGGCATGCACAAGGTGGCAGGCACCGCGCGGTGCCTGCCTACTTGTGCCTGCCAATGCACACAGTGCATTCCCTGCATTGTGGAGTGTGGTGCTGTGCGCACCGCCCGCCACAATGCTGGGAATGGAGGATGCCACCGCCACGGTGGCGGTGGCATCCTAATCGCCTGTGCGAGACCGCCGCACCACTGGCGGCCGGTCCCAGCCCTGCTAGGGTGGCGGGCGGACGAAAGTCCGCCCGTCATCCTAATAGGCCCCCAGGAGTTTGTGAAGATTTAAAAGGTTTTCTTAATTAAACTAGTAGGTAAGATGGTTAGGTGGTACCTAGTGTCTTTGGCTGTTACAGACTGGATAGCTCATTTGTGGATATCAGATCGAAGGCTTTCTAGGTGTTGTTTTTCGGTACTTCTTTTCAGCTTAGGATTGAATGGGGTGATTTTGTCAGTGAAATTTTTTTTTGATATTTTCTCCTTGAGTTCTTTTTTGTGATGTTTTTCAATTGATAGTATCTGAACTAGAGTATTTCTTGGAATTATTTACAAGCTTCTCAAGCAGTGTGCAGATGCCCTTTCAAGCTTCCTCACGTCTTTACGTACTACTTTTGAATAAACTCATTAAAGTCAACGGTGGCCTAGCTCTCACTCTAACCCGGACGACAAAGTAAGCCTAGGGAATTTTTCACATCTGCCAAGTTCTCTGTGGTTAATCAGAGGCCAAAAGAATAGCCTGGCTAATGCGTACTTACCATACGACTCATGAGTGCTGGGGAAACAATTTGCGCAAACACCACATGTGGACGTAACTATAACCACATAGTATAGGGTTTGTTTTTTGTTGTTGCGATTTTCAGATTCCACCTGTTCAGAATACCTCGAGGTAAAGGTCTTTGTGGCCAATATTACTGCAATGTATTCTCTTTGTCACATTGTTTTGACTGTGCATATTCCTCTAGGCATTACATAGAGAAAATTTCAAAGTCAAACACATGGGACTCAGGGCAATTTGTGCGGAACCCATGCAGTGCTTAATTTGTAAAATAATGAGTGCCAGTGCTGAAAGCTCTGCTTAGAAGCCCGGGCCACCACTGTCAAATGTTGGCACACCGAATACCATGGCTGCATAGTCTTGAATCCACTTCGTGCCTCATAAGTCTACTACCAGACACTCCCTGGCCCTTTATCTCACTCTTGCAGGTTCCTGCTTCCTCTGTTTGTGAATGTTTTCCAGTCTTTCTCTTCCTCTTCTTTTCCTCTTTGGGTGTTTCCCCTCTCCTGCTCTCGCTAAATGTCTCATGGGAAAATATGTGCCAGTCCTCAAAAATGAGTGCTGGTGTGATCCAATGGCAACCACCGGCTCAAATTAGGAACTGAACCCATGCTTTATAAGTGGTTGCGAACTCTGTTTGCACTAAATTTTAAAATAGCTGGAACTAGACTGCATGTGGTTTTCCTATAGGTAATTGACACTGTAGGGATGGAGTTGAGATCCTCTGAATTTTACTTGTCTCTTGTTTATCACCGGGGAGCTTCAAAGTTCATGTTTCTGAGCTAAAAATTCCTGTGCATGATCTTTCTTTTTCCCTCTTACCCTTTTTGGTAAGCTGAGCGTCCAATGTCTGCTACCCAACTTGTTGTCTATCCCTGCAAAATATTCTGTAGCTTCACTGTCTGTAAAGATGGCCTTCACTAGATCCACTGGTGTGCCACAACACCAGTATCGTTAGTGGTTGGGGGGCTTGTTAAGGAAGATCTCCAATTGATGTACCTATACGGATTGAGTCTGTCCATCAGGATCACTTGAGAAGGTTTCCAAGTGTCCGTTTGGTTTTCCTTCTGATACTGGACTAGAGATTCAATGAGAATGGCTTTAATCAGTGATTCAGTGGGGCTTCAAACAACTAAACAACACTGGACATGATAATTAAAAAAAAGTCTGTCTGCACATCTTGACCCGATTCTTTGAGCATGTGATTTCAATTTACACATTCAAATGGCCTAATTTATGAGTGGAAGATGTTCATAAAAGTTGACTATGCACTTTAAACCCATCTAGGCATGTGTACTATTACCCCATAATGATATAATATTGTGCATGAACAAATCCTATACAGTGAGCAGGTATTCCACAGTGGGAATGCCCTGAAAAGGTGGAGAAGATTCAAAATCTTGATAGTCTGTGGATATTCACAAACATTGCCCCAGTCCTATTGCGGAAATCATCAGATAGTTAGTCATGTCTACATCCTTTATCTAGGCTGGTAACGTGCATGGAACACCCCCAAAATTGAGGGGTATGTTCAGGAATGCGTTTCTGTGAAGACATATATTTTCCACATTGAAAAAAAAAATGCCATGGCAAGAATGTGCAAGCATTTCTTTTAGGTGCATTGTTCACCTGCTCATGTGGAAATGCCTCATCATTGTTACCAATGCAAATTAGGAAACGTTTTCCAAGAATACTCCCACTCCTTGTCACTGGACCAGGCTTACTCACACACGTGTAAACCTGCTGTGCCTCACCTCATTAGCCTTTATCAACAGCTCCACCTCACACCAGCTCTTCCAAAATAAATTGTGCTTGCTCAGCCTGCTTGTCCCACTTGCACCCACATTCTCACCTCTTTCATTCCGTCTCACATTCACTCATAACCTTCTGACACTTGCATGCTTTAAGTTCTGCCACCAACTTTCCTCCCCTCACTCAAAACCATTTCTCTCTTAACAGCACACTGTCGAAGGCTTCCACCTGTTGCTCTCAATGATTCTCTAACACACTGTTGGATTGGCCATTTATGCAGGGTCAGCCACAAGCATTTTGTCTTCACCCTCCTGTTTTCTGAACCCGTTTTAGTTAGCTTTTAGGACTCTGAGTACTGTAAAACAGCTGGCCAGTGCTAAAGTGCTTCTGCTCTCTCATTTAAACTTGGAGAAATTATCTTACCCCCAAATTGCACATTTAATTTACTTGTCAGTCCCTAGTAAAGTGGTAGTACATGTACCCAGGGCCTGAAAATCGAATAATACTAGTGGGCCTGCAGCACTGATTGTGCCACCCATTTAAGTAGCCTGTTAAACATGTTTCAGGCCAGCCTTTGCAGCTTGTGTGTACAGTTTAAACTACCTTTTCGACCTGGCAAAGAAACCTTTGCCAGGCCTAAACCTTCCTTTTTAATGTGTAAAAATCACCCCTATGGTAGACCCTAAACAGCCCATAGGGCAGGATGCAGTGTATTTAAAGAGTTGGAAATAAACTTTTAATGTTTAAATGTCCTGGCTGTCAAAACTCTGAAATTCATTTTTCACTAGTACAACTCCTACCTCTCCCATAGAATAACATTTGGTTACCTTATTACATTTATTATCTGCTAACTTTGAATTGGGAGCAGGTAGGAATGTCGAGTTTGGTGTCTATAGAATTGTAATTTAAAACCCTCTTTAATGGTAACGTCGGACTTTAAATCACAATTCTGAAAATGCCGCTTTTAGAAAGTTAAAAGACACACAAATGATGGACGGAATGCAGAACAAATCAAAGCATTCGCCCCCAGTCAAGAGATCTGGGTTGAATCCATCGTTCTTTTCCTCACCATGCCACCCCAGTTTAGACTCAGCCAAATGCAAATCAGTCTTGACCCTGTGCCTTATGGAACAGTCCAGCCCAAACTGCCAAGCCAGATCCTCCCAGGACTGGAAACAAGCATCCTAGGACCGGTTTCGGGGTTTCATCCTTCATCAGCAAGGCTAGCTTGAATCCAATGGCACAGTGAGCCCGGGACCCAAGTCTTGGCATACCCGGCGCACTTAGGATGAGAAAGCAAAAGACACACAAATGACGGACAGAATGAGGAACAAATCAATCCATTCACCCCCAGTCAAGAGATCTGAGTTAAATCCATCGTTCTTTTGCTTACCATGCCACCCCAGTTTAGACCCAGCCATATGCAAATCAGTCTTGACTCTGTGCCTCTTGGGAACTGTACGGCCCGAACTGCCAAGCAAGGTCTTCCCTGACCCAGAAACAAGCATCCTAGGACCGATTTCGGGGCTTTACCCCTCATCAGACAGGCTAGCTTGAATCCAGTGGCACAGTGAGCCTGGGACCCACATCTGGGCATACCCGGCGCAGTTAGGGTGAGAAAGCAAAAGACACACAAATGATGATCGGAATGCAGAACAAAGAAAACCATTCACCCCAGTCAAGAGATCTGGGTTAAATACTATCGTTCTTTTGCTCACCATGCCACTCCAGTTTAGAACCAGCCGTATGCAAATCAGTCTTGACCCTGTGCCTCATGGGAACAGTCCAGCCCGAACTGCCAAGCCAGGTCCTCCCTGGACCGGAAACAAGCATCCTAGGACCAGTTTCAGGGTTTCACCCCTCATCAGCCAGGCTAGCCAGAATCCAGTGGCACAGTGAGCCCAGGACCCACGTCTGTGAATACGTGGCCCACTTAGGGAGAGAAAGCAAAAGACATACAAATGATGGATTGAATGCAGAACAAATCGAACCATTCACCCCCAGTCGAGAGATCTGAGTTAAATCCATCGTTCTTTTGCTCACCATGCCACCCTAGTTAAGACCCAGCCATATGCAAATCAGTCTTGACCCTGTGCCTCATGGGAACAGTTCAGCCCGAACTGCCAAGCCAGATCCTTCCTGGACCGTAAGCAAGCATCCTAGGACCAGTTCCAGGGTTTCACCCCTCATCAGCCAGGCTAGACTGAATCCAGTGGCACAGTGAGCCCGGAACCCACGTCTGGGAATACCCGGCCCACTTAGGGAGAACAAGCAAAAGACACACAAATGATGGACAGAATGCAGAACAAATCAAACCATTCACCCCAAGTCAAGAGATTTGAGTTAAATCCATCACTCTTTTGCTCACCATGCCACCCCAGTGTGGACCCAGCCATATGCAAATCAGTCTTGACCCTGTGCCTCATGGGAACAGTCCAGCCCGAATTGCCAAGCAAGGTCCTCTCTGGACCAGAAACAAGCATCCTAGGACCGGTTTTGGGGTGTCAACCCTCATCAGCCAGGCTAGCTTAAATCCAGTCACACAGTGAGCCTGGGGCCCACGTCTGGGCGTAGTCGGCATACTTAGGGCGAGAAAGCAAAAGACACGACAAATGATGGATGGAATGCAGACCAAATCAAACCATTCACCCCAGTCAAGAGATCTGGATTAAATCCATCGTTCTTTTGCTCACAATGCCACCCCAGTTTAGACCCAGCCATATGCAAATCAGTCTTGACCCTTTGCCTCATGGGAACAGTCCAGCCCGAACTGCCAAGCCAGGTCCTACCTGGACTGGAAACAAGCATCCTAGGACCGGTTTCGGGGTTTCACCCTTCATCAGCCAGGCTAGCTTGGATCCAGTGGCACAGTGACCTAGGAACCCATGTCTCGGCATACCGGGCCCACTTAGGGTGAGAAAGCAAAATACACACAAATGATGGACGGAATGCAGAACAAATCAAAACCATTCACCCCAGTCAAGAGATTTGGGATAAATACATCATTCTTTTGCTCACCATGCCACCCCAGTTTAGACCCAGCCATATGCAAAAACAGTCTTCACCCTGTGCCTCATGGGAACAGTCCAGCCTGAACTGCCAAGGCAGGTCCTCCCTGGACCGAAAACAAGCATCCTAGGACAGGTTTCGGGATTTCACCCCGCATCAGCCAGGCTTCCTTGAATCCAGTGGCACAGTGAGCCCGGGACCCACGTCTGGGCATACCCGGCGCACTTAGGGCGAGAAAGCAAAAGATACACAAATGATGGATGGAATGCAGAACAAATCAAACCATTCACCCCCAGTCAAGAGATCTGGGTTAAATCCATTGTTCTTTTGCTCACCATGCCACCCCAGTTTAGACCCAGCCATATGCAAATCAGTTTTGACCCTGCGCCTCACGGGAACAGTCCAGCCTGAACTGCCAAGCCAGGACTTCCCTGGACCAGAAACAAGCATTCTAGGACTGGTTTCGGGGTTTCACCCCTCATCAGCCAGGCTAGCTTGAATCCACATCGGAGCCGCCACAGCGAGACTCATCCCTGAAGCCAGATCGAGCATCACAGCATCCTTGGACCTGCTGCTGCTCGATGCATATAGATGCAGGACTTCGCATCGTAAGCCCCTTGCTGATGGCATCTTCAACTGCGATGTAGGACTTTGCATCGCAGCCCCGCAGCTTCTTCGGACCCACCAGTGTGCGATACATTTTTGATGCAGGACTTTGCAGCGCAAACCCCTCATCGACGGCATTGTCGATGACGTTGCAGGACTCCGCATCGCAGTCCCACAGCTTCCTCAGAACCGCTATTTGCAACGCTCCGCAAACTGGGATTTAAGCAACTTTGTTCAGTGGGCCTAACTTGGGGGCTGATTACGATGGCGGGCGGAGGCACCTCCGCGGTGCTGGCGGTGGCGGAAAATGTCCTTTTCCGCACTCCATCGGCGGTCCTTACGTCCGCCGAATTACAATGGGCAAAGATAGCCCATTTCCCATCCGCTGCGGTGTTTTGGGAACCGCCAGAAATGCCCCTCCGCAGCGGTGGTAGACGAGCCAATAGAGAGGGACCGCCGTGCGGAAGGCGGTTACGACCGCTGGCCGAATCACGATGCCACAAACAGCCCATCACACCGCAGCGGTAAATCCAGCTATGCGAGGACGGCGGAAGCAATATTGCGGATAGCGAAGATCCACTCCCGGACACTCCTGACCATAGTTCGGACGGCGGTTTGGGGTGTTACAGCTGCAATTCCGACCACCACGGACGGATTTTCAGCTTTTCCGCACAATCCCGGCAGTGTATCCTGGAATCCGACCGCCGCGGTAGGGAGTTTCTGGCGGTGCATCCTAATCTGGCCGGCGGTTTTGCCGCAGCACCTGCAGGCAGAAATTTCCAGCTAGCACGGCGGTCGGAATGCTTTTCCGACCACCATCGTAATCAGCCCCATGCTTCCTGTATTCAAGGTGCGGTCCATCGGAGTTGGCCTGAACTTGTGACTTCGTCACAGTCTGGTGCAACCAGATTACCACAGTAGGTGCTTCTCGCACTATTTTTACTTAAAACTTTGAAATTGCATATCTCTGATTCTACTGATTGGATTGTTATTGTTATGCTCTCAAATAACTTATTAAAGTTTATTCTGTTTTTCAAAATTGTGTTGTGTAGTCACTTTGTTACTTCCTGAAGTGCTGCATAAATACTTTGCAGATTACCTCTAAGTTAAGCCTGACTACGTTTGTGCCAATCCACCAGAGGGTTGAGCACAGGTTATTTGGAGCTTGCTTGTGTCTCACCCTGACAGAGATTGTGGTTGTGCTTGAGTAGGGTTTCACCCTCTCAACCAGTAACACAATTTCCAACCAACACCCTGTCACTCTTCATTGTTCTGCCTCAAATTATACATTTTGCTCCTCCAGGTGCCTGTCCCTACAAAATATTCTTTAGCTCTCCTCGACCCAGCAGTATGGAAACACTCAGCTGTGGACTGCGACTTTGCAACCCTGCTTGCTCCTGTTCGGTGGCCTCTAGTTGAGGCCACACTTGACCGCCTGGGTTGAGGCCAAGGCTGGATACTTTTTTCAGTTGCTGGAACACAGGCTGTACTTTTATCATTTGTTTCCAATACATTTAATATCTATTAGTTGGCACAGTGACTATGTTTTGGTCCTGAAGTATGCCTCCACACCTAATTAAACGATAACAACCCAGCAGGAACATGTTGACCCCTTACCGATGATTGAGTTGAAGGTCTCTCCCCTCTTAGTTTTAATCTTCCAATAGCTTTGGGACACAATAAAGTTAGATTTAGATCCACCAAGAGGTAGTTTATCCATCATTTCCCTATCCTGGCACTCTGCACCCTGCACTCTGCACCATACACTCACATCTTTATCTCACAATGGAATCGCCCATTACAAGTGCTACTACCGCAATTTGGGAAGATGTAGCGCCCACCATGAACCTCTGCAAGTAGTGTGAGGAAGAACACTCTGATTAAGTATGCAACCTAAGGTTGGGTGAAGGTATTCGTCCTTAAAGAATTAATGGGTTGAAAGTGACAGAGACAGTGAAATTGCGATTTTCCTAGCACAATTGGCCACTTTGCTCCTAGAGGATGAGCACCGTTGTGTTTTGTGTTTCATATGAGCCCATCACTCACAATACAACATGCCATGGTTACTGAAAACCAAAGTGGTGGTCCGCCTGAATATTCTGTCAAGAATATCGCAAGACACAAATATTGTGTCTTTAATATCACACAGATGCAAAAACAACAGTTGATGGACAGAATGCAGAACAATGTCATACATTCACCCCAGTACAGAGATCTGGGCCTAAATCCATCGTTTTTTTGCTCACCATGCCATTCCAGTTTGAACACAGCCATATGCAAATCAGTCTTGACCCTGTGCCTCATGGGAACAGTCCAGCCCGAACTGCCAAGCCAGGTCCTCCCTGGACTGGAAACAAGCATCCTAGGACCGCTTTCGGGGTTTCACCCCTCTTCAGCCAGGATAGCTTGATTCCAGTGGCATAGAGCACGGGACCCACGTCTGGGCATACCCGTCCCACTCGGGGTGACAAATGCAAAAACAACAGTTGATGGACAGAATGCAGAACAATGTCATACATTCACCCCAGTACAGAGATCTGGGCCTAAATCCATCGTTTTTTTGCTCACCATGCCATTCCAGTTTGAACCCAGCCATATGCAAATCAGTCTTGACCCTGTGCCTCATGGGAACAGTCCAGCCCGAACTGCCAAGCCAGGTCCTCCTGGACTGGAAACAAGCATCCTAGGACCGGTTTCTGGGTTTCACCCTCTTCAGCCAGGATAGCTTGATTCCAGTGACATGGAGAGCACGGGACCCACGTCTGGGCATACCCGTCCCACTCGGGGTGACAAATGCAAAAACAACAGTTGATGGACAGAATGCAACACACCATTCACCCCAGTACAGAGATCTGGGCCTAAATCCATCGTTTTTGTTCACCATGCCATTCCAGTTTGAACCCAGCCATATGCAAATCAGTCTTGACCCTGTGCCTCATGGGAACAGTCCAGCCCGAACTGCCAAGCCAGGTCCTCCCTGGACTGGAAACAAGCATCCTAGGACCGGTTTCGGGTTTCACCCCTCTTCAGCCAGGATAGCTTGATTCCAGTGGCATGGAGAGCATGGGACCCACGTCTGGGCATACCCGTCCCACTTGGGGTGACAAATGCAAAAACAACAGTTGATGGACAGAATGCAGAACAATGTCATACATTCACCCCAGTACAGAGATCTGGGCCTTAATCCATCGTTTTTTTGCTCACCATGCCATTCCAGTTTGAACCCAGCCATATGCAAATCAGTCTTGACCCCTGTGCCTCATGGGAACAGTCCAGCCCAAACTGCCAAGCCAGGTCCTCCCTGGACTGGAAACAAGCATCCTAGGACCGGTTTCGGGGTTTCACCCCTCTTCAGCCAGGATAGCTTGATTCCAGTGGCATGGAGAGACACGGGACCCACGTCTGGGCATACCCGTCCCACTCGGGGTGACAAATGCAAAAACAACAGTTGATGGACAGAATGCAGAACAATGTCATACATTCACCCCAGTACAGAGATCTGGGCCAAAATCCATCGTTTTTTGCTCACCATGCCATTCCAGTTTGAACCCAGCCATATGCAAATCAGTCTTGACCCTGTGCCTCATGGGAACAGTCCAGCCCGAACTGCCAAGCCAGGTCCTCCTGGACTGGAAACAAGCATCCTAGGACCGGTTTCGGGTTTCACCCCTCTTCAGCCAGGATAGCTTGATTCCAGTGGCATGGAGAGCAAGGGACCCACGTCTGGGCATACCCGTCCCACTCGGGGTGACAAATGCAAAAACAACAGTTGATGGACAGAATGCAGAACAATGTCATACATTCACCCCAGTACAGAGATCTGGGCCTAAATCCATCGTTTTTTGCTCACCATGCCATTCCAGTTTGAACCCAGCCATATGCAAATCAGTCTTGACCCTGTGCCTCATGAGAACAGTCCAGCCCGAACTGCCAAGCCAGGTCCTCCCTGGACTGGAAACAGAAGGACCGGTTTCGGGTTTCACCCCTCTTCAGCCAGGATAGCTTGATTCCAGTGGCATGGAGAGCACGGGACCCACGTCTGGGCATACCCGTCCCACTCGGGTGACAAATGCAAAAACAACAGTTGATGGACAGAATGCAGAACAATGTCATACATTCACCCCAGTACAGAAATCTGGGCCTAAATCCATCGGTTTTTGCTCACCATGCCATTCCAGTTTGAACCCAGCCATATGCAAATCAGTCTTGACCCTGTGCCTCATGGGAACAGTCGAACTGCCAAGCCAGGTCCTCCTGGACTGGAAACAAGCATCCTAGGACCGGTTTCGGGGTTTCACCCTCTTCAGCCAGGATAGCTTGATTCCAGTGGCATGGAGAGCACGGGACCCACGTCTGGGCATACCCGTCCCACTCGGGGTGACAAATGCAAAAACAACAGTTGATGGACAGAATGCAGAACAATGTCATACATTCACCCCAGTACAGAGATCTGGGCCTAAATCCATCAGTTTTTGCTCACCATGCCATTCCAGTTTGAACCCAGCCATATGCAAATCAGTCTTGACCCTGTGCCTCATGGGAACAGTCCAGCCCGAACTGCCAAGCCAGGTCCTCCCTGGACTGAAACAAGCATCCTAGGACCGGTTTCCGGGTTTCACCCTCTTCAGCCAGGATAGCTTGATTCCAGTGGCATGGAGAGCACTGGACCCACGTCTGGGCATACCCGTCCCACTCGGGGTGACAAATGCAAAAACAACAGTTGATGGACAGAATGCAGAACAATGTCATACATTCACCCCAGTACAGAGATCTGGGCCTAAATCCATCGTTTTTTGCTCACCATGCCATTCCAGTTTGAACCCAGCCATATGCAAATCAGTCTTGACCCTGTGCCTCATGGGAACAGTCCAGCCCGAACTGCCAAGCCAGGTCCTCCCTGGACTGGAAACAAGCATCCTAGGACCGGTTTCGGGTTTCACCCTCTTCAGCCAGGATAGCTTGATTCCAGTGGCATGGGCAAAAGAACGATGGATTTAACCCAGATCTTTTGACTGGGGGAGAATGTTTGCATTGTCAGCATTCCGTCCATCATTTGCTGTAACATTAAATATCATGATGTCAAAAATATTGTGGGACAGAATATTGCAGGTATGAATATAGATTTTTCTTTAAAAATGTTCACATTGTGTCATATATTGTAATGTATACTGTTTTTTTAAGTGTAATTGTTGTATGATTATTTGTATTAATATATTGTATTTTTTTATTTTAATTCTTTTAAAATAATTTTAAAGTGAGATGTTGGGTTTATAGGCGAACAGGGAGGGAGTAACTTTAAATCACTTGTTTATAAGTTTGTTATATTAAAATTTTGTGTTGTGTGGTTTATTTTGTTATTAAAGTATCAACAATGACTGGCCATCCAAGGAATGATCAGTTTGTGTCCAAAGAAAACCATTTGGTTTTTTAAAAGAACCCTCACCCACCAACCTAGTTGGTGGCATGCTTCATCATTGGGTTCCCACCCAACGCGCTGAGTGCACCTTGGGTGTGCTACGATGCCTGAACTACAGCAGAGCGGGTTTTTTTGGTGGTGAGGTGAGTGTAGTGATTTAAAACTGTCTATAGGGTCTCCCTCAACAAAGAGTAAATTTAATAATGGGGCCCTATGGCAAGGTTAAAAATAAATTAAGGCGGATACCTTGCGAGTTTGGGTTTGACTCATGTATCCAAAAAAGGGGACCCTATAGACAATCAACAAGAGAGTGAGGAATTTGGGAGGCTAGTCCACTTCCCCTGGTAAATCAAAGTATCAACAAGGACTGGCCATCCAAGGAATGATCAGTTTGTGTCCAAAGAAAACCATTTGGTTTTTTAGAAGAACCCTCACCCACCAACCTAGTGTGTGGCATGCTTCATCATTGGGTTCCCACCAAAGGCGCCGAGTGCACCTTGGGTGTGCTACGACGCCTGAACTACAGCGGAGCTGGGTTTTTTGGTGGTGAGGTGAGTGTAGTGATTTAAAACTGCCTATAGGGTCCCCTTTTTTGGATACATGAGTGGGAACCCAATGATGAAGCATGCCACCAACTAGGTTGGTGGGTGAGGGTTCTTCTGAAAAACCAAATGGTTTTCTTTGGACACAAACTGATCATTCCTTGGATGGGCAGTACTTGTTGATACTTTGATTTACCAGGGGAAGTGGACTAGCCTCCCAAATTCCTCACTCTCTTGTTGATTGTCTATAGGGTCCCCTTTTTTGGATACATGAGTTAAACCCAAACTCGCAAGGTATCCGCCTTAATTTACTTTTAAACTTTGATTTACCAGGGGAAGTCAACTAGCCTCCCAAATTCCTCACTCTCTTGTTGATATCAATTTATTTTGTTATAAAACTTTTTATATTTACTTAAGAAATTGCCTATTCCCTAAACCAAACTTTTTAAGTACCTACAAATAAGAGATTTTATGGTTAAAAAGGCGGGGGGAATATGCGTTTTTTCTAGGGTGGTATTGATTGACTCGCTGCTGAAGTCTCCATCATCATTGGGCACTGTGTATAAACTATTAGATGAGGCAATGCTGGATGACCTCACCAAGCATATGCATCGCTGGCATGGGCTTATACAAGTCAGGACTGGGGAATGGGAAGACTCGCTACATTTAACTCAGACATCATTTATAGCCGCCAACCTACAGATGCAATGTTTTAAAACCTGGTTCAACCTCTACATTTCCCCCGCTAAGATTGCTAAGTGGGGGGGTTCTGCTGGTTCACAGTGCCCTCGATGTGACTATTTCGCAGCCGATCTTGTTCATATGTTTGCAACCTGCCCCAAGCTTGACACTCTTAAAAGAGACATTGGTAGTGTGTTAGAAACGCAGCTGGGATACCAGGTAGCTCTGTCCCCCCAGATGATGGTGTTAGGGGTGAGTGATGTGGAAGCTCCATGGCATACTCAGGTATTCTTATTTATTGCCAAGACTGTATTAAGACTCTGGGGCCGATTCCGATCTCGGCCGGTAGGGCACCGAATCGGATTTGGCTTTACCGGATCCGATTCGGAGGCCTAGTTCCCGGCCGATTCGTATGGGCGTCCGCGCGAGCAAGTACGATGCGAGCGCACGCGAAATCGCCGACCGACTCGTTCCTGGTTCCGAACCGCTCCGACCGACTCATACGGACATGGCTCGCACTACGCAATGGAGACGTTACCCGGCCGAGCCAGTACGATGCGCGCTTCGAACAGCCCGACCGACTCGTAGCGTCCGGCTCAGAAGAGCTGTCGGAACCGGACTTGGGGGGTCCGTGTCGGACCCCCCTGCACGCGTAGCCGCGCGAGTCGCACACAGGGGGGACCCAAGGGTCCCCCCTACACATGCATGTACGGTGCGAGTCGCACCAACGCGTACCCACTGTAAGGGGCCCCCCTGTTCGCGACGTGCCCATTCAGTCAATGGGAGCCCGTGTACGTATTGTACGACCGGCTCCCATTGACTTCAATGGGAGTCCGACCGAGTCGAGTCCGGCAGCATGAGGCCACATCGTACTCGCTCGGTCGGACTGCTGGAGTCTGGCTCGGTCGGAAAACTCACCGGATCCGGCTCGGTCGGAGAGTTTTCCGGCCCAGATCGGAATCGGCCCCTCTGTCTGGCCACATATTGGCTGGACCCGGAGCCACCAACTAGGCATCAATGGATGGGTAGACTTTTGGCGGTATATCGATGGGAAATGGCAGCATATGTATGGAGAGGGTGCAGAGCACGGAAAGAGGTTCGGAAATCTGGGCACCAATGAGCAGGTGGATCAATGAGATTGAAGAGTAAGGGTTCATTGAGTATGGGAGAAGCTAGCACACTTCGGGCAGCCGGGTTGGCTACGGGATAGGGGGAGAGGAGTTGTGAGTGGCCTCAGGTGGTTTAGTATTACACAGGGGGATCTGATATTGAAATGTACTGGTTTGAGATGTTTTGAATATGAATTTGGGGGCCAAGTATGTTCTGGACTTATTGTAAGCACAGTACCGGTATAGATATATGATTACTTTCTTTTTTGTGCTTTTTTTGTGCTTCTCTAAAATGATGAATTCTGTCTTAGCTTTGTTGGTCTGGATCAAGGGTGGGGGCCGGCGGTTGGGTGATTGACTCCTTTTTCGGGGTATACTTTCTGTATTGCGATATGCATTAAAGAAAATGTGCAATAAAGAATAATTTTAAAAACCTTTTTATATTTAAAACATTGTTAAGATTTAGTCTGATTTTATTTAGTGATTAAATGTAAATTAGATAATTTTTTCTAATTTGAAATTTTTATATTTATTTTTTTAAACAATGTATTTTTATTTCAATTTTAAGCAGTATGTTTAATTTGTCAGTATGTTTTTATGAATATAATTTTCTAAACAATTTTTGTTGATTGTTGTTTACATTGTTTTTATTTTTTATTTTTATTTATAATTGCATTTATTTCACTAATTTATTTATATTTTTTGTTTAAAATATTGCTGTTGTAGAAATATGGGTTTTTTACATTTTCCCAAATTTAATTTTCATGCAATCTTTTAAAGTTGATTATTGTGAAAAAGATTTTTATTTTGTTTAATTTTGTTTAGGTAATTTGTTTTAATTTTAAATGTATTATATATATATATATATATATATATATATATATATATATATATATATATATATATTTATTTATTTTTTAAAGGAAAAACGTGTGTTTTTGTTTTGTTGGTGCGTTCAAGAATATTTTATTAATATATTTTTTGATAATTAAAATGGATTCCTCCAAAGTATTATTTTCAGTGGAGCGTGCGTATAGAATTATTTTGGAGTAGTTAATTATAAGCCCTCAAAGTGCAACACTTTCCCAACAGTGGTTAAGTTTGGAGTGGAAATAGTCTATCTGATTCTCCTAAAGTCCACATCTTTCCCCAATGTGGTCAAATTTGGAGTTGGAATAGTAAATTTCACTACCTAAACGTCCAACAATCTTCACAATGTGCTTACATTTGAAGTGGAAACAGTATATCTGCCCCAACAAAGTTCAACCCTTTTTGCAATATGGTTAGGTTTGGAGGGAACAATAAATCTGAGCCCCCAAAGTTATATAGTTTCCTCAATGTGGTTAAGATTGGAGAGAGGATGGTAAATATCATGGCCCAAAAGTCCAACACTTTCCCCAATGTAGTTAAGTTTGCAGTGTGAAAAGTAAATCTGACTGCACTCCCCCAAAGTCCAACACTTTCCTTAATGTAGATAAGTTTGGAATCTGAATATTTAATATGACCCCTTTAAAGTCTACCACTTTTGTTAATGTGGGTAGGTTTAGAGTGGTGATAGGAAATCTGATCCCTCTAAAGTTCATTCCTTACCCCAGTGTGGCTAGGGGGCCTATTACCATGGCGGGTGGATCGCCACCGCCGGGCCGGCGGTGGCTACTGCCGGGCCGGCGGTGGCGATCCGCCCGCCAAATGTCCCTGGTTCTCCCCCTGCCATATTAGTATGGCGGGGCACCGCGGCGGACGGGAAGACCGTCTGCCGCTTTTCCGCCGGTCGAATTGTCGACCGGGCGGAAAAGGGACACAATATGGTGGCGGTGTCTGCAAGACACCGCCATTCATATTATGATGTGAGCGGAAAGTGTCCTTTCCCTAGCGGCGATGCCGCCATGGAAAGGCATGCGATCCTCAATGTTGGGGGCCTGTTGCGGGCCCCCAGGGTGTTGGGGGGTGCACATGGGGGGTACCTATGGTACCCCCCTCATTGCAATGCACTACGTGGCAGGCACCATGTGGTGCCTGCCATGTTGTGCATGGCGATGCTGTGCACAATCCTTTTACATTGCGGGCGGGGCTGCAGCCAGCAGATCCACCCGCAATGTAAAAGGCCCAGGATGCACCCGCCAGTGTGGCTGGCGCATCATAATTTGTATTGCGGGACCGCCGCAACATCGGTGGTCGGTCCTGTGCTCCGTTGTGGTGCCGCCCGCCATCGTAATGGACCCCTTAGTTTTTAGTGGGACCAGTAAATGTGATATTAGTAAAGTGTTGCCATCTGTTTGTACAACACTTTCTTC
Organism: Calotriton arnoldi; assembly: GCA_963921515.1. NCBI lineage: Eukaryota > Metazoa > Chordata > Amphibia > Caudata > Salamandridae > Calotriton > Calotriton arnoldi. Next base: position 1,498,092 of record CAWUFW010004492.1, on the reverse strand, counting down.
AATGTGGTATGTTTGGAGTAGGAATATTAAATCTGCCACCCACTACAAAGTTCAACACATTCCCCAATGTGGATAAGTTTGCAGTGGGAATAATAAACCTGACTCCCCAAAGTCCTTACACTTTCTCCAATGTGGTTCACTTTAGTAGGATTAGTAAATCTGACCCACCCTAGAGTTCAACACTTTCCCCAGTGTGGCTAAGTTTTTATTGGGGCCAGTAAATGTGATATCAGTAAAGTAATAGCATGTGTTTGTATTTTTTCTTCTGTAACTTAAAATGCTATAGTAATTTGTAGTATAAATTGTTTGTTTCTTTATTTTTATTAGTATAATATATGGCATTTTACTGTACAATATTTTACAATAATTTGAGGGAGCTTTCTGTAATTGTCTTATTAACAACAAAAAATGATTAATAAAAAATTAATTAACATGTCTATATTATATACATCAATTTGAACTTCACGTCATTTATTAGTGACAAAAACATTCACTTCCTGGACGTGGAGGTATACCTAGAGAATAATAAACTGGAAACTAGAGTATATAGGAAGGAAACGGCTGGAAACTCGGTACTGCATTCCTCGAGCTTCCACCCGAGACATCTTGTTGAAAGCATCCCATATGAGGAAATGTTGCGACTCAAAAGAGTCTGCAGCAACCCCATAGACTTAGCAAAAGCACAACAGGAAAGTAAAAGAAGATTCTTATCTCCAAGGGTACTCCAGAAAAACAATAGAGGCTGCGATCACAAAATCTCAGGAGTCAAGATAGAGTCTCTTACTAAAAACTGAAAAGAAAAAAGACCCTAGTCAAAAACAAGATCCCATGGAACTGAGATTAATTCTAGCTTGCAATGCACAGGAAAAAGCGATTAAAAGATCATGCAACGTAATCTGGCCTACTGTGCAGAGTGACCCGGTTATAGGGGCTAAATTACCACACAACTTGGGCATCACATATAGAAGGGCACCATCAATGCACAATAGCTTAGATTACCAGTAGCCCAGAAATAACTGACCAACAAAAAATGAGTGGGTACAACGAAATGGATTCACTAAATACAAAAGTTGCAAGGCGTGCCAATATGGTATAAATAAGAAAACATATAAAACGGCATTCAGTGAAAAAGAAATTAAAATCAGTAAACCACTTCACTGCAAAACTGATTATGCCATATATGTTCTGGAATGTTCTTGCAAACTTAAATATGTGGGAAGCACTAAGCTTCCAGCAAACAAAAAAGAATCCTGCAACACATAAGGGCCATCAACAATTATGACCCAACGTACCAAGTAGCAAGACATTTTCGGAAGTGCATGAAAGCAACCTAAACACTTCTCATATTACCTCATTGATACCATACCCAATAATAGAAGGAGGTGATAGAGAAGGACAACTCAAGAAACTTGAGACCAGGTACATCCTAAACTTTGACAGTAAGACCCCAGGAGGTTTAAATACGACGGAGGATTTGTACACCTGCCTACAGTAGAAACTTACACCAACATCTCCTCTCACCATACCGAACGAATGCCATTTAAAACCAAGTTCCGCAGTTTCAGTACCAACCTTAGTAGGGACATCAGAAAAGTCCAAACAGGAACTAATTTGCATTGGTATTTAACTACGAAAGATGGAGGCTGCCTAACCGACCTTAACCACAAGAATAGTGTTTTTTTAACTTTTAATTTTATTTCGCACCCATGCACTTGTAGATAATTTTCGGGTTGCCACAGGTGGAAAATCAGGGATACATATATTAAATTTAGCTGAGCACTTTTAAAATAAGAGAAGTTAGACAGTAGGAATAGACTGAATGTGGGGAATCCAGCTAATGGACACTCCAAATTTGCAGTAGGACTTAGAAAACAACAGTACAGTAGGGAAAAAGAGGAGAAACTATAATGCATTAAGCACAGATGCTCCACACACAACCCATACACTTGAAAAGAAACTGTTTTTACAATATTTTATTGTATTTCTTAAATTTTAAATAATGAATATTTATTTATTTATTCGCCTATTTATTCAATGATGTGTGACTTTTTTAGCGGTGTTTTATCATTAGTACTGTTAAAATTTATCATGATTTATTTATCTAAATATTTATATGGGTAAAAGAGCATTTGTTCTTAAAAATGCACACTGTATTCAACATTGAAAATGGCTTTAATGAAAGCAAGAAAAACTGTACTGGAGTACACCTCAAATACCACTAAATAGTATGTCTTCCATGTCTACTGCCAAACACCAATCACAGTATGCACTCGTCACTTTAAATGGGGTTGCAAAAAATATCGGCGTTGTCATGTGATCAAGGTCGGCTGGACCGAAAGCGCGTTATGGCCGACATAATAAACCTGAAACTGAAGCACGTACTTTGTGGTCTGCGCCTGCTTTAACTGAACTGAGCTGTTGTGAAAAAGCGTTGAACCAAGATATTATATATATATGTATATATTCACTCCACACTTCCCGGTTCTGAAATACAGGGCTGTCGCGGGCGGTCCGAGACAGGATACCGGAAATCCTCAATTTACTGTCCACAAATCCCATCATCACGAGGAAACACTCGGACTCCCAAATTGCTGCAGATGAATTTGTGGCAAGTAAAGCGACGCGTTTCGGCTACAGCGTGAGCAGGCGTGAGCGAAACGCGTCGTTTTACTGCACAATAAGTTATCTGCAGCAATTTGGAGTCCGAGTGCCTGTGTGATGACGATGATTTATGTACTGCATGTATATATGTATGTGTACATTGGGAGCAGCGGACGGAGTGGCCGCAAAGCGGAGGCAGGGCTAACAGCGTACTCCAATGGGAGTGGACCTCCGACTGTTTAAACAGGCCTCCAGGTGGAATACCGCTTTGTGTTGTGGAACTGGCACTGAAGAAAGCCATCAGGCTGAAACGCGTCTGCCCTAGCGTTTCACAGACTGAGTGAAGTGACGCCATGCGCATAATTGTTTGGCAATAAAGGTCGTCTTGATGTTTCCCCGAGCAAGTATCGGACCCATTCTTTGGTGAGTGGGGGTGGACCCTATATATATATATAGTATATGTATATTAATATATATACATATATATATATATATATATCCAACAGCCTCGTTATAGCTTTTCCAAAGTCTCAAAGTCTCAAAGAAACGAGCGTAGACCCAACGTTTGTGCAGGATGTTTTATTGCCACCAATTCAGTCCGCCATATATATATATATATATACATATATATTCACTGAAAAAAACAAAGGTTTCAGGGACGATATAGTTAGGCGGACATTTCACTCATACAAAATCAGAGAAATTCAGCAGTTATAGTTAGCTGAGCTATAGTTAGCCGTAGCAAACTGCAATGTTCCGGGGGTGGACACCCCGGGACATTGCTGGAGCCTTCCCTGGGGGTTGGGGTTCCAAGGGACCTGTAGGGCTCCTGGAGGGGGCAGCGCGCCCCACCCCCATCTTGTATATAGCCCCAGGGAGGTGGTGGTCCCCAGGGGTCTGCAACGGTCCCCCTCAATTAGTTTATGTGTGCCCCGGCATGGTGGTGGTCCCCGGGGCTGCATGGGGGGGTGGAGACCCCCACTCATTATTATGGGATTTAGCCCCAGGGAGGTGGCGGCCCCCGGTGCTGCAGGAGAGGCCGTTGTTTCTTTTTAAATGCATGTGCATGGCAGTCCCCGGGGCGGGGGGGTCCGCAAGGCCCCCTCTTCTTAAAATTAGCCCCGGGGAGGTGGCGGTCTCCGCCCCCCCACAATATTGAAATTTGCCTTGAGGAGGTGGCGGTCCCCAGGGCAGGCGGGGGTTCGCAAGGCCTCCCATATTCTTTAAATTAGCCCCGGGGAGGAGGCGGTCCCCGGGGCTTTCATAAGCCCTAGGCGGGGGGGCCCAGTGCTCCCCCCTCCTATAATTAGTATATGTCCCCAGGACATGGCTCACCCGGGGTTATTTTAAAGCATTTTAAAGTAAGTCATGAATAGTGCCCAAGTGAGCTTAGCTGAAATGCAGAATTGCCCAAAATTCATTCTACTCAACATGAATGTACATTTCTAGTTATACAAAAGGTCAAAGTGATAAAGAGCACATATGAGCTAAACAGGTAGGTATCTGAATATCATACCCACAGTACTGATTAATTTCAAGCAGTGAAAAGGTACAGAATAATGCAACAAGTCATAATTCATAACAATCTTGTCAGGCTACTTGTTAACAATCACCAGAGCCAACAGACATAAGTCACAGAGACCACAATAAAGGAACAATGTCCATACTAATTCAGTGGTCTCCTAGGAGACCCAGAATGCATATTTTAGAAATTCACAGACATGCAAAGGAAAAAAGGAATATGTGTAAAAAGGGAAAATAGGTGTAGTGAACAAAAAAAGTAAAACAGCATACTAACGTCCTTCAAGAAATTGATGGTGGGTTAAAATCTATAAAAAACCGTATAGTAGGTTATGTGACTTTATCTTCATAATTGCTCCAGTAAGGGGGGGATACACCTTTGTTAATCAATGTGTCTTTTTTGATTTTGAATATGTCATGTGTACTCTATTGGTATTGAATTCGATTTTGATGCAATTGATGAGCATCACTGAAAGTGAGAAAATCCACAAATAAAGCTTTCAATAATAATATCCTTTGTTGGCATTGTTACCTGTTTTTTTTTATGTAACTAAAAAGGGCATGTGCAGTGCATCCCTCTATGCTACAGTACATGGCCTGGACCTTGGCTTCCTCATGGAGAGGGCCAGGCACACTCTAGATTGAGTGTGCTGTCTGCGCCAAGAAGAAGTCAGGATATCAATTCCATATATAGTTGGTCCAGTCGTGCAAGTACACATGTACGTATGATATACAAGGGGCACTCCCATACGAAACAAATAGGTCATACCCATGGTTGCAAATATCCTTGGTTTTCAGCAAATGTAGTCTCCCACCATTTCAGTTGACAGACTGGTCCAGTTCTCACACCGATGATAGCCCAGTGCAAAAGAGAGGTTCAGAGGACACATGGGGTAACAGATAGTTTGAGAAGTGCTACCATTTGTAATATAATGCCTCTTCATCTAGAACATATTGTCCGCATTTTTAACTGCTGTACCATTTTCCCAGCTGACAAATGCCAGCTGTCCAGTTGGTTGCCAAGCAGTTGCCAAGAGTAATAATTTAAAAAATATTTCCAATTGACGTTCTGTTCTTTTGATCAAATCAGAGCTGAAAATGGGGTAGCCGCGGCCTTTGCAAATGAGAGTGTTTATTGCTGGCAAAAGCTGAACACTCTGTATTGGTCAGATAGCAAATTTGACTATTGTACAATGTTAAAAGTAAGGGCTAGTATTGTGAGTGAGAGTGTGTGTGTGTGTGTGTGTGTGTCTGTGTGTGTGTATGTGTGTATGTGTATGTGTTCCATCCGTAGGCTGTGCTCCTAAATTGTTGTCTACCCTTGAATACGTTGATTTATAAATTGGATAATTGAGGTGCCTTCCCATTTTGTTATGATCTCTTTGTGTTTGTGTATTGATATTTTAAATTGCTTTATGAGCAACTGACCTTTCCTATGATTGCTGTGCCCGTTATTTTTAGACTTGTTTACTGCTAACACGCTAATAAATTCCACTAAGACAAAGAAACCAAGACTGGCTTGATTTTGAACTATGCTCTTTGGTGTTGGATAGACAACCATGATTTTGACCTGTGTTTGCTGGTGTTGGATGGACATGTTTGAGTCTGAGCTGTGCTCGCTGGTGTTGGATGGACATTTTCGAGTCTGAGCTGTGCTCGATGGTGTTGGATGGACATGTTCGCTGGTGTTGGATGGACATTTTCGAGTCTGAGCTGTGCTCTCTGGTGTTGGATGGACATGTTCGAGTCTGAGCTGTGCTCTCTGGTGTTGGATGGACATGTTCAAGTCTGAGCTGTGCTCGCTGGTGTTGGATGGACATGTTCGAGTCTGAGCTGTGCTCGCTGGTGTTGGATGGACATGTTCGAGTCTGAGCTGTGCTCTCTGTTGTTGGATGGACATGTTCGAGTCTGAGCTGTGCTCACTGGTGTTGGATGGACATGTTCGAGTCTGAGCTGTGCTCGCTGGTGTTGGATGGACATGTTCGAGTCTGAGCTGTGCTCTCTGGTGTTGGATGGACATGTTCGAGTCTGAGCTGTGCTCGCAGGTGTTGGATGGACATGTTCGAGTCTGAGCTGTGCTCTCTGGTGTTTGATGGACATGTTGGAGTCTGAGCTGTGCTCGCTGGTGTTGGATGGACATGTTCGAGTCTGAGCTGTGCTCGCTGGTGTTGGATGGACATGTTCGAGTCTGAGCTGTGCTCGCTGGTGTTAAATAGACAAGGATTGGTTTGGACCTGTGGTCGCTAGTGTTGGTGGTGTTGGATAGACCTGGTATTGACTGTAGCTACTGGGAGTTATGTGTTCATGATGCTGCTGTGACTTACATTGCTCTGTGTAGCAATGAAATAAACAACCACTGCTTCTGTTCTTTGCTCTTTAACTAGTTGTGTTGCAATCTGCTTTATGCATGACAGTTGTGGCCAGAAATCATATCCAGCATTTTGTAATAATGAAACATCGCCTCTGAAATGGGAAGACAATCAGACAGTGAAAAACGTAGCATAGATCAACAAGCATTGGCAAAGTCAGCAGGTCTTGCATTTTTGATTTTACAATGCAAACTTACTGGCTTTGCCACTGCTGTTTTCCGGTGCTATTCAGAATCACCAGGAAGGAAAAGCATGATGAAGTGTTCGCATGCATGCATCTCCACTCATGTACGTAGGTGTCATGACGATACGTATCTTAACACCATGACGTATGCACACACATTCCTCCTCATATAAGCCATATTATTTGTTTTTTATGTTCCATTCCAAAATGGTGGATGTCTTGGAGTTGCAAATAAAACAAGCATTTGCAATGCAATAGGTCTCGCATTTACGCGAGTTTGAGCTATTGGCATTGTAAATGACAATGCCTTTATTTATGTTTTGGTTTTTAAAACATAAATAAAAAGCATTGTCATTTACAATGCTAATAGCTAAACTCTCACAAAGCGAGACCTATTGCATTTGTTCCCTATTTGCTGCATGCCCTCTTTTGTCTGCACCCAAAAGAAGCAGAGATCTTATAGCCTGTCCAATAATTACACTGGCACCAGAAACAGGAACCTCAATAAGCGCACCAGAAACGTGTCTGGTTATAAAAAAAAGTCAAACGACTCCGCGTTAACAACCTCTCCGCAGCCACGCATGGGCTTAGGCTGAGTTTAATTAAGAATGTGTGTAAACAACAAGAAATATGAATTGAACTCAAATACTAATAAAATGCATGGTGTCCTTGCACAGCCTCGTCCCTGCCACTCTCTTGTGTGTGATTTGGAAGTGTGGGCTGATGTTTTCACCGCATCACAAATATGTTAAATGTGACGTGAGTGTTCTATGCAAGAAGCATTTATTGCTAAGAAATATGAAATTAACCCACACGCAAAGAAAATGCATGGGGTCATTGCACAGGCTCGTCCTAGCAAGCCTCTTCTGTGTGGTTTGAACGCATGAGCAGATGTTTTCACTGCATCACAAATATGTTAAACGACACGAGAGCGTGCTATACAGATTTTCTGAAATATTGATGACCTAAAATGTTTATTACTCACCGCAAAACCACAGCAAAAAATGAACAAGAGCCTTCAAAAGTAAAAGCAATAGTGAAAAAAGTTTGGAAAGTTACATTTATATCTTCCAGCAGACACTTTCCTATTAGGGCAAACATGAATGAAAATGGAGATTATGCCAAAAAGAATGAAAATAAAGTGCACTCAACAGTTGTTTTAAAATGTCCAAGGAGAGGGGGAGGGGACTATAGAACTAGAGAAACAAGCATTTGCAATGCAAGGTGATTGGGGGAGGTGGGCGGTCACAAAGCAACGATGGGGGGAAATTGAAAACAGGAGGGTGGGGGTAATTGAGAACAACGACGGGAAGGTGTGGGAGAATTGAAACAGCGGGAGGGTGGAGAGGTGTTGAAAACAATTTATTTTATTTATTTATAAAGTTTTATAAAGCGCGAACATGACCAAAATGTTGGTGTCAGAGCGCTGTACAACATAATAAATAGCATTAAATATACAAGGAGCAAAATATAGACAATACAGCATGAAAAGATAATACAAAGAGACATAGTGAAAACACCAGCAAAGAAATCAAATTGGCATGGATAGTCGCCTCAGATAGGAAGGACATTATTCAGCAGTCTCATTTTTACTTTGTTTTTGAAAAGAACGAATGAAGGGATGGTCCTGATCTCTGGGAGGGTAGGGATTGAAAACAGTCGGGTATGAGCTCACCACAAGCAGCGGCTAAGAGGGACCGTATGCAAGTAACTGGCGATTAAGTAAAGCGGTCCAATACGTTCGGATCGAATTGGCACTATATAAAGCTGAAAAATAAATGTTATAAAAGCATTGCCAATGTTATTTTTCTAGTGAGGTGGGAGGGCAGTAAGAAACAATGGGAGGCTATCTGGGAACATGACGGGCAGCAGGAGGGGGAGGGAAAGAGCAAGGTGGGTGGAGGCAAGGGATTGCGAGAGGAGGATGATTGGAGGCGGGATAAACAAGAATGTGAAAGGGGGGCTGTCTGAACGTGTTCAGCGGGAGCACCTATGGGAAGTTTATGGCTGATTAAAGGAATCCAAGCGTGTCCCAATTGCCACAGATTGAACCCCTGCTAGTGACGGTGGAATGCGCACAATTAATAGTGACAGTTAACGGCTCACCAACAGGTCCCACAGGCTTTCAGCCTATGCACACGAAACAAATGCACACTAAAGGGAGGGGTTTTACATACCGGAGTCCTCGGTGCCAATGACCAGCTCAGAGCCGGATGACCAGCTGTGAGCCGGAGACATGAGATGGGGTAGGGAAGGGAGGCCCGGCGGAGGAGCTGTTAGGAGCTGTGCTGATGACAGTGCTGCGCTGGGGCAAGAATAATATAACGGAGCTCGGAGCGGAGCAAGCCAGTAAAAGAAACAAGTATGTTAAGAGTGGAAGGCCTTACCTGAGCCCCGGCTCTGCTGAGATGGACCAGAACCGGCGAAGCCTTGTGGGCTTTGGTGCCGTCGAACACGCCGCAGCCAGCCAGGATAACAGCGACCTTCTTCCCCATGGCGTGAGTGCGCGCATGGCATGCACAGAGACAGACAGACAAACGGAAGATTGGTGTGTGCATATCACTTCCTGTTTTTCCTCGTGGGATACTTTTGGCGCATGCCTATAATGTAAGGTAGCGCGCGCATGTTAATGCGCACTATTTTAAAAAATAACAATTACGCTGTGTAAGCGTAACAAGACTGTAGTTAGGCGGTGCTGATACCGGAATAAACGGAAGTTATGTATCGGATCAAGAGCCAATAATAAGCCCACTAACAAAAAAAATGGCAAAGTTAACTAATGGCAAGCGGCGAGAAATTACCCGACAATAGGCGGAGTTTCACCACGCATATAGATTACTAGATGTCTCGGAGAGAAAGCGCATGCGCTGCCTAGGCGAGACCTAAAAAGAGTATTTAAATGTGAGTGAATGTGTATTTTTAAATGGGCGGAACAACAAAGTGTATCTGTCGGGCCTCCAAAAAAGGAAAAATAGAAAATAAATAATTCAACTGGGAGGGCCGGTGGAGCATGGGGGAGATTGGGTGGGAGGGGGGATAAATGCCAACAAGTGGTGAGAAAAATTGTGAACAAGGTGGGCGTGCAATGGAAAAGGTGCGTTACAAATAGTTTTTTAAAAATGGCAAAAAAAGCTGTGTGGAGGAGGTGGAAGCAACGAATGTGCTATCATCACAGAGAGTGCCAGGAGGCAGGGGAGGTGAGATGGAAAACAGAACCTGGGGAGAGAGCAACAAAACACTTGCACTCACCTCGAGTACTAAAGTCAGAAGAAAAGAGCTGCTCCCTGAATGTGAGCATGGAAGAATACAAGTCATTCAGGAAAAAGGATGGCAGAGAAACTATGCTCCATAGCAGGGACTAAAACAAGAAGAGTAACTGAAGTCATCAAGTAAAAAGCAAGCGAGATTGACGAAAAAACAAACTAATAGGTAGTAATGTTCTGACCTAAAGCAGACTGTAAGTATTGGTATTGTGCATAATATGTCTTTGTTAACAGACAGCTAACAGTTGTCTGTAGATGAGACCTGAAATAGTGGTTCAGATGTACTTCTAAGAGAAGAATACCTCCATGTTGATCGTGCACTTTTCTCTCAGCTATCAAATATGCTTTTGAGCTTTCAGTATACTCTCTCAATCTCTGGTCTCTAGCACGTACCTTAGCCAGCAACTGGTAACACTGTATATCAACCAGTAAGGTGTCAGGGACATGATAACATTGTCACTGCCGACTACTTCTGTATCCTTTCTAAAGGTGTCCGAATAGAGAAGAAGTGCTTCTTTAATACAAGTTGCAGAAGAATCACAGAAATATATGGCACTGTTATAGCTGTGTCCTGCATTGCATAGTGGTTGATGGCTCTGCATTGTTCCAACAGGTTTTGCACTAAACTATGCTAAAACGCTGGTGGGAAAAAACTTCAGGATTTCATAAAAAATCCTGGAAAATGAGTTTCAGACAGTGTCCATAGCAGGGCACGCAGAGATAGTCCTCTGCCTGAGCTGTTCATAGGTTTGTGATAGAATCCCTTCCTCATCCCGGAAGCTGTGTGTGCCTTCTCTATGCTGCACCTATTAAGATTCTCATGCAGATGAGTTCTTTTTGGACAGTGTGTGTGTTGTTTTCTAGTTTCAAGTGCTATGGATGTAGCATAGCATGCACTGCAATCTGTAGCCTGCACACTACTTCAGATGTTTGTTGTGAGGTAAATGGTTTGTACCTCTGGCTCCTTACGAGCATTTGTGATAGACAGTATAATTGTTGTGTGAAATCAAGCAAGTGTTCTGTGTTTGGAACGGGCTCTGACAAGAGATGTCATGGGCTGCGTGAGAGATATAGTAGGTGAGTGGGTGCTGTACTGAGCTGTGTCCCCTGCAAAGAGATAACATGGGGTCCGAAGTCGGAAGACTTAAAGACTGTGGGACTCATTACGAGTTTGTCAGTCCTCCTGTCAGCCCACCACCGCCGCGCCGACAGGAGGATCGCCAAGCCAATAGTGATCCCGCCCAATGGATTACCAGTGTTGCTGTGGTGGTCCCATGGCATGGTCTGTTAGGCTCCGTGAGAGCGCCAACTGCACATTCCTGCAAGGTGTGGCATGCACAATGCCCCCCCTGCATGCACCCCCAGGCCCAGGAGTTGCAGGTGGCCTTTTTAGGGTTCCCTTAGTTGCCTCTCTGCCACCCTTTTCATGGCGGGCCTACCACCATGAAATGGATGGTGGACAGGCAACTCGTAATATGCTCTGCAGTGCCGCAGCGGCACACCAACATTTACTGCTCCTAACCGATGTGCCACCACCACGGTATCCTGGATCCCAGCGGATGCAGCGGTCCTGTAGCGGTCCGACCACCACATTCAAATACCGCGGGAGGGCCCGCAGTGGTGGCGGTGGTCGGACCGCCACCAAGAGTACGGCGGTCCCTGTATCTTGGACTAAAAAGGTAAGCCTGCCCTTGTGGAAGTTGTGTTGCTAGAGTCAACTGTTTTTGTGCAAGATCAAACAAACTGACTCATGAGTTGCCTAATAAGCAGATTGCTTGGTAAACTTGCACCTCTGCATTTTGTTAAATATGACCTAATATTCCAGCTACATACCATATATATTGCGAACATCAGAGGTCCGAGCAATAGGACATTAAAGGTGGCTGGACTCTTAGCTAGACCATGTAGAAAGGATCATGGAACTCTGTAGTAAACCCCCATTATTGTAACATTATTACATTTAGTTGTAACACGAAAACACTTTCTCTATATAAAAATAAGCACTGGACTGGACATTTTACAATCTGCTGCTTATTAAAGCACTGATTCAGAAGGCGGCAGCATTATCCAAAAGTTAGTTTTTCACCTTCATTTTCCTCCAGCTCACACATACTTCAAGAAAATCTCATTTATCAGAACCTGACTTGTAGTAAAAACATATTTCACAAATAAAAGCACACATCATTTGGCAATTTTAAAGAAATTGTCTGCAGAACAAGGTGGTCAGGAAGTTATGCTGAAAATTGTATGTGCTACTTGCTAAAGATAGGGGGCCTTATTAGTGAAGCCTTGTGACACTTTTGCGCCGCCGTTGCATCACTTTTTGTGATGCAGCGGTGGCGTACAAAAATGCACCATTGTGCGCGATGCGTTACTTTGTAAAGTCCTGCGCTACAATTTACCTGCATCAGGTATAATGTATGCAGGGTGGGCGTCCCCCCGTAAAAAGCCTCGTAGAAGTGGAACAGTGAAATCTATCAGATTTCCCTGCGCCACTTCTAGGATGCCACTGCGTCAAAATCTTATGCCTGCCTCACAGCAGTGCCCATGTGTAATGACACATTGCTGGAGTTGCGTCACTTTTGTGACACACTCCAGCAATGCATCATTACTGCGCCTAGAGATACGTCAGAAATACTGACGTATCTGTAACTCCTTGCGACATGGAGCACCGTACTTAAAATACGGCACATCCATCGTGTCGCATGGAGGGCGCAGTGAAAACTGTTGCATCGCAGCTATGTAACAGTTAAATGAGGCCCAGGGTTTGTTTAAAATAAAATGTCCTAATCCAAAAAACAAAACACAACCATTACTTGTCGGGACTTTAGAAGTTAGGCAAAAAGTTCATATTGTACTTTTAAGTGTTTTTTTTATTAATACAACTACATTTCACCTGAAGGATAATCATGACGTTGAATATATTACTTGGGTAAGTACCTCTACCAGACACTTTCAAAAGCTGTAATTGTCTGTGCCAACCCAGTAGGGACACCAAGTTCTGTCAGAATATGAAACGTGTGAATTATGAGTGAGAAGATATTGTCAAGGAAAAAGAGGCGGGCATCCGGAAGGGAAGAAGGTAATTTGAAATTATTTAAAACTGCTGACTACTGGAACACTGTCTAATTATGGAACTAATGACTAAAAGAATGCAACACCATCACAGGAACAAGCCCACAAGCCCAAACCAAAATCCTATTACTTATGTAACCAGCCAAGAAAATAAATAAAGGATCACAAAAAGTAAAACATCAAGACAAAGAAAAAAGTACTTACTGGTATCAAACTGTGACCCAATGCATATGCTTATGTGTCCGGACAAGAGACGTCATTGATAGCGTTCGGTTCTTTTTGGAATATTATGAAATTACTTCTCAGCAGGTGTTCTGGAGAACTTGGAAGGCCAGAAATGCTTTCTGATCTGAAAGCAGCTGTATTTCTTCAATCTGATATTACGGGCGAAGGACAATACAGCATTTTGGAGAACAGTAAATATTTCTGAAACATATTCAATCCCATGACAATGTGTCAATGCCCAATTTGTAGTCTATACATATTTTCATGGAAATCTGTTCACAATTTAAAGAGAGCTCTAGGATAACTAGCTTAAACTTGATCAAAAAAGCAAATGCCTGAGGATGTATTTTTCAAATATTCTCATGACCTCTCCCGGATTCTGAGCTTTCAAACACCTTCTTTAAAATACGAATGGAAGTAATAGATTTTTTTCTACTTCATGTAATACCCATCATTTTTACTAAAATTGCACAACATTATTCAGATTATGCAGGACACACTTGGATCTATAGTGAAACTTGACCAGAAGGCATACTTACAAACAAATATCTTGAAAGATATTGTATTGGCAACAAGGACACACATGACAGTAAATCTGTTCTGGTTTACTTAATTGGTCACAGAGAGGCGGCATTTAAATATCTTACAGAGTTAAGTACCAAATTCAGAGACCATTGTGTGCTCAGAAATGATTACAGGATTATAACAGTGGTTGTTAATTCTAGTGGTTAACACAGATCTGGGAGAGTTCAGAGTTTTGTCCAATAACAATTATAACTCATAAAGTAGCATAGAGGGTTAATGTCCCTGCACATCGTGTAACATGCAGATCACAGAGGTGTATTTTATTTAGAGAGGTAAGTGGGATACTGCTTTTGACACCGAGCCTTGTAATATAGCACAGTGATCTATTTACTGGAATGAAAGAGAAGCATGCAAACTGTAAGTCATAGATCCTTATTGCTTTTCTTTCTCAATCTGTTGTTATTCTGAGATTGCAAAGAGGGTTCCTTTGGGAATTAATAACATCTTGTTAAGACAGACAACTCCAATCACTGTGTTACGTTTTATATGCTGACCTTCTGCTTCTCCCGGCCATTTACTGTTAACATATAAGGTCTACAAGCATGGATGATATGCAATGTCATCCATGCTTATAGTCCTTATGCACTGTTTATATAATAAAACAACTGTGTTAGAGGTACAGCTCTGGTACAGTGATGAGCCTAGATGTTAGAAGCTGTCTCCGAACAGGCAACGCAAGCACTAGGATATCTTGTTTTGTGTTCCTAGCCTTGAATGAAGTGTACAGATGAAATGCGAGAAAGGCTTTCCAAAAACAAAAAGCATGTACAGTGTCTTCTCAAAATATTATCGTGCAAGCCTTAACTAATGAAATAACATTGCTAAAACGATGTTAGCCTAAAACGTGTACAATGTAAAACTAAAATGGAGAACAAAAGTGGGCCAAAGAAGGCTTTACTACAGTCACCTCATATCATGACCTTTTTCCCTGAACCATTTTTGCGCATGTGTTTGATACAATATGGTTCGTACATGCCCAGGATATACTTATGTAGTAGGGGTGCATATAACATATATTCCCACTGTAGGGCCACCCACCTTCCGAATGTATCCCAGTGCTATGACTGGATGACTATGCTTTCTCCTGGAAAATCAGTGATATACGTGTCTCAGCAGAGATTTATATAAAGTGTTCCTTTATCTTTTGGACTCTGCACCCCTAAGCCAAATTTCTGACCGAGTCACTTGAGGAAACATATACTGCTTTCCCTTAAATTTCACTCTGGGCCACACAGAAAAGACCATGGACACCACAGCACTCTTCACCCCCAATGCATTTTTATTTAAAAGGAATTCATTCACTGACCAACGACTAAGGAGTCAAATTAGGGAAGTGCAAGTACTGGTTATCGCACAACACCACAAGTTTCTTTTTCATTGCAGCCTCTAAAATTCTGTTCCTCGACTTATTTTAGGATGACCATCATTGCGCTGTCCTGCTTATTTTTGCCCCCAAAAAGTTTATGTATTCACTAAAAGAAGACCAGATCTAGCGCCTCCTCAATGGCATCTATCTAACCACCTCATATAGAATTTCTGATCACCCTTACCACCATCAAATCCACTTCACTGGAGGATGACATTCTCCAACCCACCATCATTAAGTCCCTCTCAAGCAAATCACACGCTTCATAACAGTCAACCCATTGTTTTGCTAAGGACTCTTTCACGATGTAATGAAAAGTGGACTGATCCCCAAGCTACTGAAAAAGCACAAACCTCAACTGTGAGAACCCAGGTAAGGGCCACTCACAAACTTACCACTCCTAACAAATATAACTAAATATTCTGCCGCTAGCCAAAAGACCCTGCTATTATCAATTGCATCCAGCAAAATAACCAACCTGGTGTCTGACCACACTGGACCAATAAAATAGCACATATCCAAGTCATGTATGGCACGCTGCAAATTTGGCAGCAGGACCCCTGTCTGTGGCTCTTGGTCTTGTGTGATCTCTTAGCCTTCTTATGCACGCTTTAATCCAAGATCAATATTTTCTCATTACACATGGAACAAAATGATTGGGCATAATGTGTTCTTTTGCTATCACTGTAACCAACATCAACTAGTCCTGGCACACACCTCCAGATCACGTTGACTGCGGATAACTTCAGGAGTACTCCAAACAGTGCTAGCAACTCTATCTTTAATCACACACAGTACAGGCACAACAAGGCTGCAGGTGTGCACTCTTCCTTCACATACACAGAGCAGACAGTGCACTGGGACAATGCCATTAGAGTTCGCTAAACTGTAGATCGTAAATAAAAAGGGTGGTGCTGCTAGATACCAAAGGAGCCAAACACAATGACAGAGACAGATAAATAAAAATTTGGAAAAATAGGAAAGGAATTGAAGTGAGAGAACCAAATGGAGCAAGTGGGTGGGAAAGAAAGAAAAGATTAATAGATAGGATAGAAAAAAGAAAGAATACAAAACTAAATTGAAGGATGCAAGAAAGGTATACATGAGAGAAATAGTGACAGAATGGATTAAAGAAAGAGTGAAGGACTAAAAAATGATGAAGAACAGGATAGCATAAAGAGAAAAGGAGGAAAGGATAAACTACAAGGAAGAAAAAGAAAAATAAGTGAAAGGATGAAAAACAGGAAGAAAGGTAGAATGGTTGAATGAAGGCAGAGAGAACAAAAAGAAAAAAGAAAAAATTAAATGAGGAAGGAAGGTTGAAAGGGAGGAAGGGAGTAAAGATGGCAAAAAGAAGCAGAAAAAAAAAGGATGAAAGAAATAGGGTTGAAAAGGTGAAGAAGATAAGATGAAAGAACAGAGGGAAATAAGGAAACAAATATGGAAACAGGAAAATTAAGATTTAAGAAAACAGGGATGAAAATCTGAAAAGGAAGAAGTGTGGAAAGACATAAAAGAACTTAGAAAGAAAGATGAAAAGGGCAAAATAAAAGGGAAGAGAAAAAGAAAGTGAGAGAAAATAATAAAAAAGTGAAATAATGAAGTTAAACTGAAAACATATAAAGGAAAAGGGGGCATGCACAGAAAAGAAAACAAATCAGTGGGAAGAAAGAGGGAGGAAATGTTAGATAAGAGGAAGAAAGCAGGAGAAACGATGAGACAATGGCAGGTGGAAAGAACAAGAGGGTGAGAGGGGCCCAGCACAGACCACAACACATTTTTGTGTGAAAAGGCCGCTTTTATTGAAACTGGTGCACATCACACTTATATCCTGGGCATTCTGACTTACAAAGCTAAAACTTCACTACAGAGAAGTTGTTAACCCATGCTTTCCTACCTCCACCCCTAAAAGTCCCCCCACCCACATATCTTTACCCAGCAAGTATCTACTTCCTACTGTACCGCTCTTCTGGAATTTTGATCCTTTTAACTTCCCCTACAGCTTATCAGTGCATCTATTAACATCTACTAAACGTAACTTCCTACAATGTAACCTTTATCTTCCTGCCTCATTCCGGCAAGAGCTTGTTCACTCCCTCTCCTTCAACAACAATAACATTAGCTAAACCCATGCAAACTTCTCCGCCAATCATCATTACACTTGTTTCAAAGTGACAAGCATAAAATAATGTTCACCTCCTGTGCACCTGTCCCAACCAAAATACAGCAAACCTACACACGAAAACGCTGCATGAAGCCCACTTCTAAGCCCATCTGAGGGAAGGGTGGGTGGGGCCCAAAAAAACTCCAGCTGATAAATTTGTGCTGCCACCGTGTCAACTAACCACAAAATGGTGGGTGGCAGCCCAAAATGGCTGGCTAAATACCCCATGGGCTACTTCTTTTAACTGAAGTAGCCCAAAAAGATCCAGTCCTATGTACTGCTCCACTCCCCAATGATACCACTGGGCAGACCCCAACCCCCCGGTCAGCTGCCCCTCAAGCCCCTATTGTGGGCCAGTAGACTTTTTAAGTACTTGATTGAAATAGCAAGCGGGTACTTGAGGAATCAAATGTGTGGATTCACTAAATATGAAAAGCTAGTGAATCGATGACAAACAATTATTTAAAAAATGTACACACTTCTTTGGAAGCATTGATTTTATAAACTCAAAATGAAAGCTTGCAATTGGGAACCAACTTTTTTTTTAAAGTGTCAAGCCGGTATTTGGGACAAAATGATTGCATTTCCTGGTACATACTTAGAACTGATGTTTAAATAATAATTCATGCAGAGTTTGTGACGTACATTGCTAAGGCTAGTGGCAGAGAACACTTGCTGCTGTGGCTGTTATTTAATGTTTCATGTGGAGTCACTCCATGTATATTGATAAAGCTTTTTATGACTTTATTATCAGTAATTCTATGTGAGGTCAGAACTGATGAAATCAGTGTAAGGGTATGTCTGCTATAAAAACCTACATCTAACTGACAGCTTTAGCTTCTCACCCTTTGAGATCTGTCTGACTTCAGTGATACCCATGCTATGTACTGATCTGGCATAAAGTTTAATTCCAAATTATTCATGGTTAATTGCTTAAAACATTTGGTTGATCAGTTACAAAACATTAAAAAATTGGTATACAATAATGCATGATGAGTTAATTTAAAAATAATAAAATCCAAACACCTTAAAAAGTATGACAAACACCTTAAAAAGTATGTCCAAATAACTCATGTTCACTGGCACCATTAGATGCTCAAATGTTGAAGCAGTTAGTTTATTTTCTGCCTACATCAGAAATTTCCCAAAACGCATGTCTAGAATAAGGTAATTTGGGTCTAATGAGAAATCATAGCTTGCCGGCATGTTAGTTGGTGCCTTATATTACACAATTACCTTAGCAGGTTACGTCTTTCGGTTAGAAGGGCCGGGCAGATACATACTAAATGAATTTGTGATTTGTTTGATTTTGTACATGGCCCACCCTGATGCTTGATCAAGGGCTGGTAAGTAACCTATGCAATAAGACATGAATTTATGTTTAATATATCATGAGTATCCAGCTTAGTGATAAGGTTGGCCATGCAATGATGTGTAACTGTGTATAAATAGCCAAGCATGAGTTTGTTTAATTAAATTCATTTGATCCTTATTGCGCTACAGTATTCTCATGCTCTTGTTAATATTTTTCTTAAAAACTTTTAGAGAGACCGGGGCATTCCAAAGTTCTCATTCTTGGAGGTTAGTAAGGGCCTTTTCCATATACAAGTAAGCAGGGAATTAAGCATCACCATTTGATATTTCAGCCCAAGGCAGGGCTAGAGAGTAATTCTTTGTTAAACTGAGTTTATGGCAGTAATTTAAAACAGCTCCTTGCCTAGCAATGACCTATTTAACAATACCAAACTCCATTGGCACCTAATCAGGAGATTCTGGTCTTGGTGAGGGGAATGTGAATTTGCAAACTCCAGTTGGATGGAGAGGTCAGCAATGAATAAGTTGAATAACAACGGATCTTGCAAACAATCTTGGTTTAACCCAATGGATGTTGGAATTTCACAGGAAACTCTGTCCATCACCAATCTTCTCTCCCATCCAGGTGTTATGATATAGAAGTTGTATGGCCCTAAGAAGACTTGCAGCAATACCCAAATTGTTCAATTTATCCCATAACCTGTTTCTGGGAACTCTATCAAATGCAGATTTAAAGTCCACAAGGCAGACATGTAGGGAGGTATTTGTCACCAGTACTTTGTCAATAATCAGTGATAGCATAGCAGATTTGTATTGGTGCCTATAGCTTGGTTAAAGCCTGTTTAATTTATTGAAATGAAGTTTGATGACTTGGCCCAATTGTTCAGATCGTTTAATAGGAGCACTGGAAAGCATATGGCATCATTATTCAGGAGTGTCTCATTACCTCCTTTATAAATTGGGTGCTGACGTGTGCCTCTCCATGAATCTGGGATTGAATTGCATGTGAGAACATATTTATATAACCGAGCCAGCTTCTCGGACCAGCTATCCGGCTTGACCATAAATAAGGTTTAAGGAAGGCCATTTGGGCCCGGGGCACCATCTTTCCGACTTGGGGTGCTAATTTCAGCGATTTACACCAGTTAGTATGACAGAGACTCTTTAGTGGTTATCTTTTTAACTTCACTAGACATATTGGGCTCACCTGATGGGTAAAAATCAATTGACTTTAGCAAGTGGCTGGTGGTATTAGTGGTTTTCTGGCTTCCCATGGCTACAACATTATACTTTTTTGCCACATATTGAGCTTTTAGCTGTTTGGCCTATGTTGGCTCTGTGATATTCACATTATTTGTATTCAGGGCCCCTCTTTCAATTTTGCTTACCATTTCCCAAAATTTACTTCAGTTTTTGCTTTATGCATATGAAGGAGTTTAGCCCAAAAGTTATGTTCGTGCTGTTTCGTTGTTAGTCAAAGATCTGTTTTTAAATTCCCTTGTTTGCCAATCTTAAGTTATTTATTAAGTGGTTACTGATCAGATTTTTCCTTCCTCAGCCTTCTTAATGCTTGACTTATTTTCCTTGTTTGCAGATGCCTCGAGTGTCTCTTGGGCAGATCTGTAGAACCCTATTAGTCTCTTTATTAGAGAATTTGACCACAAGCTCCTTTGTAAACTCTTCCCAGCCTTATGAGAGATTCCCCCCATATTTCTCCCAGGGGTTTATCGGCCCCCTACTTTGCAGCTCAATCTCCTGGATAGATTGATCTTTCCATTTAACCTCTGTGTGAAAAAAGCACAGGACGGTTTGACTTTGGGAGAAAAGGTAATGTAGTGTATCGACTGGGAAAAATTGGTCACTTTCAAGGAATTATTTTAAAACTCCAGATATGGCTCCAGAAAGAGAGACTAACTTGCAAAATCAATAATTGGCTTCATCATAGTATTTTATTTCATACTTTGATTTTATGCCAATAAGGCAATACAAAAAACATTTTATACTCTGACCATAAAATCTATAAAACATCAGCATACATTTCATTGCTTAAAACCTAAGACAATTAGTCTAATAAATATTTATAACTAATACTAAAAAATAAACGATTAAAATCTATAAAGATCATCAATTCAAAATGGTTAGCTGTTCGGATATCAAAGACAAAAATTTCCCTAAAACATTACACAATCTCATATTATTACATTTTAAGATTACTTTAATTAAACCATAAACACAGGAAATCTGTAAAATTAAAAAAACAGGGAGTAACAAACGTCTTCTTTCTTTATTAAAACATGTGCAAAATACAATTACATGAGATAGAAACAATGGAGAATATCCACAAACAGGACAATTGTAAATGTCAGCCCCAACCTGATTGTCCAACTTCCAATGTATAAAGGCAGGAACCTGCCCAAGCCTAACCTTCTAATGGTAGAATAGCAGAACAGTTTGTCTTTCTATCATGAGGTTTACAGTATACCGGCTGACCCCGAGTACCCTATCATTATGGAATATCTCCAAGAGAGCTTCTTGCCCTGGCTTGATCCACAGCAGGAATCTATACTTCAAGGAGACATGGTTCCTGCGGAGATTGAAGCTGCCATCAGTGCTCTGCCTGCAGGGGAGCATACAATACAACTAGAGTTCTTTAAAGTATTTAGGGATATTCTTATACCAGAATTTAATGATCTATTTACGTGTATGGTTGGCGGAGGTGACGCTCCGGCTTCCTGGGGGCTCACAAATGTGGTAGTGTTCCTCAAAAAAGATAAAGAACCTGATGACAGAGGTTCATACCGACCCATATCTTTGATAAATGTGGACACCAAGGTTTTTTCTAGAGATATTGGCAACATGCTTGGCACCTCTGTGGCATATCTTGGTTCTGGTGCAGCAGCATGGATTCGTTCCGGGTAGGGATACTGTAGCACACACCACAGCAATAGCGGCATTTGACGTAGCCGGGAAAACGAAAGACCAGATTGGTATGATCATGCTGGATACCAAAAAGGCCTTCGATTGGGTTACCTGGGAAGCATGCTGATCGACTATGGAAACATTTGGGCTCGGAAGCCGGTTTATCGCATTAGTTCAAAAGTAATAAAAAAGCCCTGTCGCAAAGGTCTTGATGGGTGGTATTTCGTCTTCTCCATTTTCTATACACAGAGGTACACACCAGGGATGTCCTCTTTCCCCGCTATTATTTGCTCTTTATATAGAGCCATATATAAGACATAATCTACTCTACTGAACAAATGCATTCAGCCAGTTAAACTAAATGAAACTGAGTTGAAAATAACTGCATACGCCTCTGATATTGCTGTATTTGCCACCAACCCACTGGCGTCTCTGGTGGTCAGATCAAAGGATGCAGAATTATTCAGTGTTTTTTCGGGTTAAAAGCTTAATCTATCTAAAACACAGATAATTCAGAATTTTCAATTGCAAAACCCATCACCAGGGGTTATCGATATGGCTACATACTTAGGTATCAGGTTGAGTTGCGTCGCTTAAGAGGTCATCTCGCTCAATTATGAGCCTCTTCTGAAAGCTGTGTGTATGACTTTTGCATCCGCTACCCCTGAGCATTCTGGGGCGATGCAATATCATTGAAATGAACATACTGCCCAAATTTCTTTACTTATTCCGTGCTATTCCTATCTGGGTTCTGGACTCTTTTTTTAAACCTTAGAGGGCGTGATTGGCAGTTTCATCTGTGGATACAGGCAAGCTAGGCGAGCTCTAAGGTTTCTAAACCTTTCGTACAGACAGGGGGGATTTAATTTACCAGATTTTAAGTTTTATTGTTGGGCCACTTTGCTGGCCAAATACTGAGTTTATTGACTGGGAACGAAGCTGGATCATCCATGCTCAGATATCATCTAGCTCTAGGTCCTGATATCAGATGTTCACTTCATAAATTTACAGATCCTAATTACTTTAATTACTTTAAGAGGGTCAGATTTAAGGTGGTTAGAGATATAGCCCCGATCTGGCAATTGATTTGTATCAGGTATTCCTTGCCAGCATTTCATATCTATACTTCCCTATGGGGCAATCCTACTCTTCCAGATATATTCCAGGATAATGTCAGAAAAGCATGGTGACAGATGGGAGTATATAATCTGGGACATTTGTATGACCATCAGGGGTTTCGGATTTTTCCATCATTACGGGAAGCTTATGGGCTTCCACACCATTTTTTCTTTAAGTACCTACGGGTGAGGGATTAGCTATTATACGGCTGTAAATTGACTATTGACCAAGAAGCACCTGAAATTCTCACCTGTTTATAGCTCACTCTGGGCAAAATCACTATAAGCTCGTTCTATCAGAAATTAATCTCATATGCTAAAGACGATGGCTTGCGGACAGTTTCAAAGTGGAGCCAACTTCTTACAACCGAAGTCACGGTCATAGAAGTCCAGGAGGCTCTTACTGTACTAGACCAATCGGTAACTTCTGTCAATCTCAAGTTGCAGCAATTTAAAACCATCTATATGCTCTACTATACGCCTGGCCATATCTCAAAATGGGTGCAGTCTCAAGCCACTGGTAAAATACGTGGTCCGAAGTGCTGCTGTTTTGCGGCAGACATATCCCACATGCTCGTCGATTGTCCTGTGCTCAACATCTTCTGGAGTGGTATGATTTAGTTGTTAACAACACGCTTGGGGTGTGAACTTCAATTGACAAAAATAAATCCTGCTAGGGCATAAGGTGGTTCAGACGGGTATGTAGGCTCATTATTATCGATTGCAACTGTCAGTGCTCGCCGATGTGTCGCTAGGGCCTGGATTAACCCTCTTCCGCTGAAAGCAACTGAATGGTGGGTGCTACTGCAGCAAATATTTGAATGTGAACAAGCAGTTGCTAAAGCGAGAGACTCTAGCTCTATTAAGAAATTTAAAAAAATTTGGTCTAGACTACAGTGGGAATGACGAGTGTAGAGTCACAGTTATTACTTGCCTTAGGGTCGATGTATTTCTCTTACTTTTCTGCCATCCAAGGGGGGAGGAATAACAATCCCTTTATGTTCTTCTTCTCTCTCACATTCTCCCTCCTCCTATATCTCTGTATTATTGCCAAAATGTGACTGTTTTGTGTAACCTGATATATTGATGTTTTTGACTGCTGACTCAAAAAAATAAAATATATAAAAAAAAAGAATAAAATCTATAAAAATCATCAATTCAAAATGGCCAGCCGTTCAGATACCCCGCTTGGATACCAAAGACAAAAATCTCCCTACAACATGACACAATCTCATGTTATTACATTTTAAGACTACTTTCATTAAATCATAAACCTGTCAAATCTGTAAGATTCTAAAAACAGGGAGTAACAAACCTCTTCTTTCTTTATTGAACCATGTGCAAAATACAATTACATGAGATAGAGACAATGCAGAATATTCACAAAAATGACAATTGCGAATGTCAGCCCCAACCTGATTGTCCAACTTCCAGTGTATAAAGGCAGGAGCCTGCCCAAGCCCAACTTTCAATAACAACTTTCTAGTGTGGAGCTATTTATATCATGCAAATACAGATGCATATCACCACCATAATCTGTATCCATTAAATGAAGCAGAGTGTTTCTTTTCTCCCCATCTTCTAGGACAGAATTTCTAGATTTCTCTTTTATCACACGTTTTACTTCTAATTTCTACCGCAACACTAACATACTCTACTGATCTAATTGTGAATCCTGGCAATCCTTTATAATTTGAAGGTTGGCAGCCGATAAAGCTGTATCCTCTACCTGTAAATAAGATTTAACTATTTGCCTCAGAGAGCCGTCGGCTGACTCCATGAGGCAGGCCCAAAAATTAAGAATCTTTTGCTTATATTTGTATAATAAATTGGTGAGTCCCAACTGCAACCTCAGTGCACCATTCACTGAACCTCTGGGCAGGCCAAACCATCTTTCCCAGATATTAATTTCTATAATCTGCAACCGGGCTATGTTCTTCATAGTGAGAACCTCGCAACCATACAAAAGTAAATTTACTTTTGTTGCGTTGTAGGTCTCTCTATGTACCTCTACAGATTTATGCCCCAATGCAAGGTCCATCTTTTGTTAGGCATATGCAAAAGCCTTAAAATGAGCTCCCTGGTGGTCTATGTGAGCTTTAAAATTCAAGCTATATCTAAAAAGAAGTCGTAAAGATCTATACTCATTTACCACCTCTACTTCATCACCACTTAGCCAAGAAATGAGTCCAGACTGGCGGTTGATCCTCCATAGTTCTTCCATTTACCATTCTTAGTCTGGCCTGAGTTATCTCCATTTAAAGAGCTTCTCCAATATTATGAAGCCACTTGGAATTGCTTATGACAATATGTTCCAGACAAGTCTGCTCAAACACTTGTTCATCATCATATGGATTTCTGAACAACTCCATGGTCAAATCTCCAGCTAACCCGATGTGTGACCTACTATGAGCTTGTTTTAACTCCGTTATAAGTGAACTGATGAGAGTCACGGCTTAACACTTTTCCGTGCATGCCAGATGGATATATCTTTTAACAGTTATCAGGGAGAATGAATGCTCTTCCATCTGCCTCTCTATTTTAGCTGCTAGTATCCATGGCATAAATATTCATTTTTTCATCATGCCACCTGCAAATAGATTCTTTGTGATAATTTATGAACCGAAATCCACTTGGAAATGGCAGGGACTGAGAATTAGGGCGATGGAAGGTAGAAATATGGAAAGTGAAACAGCGTGTCCATCTTGAAAATTGTAGAAGGTCATGTCAAATTTCATAACAGATTATTTAACTACATGTAAAACATATGGCTTTTTATGCAATTGTTTTTAAGGAAATTGGAATGAGAAATGCTCACTTATGCCACCATTTATGATCATGTTTTTTTGGGGGTGTGCTCCCCCAAAAATCTCTGGGGAGAATGAGACTTGTCTGGCATACCTTAAAAGTATTGGGCTATTTCGAGGTGGCATAATCAGAAGTCTGTGCACCTATGGCTTTTTGTAGGCAACTGAAATGAATATTGTGCAGAATGTGCACAAGGCGACCTCATTTTTGGCAGACTTTTCAGGGGAAGGGCTGACTCTTTAAGCTTCTCTTGGGAAGAGCATCTGCAGTATACAGTCCTACAACTGTAACTTAATGACAAATTTGTTGCATTTTGATTTTCGAGTGCTTGCCCCAATAGATGAAACGTTTCAGGAAGGCATGACAAATCCCCCCCCCCCCCAACAACCCCCAACAAAAAATCTTCTTAGAGACTGTCAGGTGAATTCTCTCACTCATTCAGTGCCTCTCAAGTTATGGTTTAAAGTTTTTTTGTTATTTTGCTACTCTACTGCACAGGGAAGAGCTTCAGTGCCTCCCATCAGACAGGAATAGGCCAACAGCAGCCAGAAGCAGGGCAAGTGCGTAGAACAACAGGCACATCATGAACGGCTGTGAGAGCTGCCCTACAAAATAATGTCAGTGTTTTAGCAAACAGAACAGCATAGATATGCCTGTAATTTGCACCCAGACTCCTTAAAAAATATTGTGAATGTTTTGGCGAATCTCTCTACAGGAAAAAGGGTATTGCACGCAGGAACATGGCAAGAGATGATGAATGCAGGAATGTCTAAAGAAAATGCAGTGCTTCTAGAAGAGTGAATCAGTGAACCTTGTAATGTGAAAAGATGCCACAATTCATAATGTTAAAGCAGTAAAACAAAAGCCTAAGTACAATAGTAAATAAACACTATTAATACACAGCTCTCACTCGCTTATGCTCCCTATGCCTCTACTTAACAATCGGTTGGCACAGCATGTATCAGGAGGCAGCAGATTACTATCCACTGATAAAGCCACTGCTTCCCAGTGATTGCCATGAATAAGCAGTTCACTGTCTTCCCCCATATCAAATTAATACTATTTATTTGTTTCATTTAGCACTTCCTACCACAGCTTTCAAATTTCCTAGAGCCACGAATAACACTTATTCCTCTTAGCTTATGTTATGGTATTCATTCAGAGTTTACGCTGCATTAGATTGGCAAACATTAAACATGTTTATGAGAACATTGCGCTAGGTTAACAAAACACAAGAAGAACCTTCTTTTTAAGATTCGGTAATAGACCTTTGCCACTCACACCTTCTCCTCCTACTTAACAAAAACAAAGATTACATTTGGAAAAAAATGTGTTCTCTCAACATTGGAGGTTATCTTGCAGGAGTGCCAGCAAACATGAAAGGCTTTGGAGCCCCCATAAAAGACAGGGGTCCTATTCAAGCAAGCCAACCAATACAGAAAGCAAAACCAAGCGCAAGTGTAAAGCTAGAGACCATAGAGGGCCTCTCTGTCTGACAGGAGGATGCTGGGAAACTGACCACGTGGCCCTAGTCTGGCAAGAGCATGCTGGGGAGTTTAACACACACACACCAGGCAACTGGAACACTCTCAGATCATCCATCTACTGTCATTTGAAGAATTTGTGGGGCCCCAGGCAAGAGATATTTGGGAGCCCTGTTTGGAATAACCTTGAAAGTCATTACCAATTTTCTGATAAATAAAGCCCGTATAATGCCAAACAATATTGAATGGCAAGTTAAACGTTTAAAAACAGGAAAACAGTTTAAACAAAAATCCTTAACATGACACTGAGTGAAAAGAGACAGAGGCAGAAGTAGAGGTAGGGAGAGAGAGGGAGTGAAGGTGAGCAATAGAAACAGACAGAGGTGAGATAAAAGAGAACATGCACTTTTCCAGATGGCCCTATTGGAAGGTGGGGGCACTGAACAATTGCCCATGCCCTAAAACGTCTCTACATCCACCCTGAGAACATTGACATTATCCTATCTTCAAGTCACCAGAAGTTGTAAGAACTAAAGGTACACTCAAACCATAATCCGGCCGGCTGAAACTGAACTCGGACAAGACGGAGATCCTCATCCTCAGCTCCACCCCCTCTGCGTGGGACGACTCCTGGTGGCCGACCACGCTGGGAGCTGCCCCAACACCCACCAACCACGCACGCAACCTGGGGTTCATCCTGGACCCAACGCTCTCCATGACCCAGCAAGTCAACGCAGTTTCCTCCTCCTGCTTCAGCACCCTCCGCATGATCCGCAAAGTCTACAGATGGATCCCCACCGAAACCAGAAGAACAGTCACCCAAGCCCTCGTCAGCAGCAGGCTGGACTACGGCAACGCCCTCTATGCAGGAACCACGGCTACACTCCAGAAGAGACTCCAACGCATACAAAACGCCTCCGCACACCTCATCCTCGGACTCCCCCGCCATAGCCACATCACCACCCACCTGAGAGATCTGCACTGGCTCCCGGTCAACAAGAGGATCACCTTCAAGCTCCTCACCCACGCCCACAAAGCACTCCACAACGCCGGACCAGCATACCTCAACGAACGACTGTCCTTCTATACCCCAAACCGCCAGCTTCGCTCCGCCGACCTCGCACTCGCCACCGTCCCACGCATCTGCTGAGCGATCACCGGCGGCAGATCATTCTCCCACCTCGCCGCAAAGACACCCACCTGCGTCAGACCCAGGACCTGCTGACCTTCAGGAGACTTCTCAAGACCTGGCTGTTCGACCAGTAGCTGCTCCCCCCTAGCCCCTTAGCGCCTTGAGACCCTCACGGGTGAGTAGCGCGCTCTACAAATGTTTTGATTGATTGATTGATTGATAATCCAGTGCTGTATTTAGTCAAAGTGGTCTTCTACATGCTGCATGGAGGTTTCAAATATCTTCAAAGTTATGCACGACTGTTTAATGAGAGGTGCGCTGCCCCTACTTCTCTAGTGCTAAACAGACCCTCCCTCCACCCCATCTCATGTAAATTAGGACATGTGTTAGAGAAGCACATCCTAAGCTTCCTCAAAACACAGAAATGGAAATAGTTGATAAGAACTATGGGGCAGATTTACAAGCCCCTTGCGTCACTTTTATGCTGCTGTTGCGTCACTTTTGTGACGCAGTGGCAGCGTAAAAAATGCGGCAAATTTAAACGTGACGCATCTAGGGAGATGCGTCACGTTGTAAAGCCCTGAGTGACATTATACCTGCGTCAAGTATAATGCATGCAGGGTAGGCGTTCCCATGCAGGAAAGCCTCATAAAAGTGACGCAGTGAAATCTACAAGATTTCACTGCGTGACTTTTAGGACGCCACTGCGTCAAAACCTTACGCTTGCTTGAAGAAGGCGTAAGGAGTGATGCAGTGTATTGGGAATAGGCTGCAACACGCATTGCTGGAGTTGCGTCGTGCTTGCAACACGACTCCCACAATGCGTGACTTTTCCGCCAACAGATGCGTCAGAATTTCTGACGCATCTGTCAATCCTTGCGCCATAGTGCGCCGTATTGTAAATACGGCGCATCTATAGTGGCGCAAGGGTTTTTCACGCAGGCGCAGGGAAACTGACGCATCTATACAGATGCATCAGTTTCTTGTAAATCTGCCCCCTACTATCATCCAGTCTTAGGTGTGTTTACTTCACATCTATGAGGAGGGGAAGAAAATCAGGTGACCTGTTGCAAATGTCTGATGAGCATGCTCTGCTGGAAGGCATGACTCCAAAAAGTAGAACACCTTCGGGCTCATGTTGTGATCACCCTGCCTCCGACCGCCCTCAAATTACCAGGCCTACTCGCTTTACGTTGAATCACTCAAACTGAAATGTGGCCGTAGTGCTTTTGGACTTGGCGAGACTGTGGCTTGTGAGCATAATGCAACAGGGGTCCTCTGCCTCCTTTCATGGAGGCGTTTGTTTTTAGGGCTGGCTTGATAGCACAGCTATCTGCAAATAGATGGTTACCAATGTGTTGAAATGTAGACTGGGCTTTGTCTCTGTCAAGAGAAGTATTTCCATCCCACCTCGTGCTATTGCCTATTGGCTGTTTGGTGTATCAATCCACCTCCTATGTTGTGAGTGCTTTGCAATGCATTAAGAACTAATTTACATCTCAAAAGTATTACACATTCAATAATTTTTCTCATAGATGCATTGTCTACAGACGTAATCATTCGGTCGAGCCTGCAGGCAGAACACATGCACTGCTGCTTGACATCGCTGTCTTGTAGCATAAAAAACAAATCTAAAAAGGGGCATTTAGCCCATCCATTACTTACCACTGGTTGGCTCATGGGACTTTTAGCCACCCATTACTCACCATTGGGTGGCCTCATGGTCACTCTTGTGTCATAGTGTTCTCATTGGTAATTTCGCCTGGTTTCACTTTCAGCTTTGTGAGTGCTTGTCCTTTGGATGGAGCAGGGACCAAGTACTGATTGAGTACTTAATTAGCATCTGTACTCTGGTTGTATTCAGATTGAGATACTTTTTTCTTCTTCTACCTCAATTATATTGTTGTTGTCGCTTGTTTTCCGTTGTTTCTCATCTGTCTCTTGAGAATTAACAGAAAGTGTAAGGTAAGAGTATATTTTTCTACCATGTGACTATTGAGCAGTCAAAACATTGTCGAGAGGATGTGGCATACGGGCCAGAGCTGCTGACTTTGGAAGTGGGGATCACGGCTTGAGTCTCAGCGACGGCTTAACGTCCTCCGAGTCTGGGCAAATCACTTAATCTCCTTGTGTGTACAAAAAATGAATGTGTATTTATGTAATGTAACTGGTGCTCATGTAAAGTGTTCCAATACCATTGGGTCGAGTTTGTGCTATGCTAAAAAAAAAGACTTTTCTGGGATTTTTTTTAAATTAAAAATCAGCCCCAGGAAATAGATACTACAAGGTTGGTTTGTCTGCAGCTCTCTTATTTCAAGAATTACAGGAGCATATCTCTGAACACCCTGATTCAGTTTGAAATTCTACCCTTACATGAAAGTGATGTCTTCCTTGCGAGTAAACTGAGGAGCGCACTTGGTGCTGCTCACTGAGGCAGAGCTTAACTCTGCCCACTGGCACACTGGAGATGGCATCTAGGTTGTTCAGAGACCAGAAGGCGACAAATCATGTGAACCCTGAAACTGGCAAACATTATAGCTTACTTCTGTCAACCCGCCAGCCTCTATCCCAGGGACAAGCTGCTACTCTGCATGTAGTAAGTTCAGTTATGTTGTGCCACATAATTCCAAAATATGGTCTCTTTGTGCAATCCTCAGAGAATGAGAGACGGGCACCTTGTGAATTCGCAAACAAAGGAACATAGCATGTTTGTTGTCCACTTCAACATTGTAATATTAAAAGATAATTAAAAGAATACACAAAAAGCAGAGAACCAAGCATATCAACAAAAGACCAAACATTTCAGATGTAGCAGCTAGGAAAGTACCAGGTCTGCAGCCCTCCCTTCCTGCAATGAGGATCACTAATACAGGACATGGCGTCTAGATAGCTGTGAAACAATGCCATTAGCATAGAGGTCTGGGAGCAGAAACCCACATTTATCATCTTGCTAAGTCTTCCCCCTTTATTGATTTTATTCGATTACTTTAATGTGGGTAACTGCAACGTGTTTCAATGGGAGAGGATGTGCTGCCAACTTTGGAGCTGGAGAACCAGGTTTGAGTCTCTGTGTCAGCTCGACATTCTGTGATTCTGCGCAAATCACTTAATATTCCCGTGCATCCAAAAGAATGAATGTTTCCTTGTGTAATGTAACTAGTGCTCATGTAAAGCGTCCAATACCTTTGAGTTGAGTTTGCGCTATAAAAAACTGAAAAAAAACAAGCTTTGGAAAAGCCAAAAGGTCTTGCCTATGCGTGATTCATTGGCTTAGTCAATGTTGATTTTTAGTTATGTGGCATAGCAGCGCAGCTGTTGTGCAGCATGTTCAGAAGTTATAAAAAAAGTACTTAGGCACGGTCAATGCTGTCCTGTTTAGAGTGTTTTTTTTTTACTTTCAACCAGGCAAAACAGCAGCCACACAGCTGCACAGTATGGCATAACTCTACTATTTGGCCTTTCATTTTTTTTCAGTCATATTGTACAGCTGCATGGCTGCTGTGCAGCATGGTTAAAAGTTAAAAAAAATGCTATGACGCGGCCAGCGTTGACTGCGTCAAGGCACTTTGTTTTACACTTTCAGCCATGCTGCACAGCAGGTGGGCGGCTGTTCAACATGGCTAAAAAAGTTTTGACAAAGCCAATTGATCTGGCATAGACGAGACCAACTGACTTTGCAAATGCTTACTTTTTAAGTTTTACCACTGAGGCAGGCTTCTTCATGTTTTAATCATGACTCAAAATGCTAGCCAGGCACAATTGGCTTTGCCAATGCTTGCCTTTAGCTGACACCAGGCCCATGGCACCCATGGCAAAACAGTAACACTGTTGCTCAATGTTGCATCTTGCACCCCTTTCCTTTGGCTTGACTTCTGAGCCTCAATCACTCTGAAAACAAGGAGAGCAGGTACAAAAGGGCACATGTCAGAGTCAGTCAGAATCTACACTCCCAATCGCCTGAAATGAGTCCTAGCGCCAGACACCAGCTTTGATTAACCACAGCTCTCTGCTGGTCCACTCCAACACACTACAATCACATAAACACCCACACATGCAGACACATACAAAGTAACATATTACTAAGATACACATAGACAAACACACACTCACACCTTCATTCACTCCTGCTTATTCCTCAACTTGAAGCTTCAGGAGCTATTACAAAAGTTACCAATTGGATTCCAGCCGCATGGCATAATGCCCCAGAGAAAAGAGGCTTCACAATGCAGAATACATCCTGCACAGCTCAGGAGGGCCAAGTCCAGCAACAAAGCCTGTTGGGAGAGGATGGAGACAGGAAGAGAAGGTCAAAGTGAGGCGCCACAGAGGTAGGAACAGGAAGCATTCACTGTCATGCCCAAGTCCTACCTCCTTTCTGTATTGGTCAATGGAGAAAGGCTGTATGTGACCTCAAGGCCAAAGAGGAAGGGATTGGTCAACTGAGAAAGGCTGCATGTGACCTCAAGGCCAAAGAGGAAGGGATTGGTCAACTGAGAAAGGCTGCATGTGACTTCAAGGCCAAAGAGGAAGGGATTGGTCAACTGAGAAAGGCTGCATGTGACCTCAAGGCTAAAGAGGAAGGGATTGGTCAACTGAGAAAGGCTGCATGTGACCTCAAGGCCAAAGAGGAAGGGATTTGTTGGTCAACGGAGAAAGGCTGCATGTGACCTCAAGGCCAAAGAGGAAGGGGGGGGGTTCTTTTTCCATCATGCTCTCTCCTCTTTGGCTGAGACTGACTGGAAGCAATGCCAAAAAGAAGGGACTGCACCTAGAAAGAGTTTTCTCTGGAGCTATAACTGTTTCAGTAACCATTCTCAGTCAAAGAAATTCCAATGTGGATTCGAGTAAGGGTGAGCCAGGGTTATGATTCGCTACCCCTGGCTCACCCTTTGCTACCCCTGACGCCGACCCCTGACAACCGCTGGCTTCAGGGGTAGTGAACGCAGCAGCGAAAATAGAAAGTAAGTAAAACTCTGGGAGACATGTTTGCTTTCTGAAGTTTTCATTCCTAGCTCTTAGCCTAGAACCCTCAATAGGAAAGAGGAGGATGTCGAAATGCAAAGAATGGGTCATGGGGCTAACCTTGTAATGTCATCAGGGTGCCTAAGGGTGCGCAAAGCCAGTTTTACAACACCCAGCTTTCGACAACGCATCAACAACCATGAAACCTGCTGTGCTTGCTCATCACTCGCACTTACATGAACGGCTCCTGCTTAATGCTCCCTCTGTTCACACCTGCCCTGTCTGCATTTAGGAGTCAGAAACAAAGAAGTAGTATGAATTCTATAATGGCACTGTAAAGAATATTCAGGCTCCGTCCGCCTTTCCTAATGGGCCAGTTACCGTGACCTAGCCGGTAACACTTCTGCCCTTTTCCGGCGATATTGGACTCAATTGGCTTAAAGCTTTTCAAGAGCAACAGGTGGCTGCCGCCTTGTACGCTGACAGGAGAAGCACATCTTCTAATTCTAGTGCGTATGGTACTCAGCTTGTGGTATTGCTGCTTCTGTGCTGCCTTATCTCCTTCCTGCAGAAGGGCCAGACTGAGTCTCTGCTGGTTTCCATTCCAAGAATGAAAAAACAGCAACAATGCCACCCAACAGTAAGCACTTTGTCAGCATGCTGGTAGGGAAACTGACAACCTTGCTTTTCTAAAGCAGCTGTATCTACAAGTCTACATTACAGTGGGCCTCCACCACTGGCCTGTATGATTGTACTCTTGAGTATAGAGTGCAAAATATTATGGCATACTAATGGTGTGGACAAAAATATTGAGGGACAAAATATCGAAAGGTAAGTGCACAACTATTTTTTACACCACATCTATGTAACTTCATGATATATATACCACTTATTTGATGGCAAAACAAAAACATGCTGTGGTTCTTCAACTCTGCCTGTCTATGCCAACCAGACTCTAAATTCTGGCCTGGCTGACAGCATTGTCTACTGAAGCACCAATAAAACTCAATGGAGTTCACCATGGATTTTCTCATTCGAGGAGCCATGCCCGAAATCTCCCTGATCACCTGTAAATATCAAAACCTTCACCCTTCAGGCCCCTTTGTTGGTGTAATATACGTTCACTGCTTCTTTAAAGAGACCAATCCCCAGCATTAGTAAAGCCTACTTGATTATCATCTGCAACCATGATGGCAAATATATAGTACACCAACTGTGATCGTGTAATAGAACTTTCATGCTATTGTCTCACACTCATTACAATATCTCCCAGATAGTTAGTGTTAGCATCCTCAACAAAGTAGAAACAGACGTGGAAAAAAACATTTTCAATGTCACTGTGTACTTTATGATGAAAGACCAATTAATGTCCCTTGTGTTTGAAATTCTTTTTCTGGGCCAAGAATTTCACTTGTATCTCCATCTACAAGCTATATTGTGGGTCTGATTTGGCATTGTAGGGCGTAGACTTCCTCATCATCCTCAGATTCCCCAAAACAAAAAAAGGTACCCGTAAACAGAGTGCACCAAGGGAGTCCTCAGTATAAAAGAAAGCAAAGAAAAAAACCAAGTAGCAATAAATAATTAAAAGGTTTAAAAAACAGTCACGCGCCATAAGAAAAGAAGGGACATAGAACAACAAAATGCTAGTCAGCGTGCTTCGAGCAAGAACACTTATGATCTGGTGTATTGAAGATGGGTCACAAAGCAGTCACTATTTTTTGCACATCGCCTTCTGTATGTCCAACTCTGTTATTGTTGTACTAATCAGTCACAGAGCAAAACCACTTTTCAGAGGGAGTTGCAAAAACTCCTGCCTCATTAATATGTGTCAGGAAAGAGCACATTTATTGCATATGACACCCAGGAGGAACAGCTTTGTGTAAATGGTTGAAAAGGCAGGGATAGGGGCCAGGGTGGAGCAGACCTTCATCTCTGCATTCACATTCACTGAATGCCGACATTTTCTTATTTACAGAGGCCCCTGTCCTTCAAAAACATTTTCTGCTTGCAAAGAAGCAGTTAGCATTCAGTGAATAACACTGAAGGCAGCATGCAGTAGTCTTCTGCATCACTGTCTGCTCCTCTGTGGTGCCAAAAACCCATTTACAAGATGGACAGCTTCCACTTTGCAAAAGGAATATCATGCCCTTTAGGGAGTCAGTATTTGATCAATGGTTTGTGATCATTGTGGGTACAAACCATTGCTACATTTCTCTGCAACTCATAAGGAAGAGGGTTACACACCTTTCATGTCCCCTCGTCCTTCTGATACAATCACTTGCAAAGAACATTTTGCAAGCTTTAAAATAAATTCTGACTAGCAATGTATTTTATGACTTGCAATTTTGAAGATAAAAGACTGATTTTGTGAATCGCAGGCTTTGCAACTGCAAACATGCTGCGTACATTAAGCCCAAAATTCCTTGTGGCTAATT
Source organism: Calotriton arnoldi (assembly GCA_963921515.1). Taxonomy (NCBI): domain Eukaryota; kingdom Metazoa; phylum Chordata; class Amphibia; order Caudata; family Salamandridae; genus Calotriton; species Calotriton arnoldi. The sequence goes on along the minus strand of CAWUFW010004492.1, from coordinate 1,462,564 downwards.
CTAGTATACCTTCATTTAAGCCTATACCATGAATGTTGGTAGGTTATTTTAATGGGTTTTATGTCAATTGCATTCCCTAGGAAGATATCTTTTTCGCTCATTTCCATTAAACATATATTACATTGAATATTATACAGCAGCTGGTATTTTTCCACTTGTGAATTTGTGTTAAAATGTGATTGGAAAGCGGCCTAGCAGGTCAGCAGAGGCTATGGCTTCCATTCCCTTGGCAGAGGATGGCCTACAAAATTTGTGAGATCCCCGCAAGCAGTCTGATATGTCTGTGCCTGCAGAGGATCTGCGTCTCCACTGAATGTGCGGAAATTTGCAGAGAAGGTGCAGTCGAACACATAAAAGATAATGGGAGGAATGCTTGCATTGGGTCTATCCACTGGCAATAGGGTAGCATTCCAACCTATGATTCTTTTGCCCACCATACCAACTCATACCAACTCAATTTGGACCCAGCCATACATAAACCAGTCTTGACCCTGTTCCAATCGGAACAGTCCAGCCCAAATTGCCAGGCTAGATATAAAGTGTGTTGTAAATGCTCATCAAATGTTTGCTTTTTTAAAGAGACACACTTTCAAAGTTGGAGTTCGTTTTTGAAAACTAAAAAGCAGTGACCCTAATGTGCAGGGAGTTTTCTCCCTTCCTCTCTGTTTGAATTCCCCACTCGGGACCGCCAAGTTTCAGGGCAGGGCTACCTCAGCATAACCCGATAGTGCAATGATGGACAGGCAACTAGGTCAGACATTTGTGCAGGAAGAGCTAGCTAAGGCTATGCTGGCATACTTCTGATGCCTTCCCAACTTCTAAATGTTTATGGTGGGACTCCTGCTCTACCAAACTCTAAATGATGCTCCCAATCCACTAAAGCAGTTATGCAGAAAGAAGGTTGCTCCTAGCAACATTTTATAGAATGGGAACATTTCGCTAACACACAATTTTTTGTAGTATTTTTGTAATTTTCCTAGCTAGATGTAATGTGAATCTTGAAAAGTTTTAAAATTTCAGTATACATTCATCTGGTGTTTATATTGAAAGGAAACTATACCTGCTGCTGAAGGCAGTGAAAGGACTGTCCTCCTAACCCTGCTTTGAAGCCTAGCTAGATCCAATTCCAGGAACCTAAAATCCCTTCTACCCACAGAAGACGTGTTGCCCTGTCCACTATCTCTTCCAAGATTCTCTTCCTTTCCATTCCCATTGCCTGTAATACCCCCTGTTGGTAGCACCGTCCTCCATGCTGCCTTTAGCCAAACCTCTGCAGCACCTCTGCGGCACCTAATATCCAGTTTTGGCAGGAAAAATGGCAAAACAGGATGTCCCACCCACTGTAGCTCTCCTGAAGCTGAACATTACAATGCTAACAGCCGAGCAGGTTAAAAAAAATCATAAAGTGAAGTCAAGAAATTCCATCTTAACTTTGTGAGTAAAGACTATCATTTCACCCATCATGGACCCACTTCATGAGATAGTTTGAGTTACTGACTTGTTACAATGACCATTCCATTCATTCTAAAATGTAGTTATTTGGGGGCAGATTTACAAGCTTCTTGCGCCACTTTTGCGTCACTTTTCCCATGTTAAAAGTGATGCAAAAGTGGCACAAGGGGCTTGTAAATCTGCCCCTTGGTACTTACTCCAATGTCATTGTGGAGAACTCCAAATTTGCTCTAAAATTTACAGTATTTTTCCAGTATGTTTACACTTGGTTATCTGCATTATTCTTTTGGGGCAGTAGGAGGGGATAGGCACAATGTTAAATTCTACTGCAAAATTGTGGAAGTTTGCAAACTTGACACTTTGCAAGGTATTCTGAACTTTGCAAAACTTTGCTTCTGAAATAATTTTTCTGGGAAAAACATTTTCACAATCGAATTCTCCAACTATAAGTGAGTATTTGCAGGGGTGGTTTTGCACAAAAACCACGTTGCAGAATTTGTCCACACATTTTAAACTTCACAACCCCTTAGAAGTTTTCAGAGTGCTGAAGAAAACCTTGCTTAGTTGAATCAATTCTGCAGTTTAACCTTTGAATGCCAAAGTATGAGTCTAGTGGTTGCTGATTGCTCTAAGGTCACCAGGTGACAGGTCACACTAATGTTGAATAAGCATGGAGGAATTTAGCACACCACCCCTGCCCTGATGTGTGGGGGATATTTCCCCATGTAGTGTATAGATATTTACATATTTTACTTTATGTTATGTGTGTGGTTCTGCCTCCGCGTTTACAATTCCAAAAAGAGCGTCAGAACCCTTTACAAAGAAGACAGGAAAAACATTTCTAGAAGTATAAACTGTGGACATAAATGAAATCAAGACTGAGCGATTAGCAATAAAGTAATACGTGCAAGTATGAATTAGACCGCAAGAAGAGGGAGAAAAACAATGTATAAAATATACGAAGAGAATTGTACATGGGAGAAGGGCCCACACCATAAAAGAGGGTGAATAGAGGTGTGGTTGAAAATATGAGGTGATGCTGGCAAGGACAACCAGAAAAATATTGTGTCAGGTGAGTTATGTTTTTTAAGCCCAAGGTTGGAGGGGGAGGGTTTCAAAGAGAATAAAGACCTCCATCGATTTTGTGCACCAGACCGTCCTCTTTGAAGGGGCAACTGTAATAATGCCCACTGACAGTGCTTAATTTGAGCCGGTTGTGTACCGGTACCTAATCATCAACACGGGCGCTTTTCATGAGCACCAGTTAAGGACACATTTATTTAGGGGAGTTTAAGTGATTTACCCAAAAACAGAGGATGTTGCGCCGACGCCGAGACTCAAACTTTGTTCCGCAGCTTCCTAGTCTGCAGCTCTGGCCATTACGTCACATCTTCTTCCCACTTTCATGATTAGTAGTTGGTTTTCTTTTGGGCAGCGCGAGCAGGACAAAATGGGCTGGTGCAAGCTGCCTCCTGACAGGAGCCCCTGTACTTATTTTTTTTTTACAAATTAACCACTGCCCACACCTTTAAATCCTTGCTGTGCTTTCCTTGCCCTAGTTTGAAGGAATTGGCAAATGCCGTTCGTGCCAAGTGAAATCAGGTGATTATGAGAGGTCGAAGAGTGATGCACCGCTGCCACTTTCCTCTTCTGTGCTCTGTGCCCCCACCCTCTCTCTCCTGCACTCACTCCCTGGGACCGCCTCGCCAGCCCTCCTCCTCGCCTTGTTTGCCGCTCTGTCCCTGGTGACAGGTTTACAAATGGCTGCGCCTGAGCCCGGAGTAAAGAGGAGCGGCCTCTGCATTTACTTCTCTGCTAATTACTCTGTCCCAAGGGAGCCTGATATATCTCCTTGTAATTGACACAAGGCAATTAAAAGCCGTTTAGAAAAGGAGGGGGGGTCAGGGGATCAAAGTTAACTGCTTGTAAGAGCATCTCCACTGTACAAGGAAGAGACCCGTGAACTGAGAGCTTATCGGATTTATGGACAAGAGGCCTGTGAGCGCTGAGGCGCTGCACTAACAGGAAGTGTGGACGAGCTTCTTGGAGGCTCTTCATTACACTGACAAGAAGCGTGTAAGAGCTTCTGTGCAGCACAAAGAGGCGTGTAAGACTTCATTACACTGATAAGAGGCGTGTATGAGCTTCTGTGCAGCACAAAGAGGCGTGTAAGACTTCATTACACTGATAAGAGGTGTGTAAGAGCTTCTGTGCAGCACAAAGAGGTGTGTAAGACTTCATTACACTGATAAGAGGCGTGTAAGATGTCATTACACTGATAAGAGGCGTGTAAGAGCTTCTGTGCAGCACAAAGAGGCGTGTAAGACTTCATTACACTGATAAGAGGTGTGTAAGAGCTTGCAGCACAAAGAGGTGTGTAAGACTTCATTACACTGATAAGAGGCGTGTAAGATGTCATTACACTGATAAGAGGCGTGTAAGAGCTTCTGTGCAGCACAAAGAGGCGTGTAAGACTTCATTACACTGATAAGAGGCGTGTAAGAGCTTCTGTGCAGCACAAAGAGGTGTGTAAGAGTTCATTACACTGATAGGTGTGGAAGAGCTTCTGTGCAGCACTAAGAGGCGTGCAAGACTTCATTACACTGATAAGAGGCGTGTAAGAGCCTCTGTGCAGCACAAAGAGGCGTGTAAGACTTTATTGCACTGATAACAGGCATGTAAGACTTCATTACACTGATAAGAGGCGTGAAAGAGTTTCTGTGCAGCTCAAAGAGGCGTGTAAGACTTCATTACACTGACAAGAGGTGTGTAAGAACTTCAGTGCTGCACAGTGGCGTGTAAGACTTCATTACACTGATAAGAGATGTGTAAGAGCTTCTATGCTGCACAGAGCCTCTGCCCTGCACAACGAGGTGTGTAAGAGCTATGGTGCTGCCCAAAGAGGCATGTAAGAGTTTCTTCATTACACTGATAAGAGACGTGTAAGAGCTTCTGTGCAGCACAAAGAGGCATGTAACAGTTTCTTCATTACATTGATGAGTGGTGTGTAAGAGCTTCTGTGCAGCACAAAGAGGCATGTAACAGTTTCTTCATTACATTGATGAGTGGTGTGTAAGAGCTTCTGTGCAGCACAAAGAGGCGTGTAAGACTTCATTACACTGAAAGGAGATGTGTAAGAGCTTCTATGCTGCACAAAGAGGCGTGTAAGACTTCATTACACTGATAGGAGATGTGTAAGAGCTTCTATGCTGCACAAAGAGGCGTGTAAGACTTCATTACACTGATAGTTGTGTAAGAGCTTCTATGCTGCACAGAGCATCTGAACTGCACAACGAGGTGTGTAAGAGCTAAGGTGCTGCTCAAAGAGGCATGTAAGAGTTTCTTCATTACACTGATAGGAGGCATGTAATTCTACACACTGCACTGATAAGAGGTGTTTAAGAGTTGCTGCACACTGCACTGATAAGGGACATGCAAGAGCTTCTGTACTGCAAAAAGGTGGGTAAGAGTTTCTGTGCTGTACAAAGGCATGTGAGAGTTTCTTCACTATGTGGATACGAGGTATGTAAGAGCTTCTGCGCTGCACAAAGAGACAACTAGGAGTATCTTTCCAATAATAAATGGCATGTAAGAGCTTTTCCGCTGCACAAATAAGCATGTGAGAATTTCTTCACACTACAACGATAAGAGATGTGTAACAACTTCTGCGCTCCACAATGAAGTGTGTAAGAGTTTCTTCACACTCTACTGGTAAGAGACTTGTAAGAAATCTGTGCTGCACAGAGACATGTAAGAGCTACTGCACACTACATTGGCAAGAGACGTGAATGAGATTATGCACTGCACAAAGAGACGTATTAGAGTTTCTGCACACTGCAATGATAACAGGTTTGTAAGAGTTTCTTCACACTACTCTCATAAGAAAAGCGTAAGAGCTTCTGCACTGCACAAAGAGCCATGTAAGAGCTTATGCACACTACTCTAAGGAGCGTGTAAGAGCTTCTGCGCTGCACAAAGGAATGTAAGAGTTTCTTCACTACACTTTAAGAAGTGTGTAAGAGCTTCTGTGATGTACAAAGAGGCATATAAGAGTTTCTTCACTACACTGAAAAGAGGTGTGTAAGAGTTTCTGCACCACATACTACACTGATGAGAGGATGTAAGAGAGTTTTTCACTGCACTAATAATAGGTGTGCAAGAGCTTCTGCACACTTCACTGAATAGTAGCATGAAAGGACTTCTGCGCACTACACTGAGTAGTAGCATGCAAGGACTTCTGCACACTACACTGATTAGTGGCGTGCAAGAGCTTAGGCACTCCACAAAGAGGCACATAGGTTTCTTCATTACACTGATAAGAAGTGTGTAAGAGCTTGTTCACTGGACAAAGAGGTGTGCAAGAGTTTCTTCACTACATTGAAAAGAGGCATGTAGAAGCTTCTGTGCTGTACAAAGAACCACCAAAGAGTTTCTTCACTACACTGATAAAAGGCGTGTAAGAGCTTCTGCGCCTCACACGAGACAAGTACAATTTTTTGCTCACTACACTAATAAAGAGGTGTTTAAGAGCTTCTGTGATGCACAAACATGCGCATTAGAGTTTCTGCATGCTACACTAAAACAAGCATTGGCATAGCCAATAGGTCTCGCCTTTGGGACATTATAAGTGTTTAGCCATGCAACAGTTGATGTTGCACCAAGGATATTGTGTTGCATAATTAAATACTTATAAGGTCCCAAAGGCGAGACCTATTGGCTATGCCAATGCTTGTTTAGGACTTGAGCCCTGCTGTGAATGCCCCCAGACAAGCATCGCTGGGAGCCCTGTATCCCGTGTGAGCGCAGCTGCTACTGTACTGACTTAGTGACGATGCGATGGGCCTCTAGTAACACAGTGGGCCCGGCGCCACTGCACCTGCTGCACTGGTGGCACTCGTGATAGCAACGCCCCAGTGCTGGTGACTGCTCTATGAGGGTTCACTGGACTCTTACCTTCTCTCCACCACCTCCTGATGACCATGTATTGGTTTTCCAGCTGCGAGACCCCTCCTTCCGTGCTGGGACCGGGCTCCTCCGAGTCCCTCCGACTCGTCAGCGGGTCCTCCTCCGTGCTGACTGGCTTATTTTCAGGGGAGTGTGCGCCATGATGCCTCTTCCTGGCGGGTGACCCTGAGCCCTCATCATATAGGCTCCCCTGGGCGGTCGGGGGGTCTGAGGCGACGGGGTCCCATCTTCGACGTCTAGTGCCATCGAAGAATAGTCAGAGTCATTCTCCATTCTGTGCCTTGTGTGATCCTTGGCAAATAACAGAGGCGTCCGGGGCTTTAGTATTTACGAAACGATTTCACACCCTTAAAGGTGGATTACAGGAAATGAATTAATGTACGAGGAGCCCCAGGAAGCGGGAGGTTGAGGCTGGGTACAACGCAGTGCCCGTGGGCAGGTGGCGGGTTCTGCCTCGATGTATACTGATCGGGGCACCCTCTTCAATGCCAGGTGACTTCCAGATTACAGTGGGGACTTCCGGTCTTTCACCGAAGGGTGTCCGATTCAGGCTGGTTGCTTGCACACTTCCTTCCGCTTTATCTAGCAATTGCACAATAACATTCCAGTTTTCATGTCTATTATCACCAGTGTCAACTTAACCTGTAGTCATGACCATGTGACCGCAGATGCGGCACTGTCTGCAGTACCCGTTCCACGGCCTAGGCACGTGGTGACACCTTATTCACGAATTGGCTGGCTTCCGCTAAGCGTGAACTACAGCGCCTCGAAGCCCTGGTGTACAGCAGCGACAATTTATTAACGTCATAGATTGTAATTTGCTGCGCAATTTTCCTGGCTGTGGTTGCGGCTCCTCCTGTAGCAACGCAAACTCAACATATCTTCTTTTGTTTAAACAACGACAGAGCTCGCCCCTTCAACCGCTATGGCTGAATATAAACTGTGTTACTTCCTCCTCGCTTCACAGATGATGCAGCGTTTTGTAATGCGCCCGTTTGCTTTAAGAGGGGAGTTCTGGGGGTAAGCTTTCAATTGGGAAAGCTAAATAGACAATAGGGAGATTAGGAAGGGAAGAGGAAAGTGTGCAGACAGCAAGAATGTGCTGCTCGCGAAGAATGAGAAAAAGCCTCGCACGGCAGCAGGGGGAGGGGGGAGAGGAGGGAGCCTGCGCGATTCACTTGCGGGAGCGAGCGGCGCCAGGAGCGATAATTGCTACCATATGGCGCCAGCTGCTCGCTCCCGCAAGTGAATCGCCAAACGTGCACGCGTTGCCATTGAAGGCAATGGAACGCATGCACGTTTTTGGCTGAAAAGCCGAATCGATCGCAAAAGGTCTTTTTTCCTATGCAGCGCATGCGCGCTGCGTAGGCGAGACCTAAAGAGACATCTAAGATTCCACAGATAAGAGGTGTAAAGAGCCTCTCCACACTACACTACTGAGAAGAGGCATGTAAGACTCCACCAGAAAGAAGTGTGTAAGAGTTTCTGTGCTGCACATGTATGAGGTGTGTAAGAGTTTCCTGAATCACAGTTAGGACGCATAAAAGAGTTTCTACACTAGACTGGTAAGAGTCAGTTTAGAGTTTCTGTGCTACACTAATAAGGGGTGTGTTAGAGTTTCTGCAAAACATCTGCACTTCACAGATAAGGTTGTGTAACAGTTTCTTTACTGAGAAGAGGTGTGTAAGAGTCCACATAAGAGTGTGAGATTCTGCGCTACCCACACATGAGGCATGTAAGAGATTCACAGTTAAAAGGCATGTAAGAATTTAGTCACTTTGCGCTGCACAAATAAGATGCAGGCTAGAGTTTCTGGGCACACAGTTAACAGCCCTGTATGAAGCTCTGCACTTGTGAGAGTTTCTCAAGAAATAAGAGCCCTTTCAGAGCTTCTACAGTTCACCAATTAGAGGCATGTAAGAGTTTCTCTACTATAAAGATAAGAGGTGTGTAAGATACTATGCACTTTACAAATACAAGGTGTGCAAGAATATCTGAGCAAATAAAAAAGTCATGTGGGTGCTTTTAAGCTGCACCAATAAGAAACACTCAAGTGTTTCTGCACTGCTCAAATAGTAGGTCTGTAGGAGTTTTGACTTTGCACAAATAGTAAGTGTGTAGGAAACTCTGTATTTCACAAATGCAAGGTGTGCGTTCGAATTTCTGGACTGCTGAAGTGTTTGTTAGAGTTGCCACCTGTGTGAGTGTTTCTGCATTGTACCAATTTGAGCTATTGTAAGGGTTTCTGCACTGCATTAATTCAAGGTGTGTAAATGTTTTTACATTTCACGGATAAAAAGACTGTGAGAATTGCAGCACTACATAAATACAAGGCATCGATCTCAAAACATTTTGACTTGTGCTACTACATATGTTTAGTGGCAAGTAACATAGTGCTTTGTGCAAACATCTTTTACCACCGTATTATGAGAGCAAATTTGTGGAGGTGGTAATGTGTGAGCAGAATGCTCGTGTAAATTGGTTGTGTTTTCTTTTGTTGTAACGATGCTGTGTTGTCTTTGTGCTGTTGTGCTTTTGTACTGCATTATTGTATTGTGTTTTTATTGTGTTGGAATCTGTTTTGACGGTTGTGTTGTGTTGCGCCTTGTTATGCTTTTGTTGTGTTTTTAATTTCCTTTATGTTATGCAATTGTGCTATTATCTATTTTTTACTTTTAAGATGTCAACAAATGCTGTTTTTTTCCAGTCAAAGGCAGCACATTAATTTAACCATTATAATGCACAATATGAGAGAAGCGCTCTGTACAAATCAATCCTAGAATTATATAACCAGAACAAAGTATACAAAAAACACATAAATAAAATCCAGTGTAAAAGTCCAATAACTTAATCATATTTCATATACGATAAAATCCAATTTGTAACTATAAGTAGAACCATTTGCTGAAATCCAGTTTATTGCTCAAGATACCATGGCCAACTATATAGGTATATTGAAGACGTGTTCTTTGTTTCCATCTTGTCAGATAAGCAAATGGCATGGACACAGCCAACACATTTCATCCCATAAACAGCGAGACTACTTCAGGGCTGATAAAAAACATATAAGACACCAAAATAAGCAACATATAAACACATACAAACATAATTTTATACAAAGTACAATACACAATGTAACATACAAATGGCAAAAGTCTATACAATTTAGGATTGACATTTTTAAACAAGTTCAATCCTAAACACTGAAAATACACACAAATCATCTTGTTCAAAGAAGCAAAATATCTGTATATGTCCAGATTGTTATTACAGACCAAATAACAAGACTCCGTGGTACTAATAGATATCTCTAAACAAAAGATCATATCCTAAATCCCCCCTCAACATGGTACTGGAAAGGGTAAACCTGTCTAACTGCATTATCCTTATCCATGTTCCTGCATAGGTCTTTAAAAAAAATTATCATATCATAATTCCCCCCTCAGCATGGTACAGAAAAGGGTAAACCTGTCTAACTGCATTATTCGTATCCATGTAATTGCATAGCTCTTTATTAGTTACAAAATGTATATACACTCCAAAGAAGGCTAAAACGCTTATGGCCAGGGAGTCGCCTATGTCGCATGAATACTTACCATTACCTAAACACCCCAATGTCACAACAATGCAATGAGCACATTTCTTATTTCTTTGGGTTAGGGGTCGTAAGACCCCTGGCCATATTTATTATTTCACACACAAAAACATTTTCATAACATTTTTTGCACAGTAACCACAATATTTGCATCTTGTTTACAATTGAGACCTACCCTTAACAGAGACTCTAGTACATGGGAATCACCTAACCATAACTAGTCTGTTTCTGTGCAACCAACAAAATATTCCATAACCGTTCCGAGTGAGATCAAGACTGGCTCTGTGTCCCTTCTTTTTACCCCTGCTCTGTCCCAAAAAACGGGTGACCTCCTTATGGGAAGGCCCCACCTTCCCTCTCCCATCCATTCTGGGAGGTCTCCCACCTGGGAAGTTCTTGTGCAGGGGGCCCGGCTGCCCTTAGGATACCTTCCGCGGGCACCCCCTACACCCAGGTTCCTCGTCCCCCAAGGGCCGGTGCTAGGGTGTGCCCAAATGCGCCTTTGCGGGTGGTTGATAGGTAAGGACTGTGTGTCAGCGACCGCCCAGTACTCCCCACTCCACTGTCACGTCCTTTCGACTTGGTGGCAGCACCCCTTGGAGAGTCCAGGGACGCAGATGTTCAATTTGATATAAAAAGGATGGCGTAAAGGGCCCGAAGTGCCCCCCCAATCTTGACCTCACCCATCCACAGGCCAGCATAGTTCACCGTCTATCTGCCCCCCCCCACCGATGTTGCACGCTGGCCTAGCCAGGCCAGCAAATTTCCAGAAACATTGCGTTACTTTCTTTTGGCAGGTGCACTCCATCCTGTAATAGAAAAAGCTCCCCCTTGATGCACCCATGAGGTATGGCTGACAACCGGGCTGTCCTGAACAACTTACCCACCTTCCGGTTCAACCATTTTACCCACTCATTTATCGCTCTTACCGACTTACCACCTCTCCAACTCAATCTCTGGACAATATCGGACCACGCAATTATGGCCACCAGGAATTTCTTTGCAAGCCAACACATTTCAGAGACAATCAAATCAAACAAGTCTCTCCGACCTAGGTCGGTCAAATCATTGCCTCCCATGTGGACAATTATCACCACTGGAAGTGTAAGCCTCCGGGGCAACATTCTGTCCAATGCAGTTCCCCAGTGGGTCAAGCGCAGACCTCCCTAACTGCAGAAAGTCAGCTGATATCCATTTTCCCTTGCTCGTGATGCATAGTCATCTGCAGAATAAAAATTATTTGTGCGCCTCACATAGGAGTGGCCCAGCACATCTGTAACGCCTCTTGCTCCAGCGTAGACCAGAGGCAATAAAGTATCCAGCAGCTCCGTACCCCTAACCTCTCCTCCACCTGTGTTCACAGGAGAACATAGTAAGGAATGGAAAAACAGGGGCATTCACAACATGTTCAATCTCACAAAGCACTTGTAGCAGTCAGACTTCCATCTGCCTATCCTTTAAACTGTCTGTCCCGCCAACCCCATACTTGCAGCAGCAGTCACTGCGCCAGTCCGAAATGAATGGGAACTATATTCTGCAGGATCTAAACCTGCTGACCCCAGAGCCCTGCTGAGCACCCTGGTGAATTGGAACTTTATGAGTGGCGTCCCATCCTCATGTACCAAAATGGGGCCTCCCGTCCCTTGCACCCAGTGAGCCATAAAGGCTTCCAGGTACCCCAGCGGACAACAGTCATTCCCTGAGACTCGGTGCAGCAATATGTGATCCCCTCTACCCATATGTTCAGAATTAGAACATGTAAAGGTGACCGCCAGGGAGCCATTTGGCCATTGGATGTCTGTTCGTTGCAGACCACCCTTCAGATCTTTTTTGTTCTTTGCTACCAGCTCACTCACCCTCAATGCCCCATAAAATGCCAGGGAGAACGCTGCCCTCATCGGATGATCCACATACCCCATCATGACAGGCCATGATCTTTGCCAGTTTTGCTGTGTCTATGGGGCGCCTGGAGTCCTGTCTACACCCCTCCAAGCGCTGCCAGCCCTTCAGAGCCCTTTGCACCAGGAATGTTTTTGTCCAATTCGTGTAACCCAGCATTGCTGCAAAAAATGACATTGCCATAATATGTCACTTGGCATAGGACACAGGACTCCCTTCCCCTCTCAGGTATCCCAGGAATGAGATTTCTGACTCATGAACACCATCCTCCCACCCCTTGTACTTCCTGGAACCTACGATATGCACAATATGCCCTCTCATAGGCACGCCTTGTCCTAGGAGCAAAGCTGGCCGCAACAAGGTCTGGTAGACTGGGGCACCAAGCTGCCATAGATGTTTCAGGAATGGGGAGGGAAACACCGCTGCTTCTGGGTGGTGATACCTGAAAACCTGCATCTTAAAACAAGATAAGGCATCTGCTGCATTGTTCAATACACCAGGTATATATTTATATCTGAAGTTAACATTTAGTCTCAAGCATAGCAGTATGATTTCTTTCAATAATTGCAGGGTCATTTTACACCTTGCAGCTTGTTAGTTAATGCACTCTACCACTGTCATGTTATCCAACCAGAATAGCACTCATTGGTTGCAGAACTGTTCTGGCCGTATCGTGAGGGCCACCAAAATGGGAAAAAGCTCAAGGTAACCAATGTTCGCCACTAGCCCAGATTCTACCTAGTCTCTTGGCCATCGCTGCACGCCCCAAGATGTCCCTAAAATGGCCCCAAAATGGCCCCAAAGCCTGTGCTGCCTGCAGCGTCTGTAAAGAGACCCAACTCCTCATTGGTCTTGGCAGGGCTTGGCCATACCACTGCCCCATTGGAGTCCCTACAAAATGCTTCCCATATTCTCATGACCTGGCGAACCTCACTTGTCAGCCTGGTATGGTGGTGCTTCAACTTCAGACTAAACATGGCCTGCATAATAGACCTAGAAAATGGGCAGCTCATGGGTATAATATGGAGTGCAAAATTCAGCTGCCTTACTACCACCTATAACTGATGCAGCGTCACCTTTGGGGTCTTCAGGCATTCTTTAATGCCTTTGTGAAAGCTCTGACCTTCTCCTGTGGGAACCTGGATACCTCTACCCTGGAATCCTATTCTATGCCCAGTAATTCAATTGTGGTTGCTGGTCCACAGGTCTTTGCTTGTCGAAGTGGCTGACACCCCAAATACACCCATCAATTCCTGGAAGCACAGCAAAGCCTTCCCACAGTCATCTGTGCCAGGCGCGCCCAAGAACAGGAAGTCATCCAAATAATGGAGTGCCCAATGGTGTCCTGATCCCTTTCTAAATACCCATTCGAAGTAAGCACAGGAGACTTAGCAGCCCATTGGCATATATTTATCAAAATAGAACGCACCCTCAAATTGGAAGCCAAACAAGTTAAAATCTTTGGGGTGAACCGGAAGCAGCCGAAAAGCGGACTCTACATCTGCTTTTGCCAGCAAGGTCCCAGGTCCTGGGGCATTGCAAATGCCTAATCTAGCGAGGCATACTTAACTGGGCACAATGTCCCATTGATAGCCTCATTGACCGACCCTAGGTGCTGAAAGGTTATGGATCAAACGGCACTCCCATGGGTCTTTTTTGCGAACTATCCCCAAGGTGAACACACAAAATTCTCAAAAAGGGGGGAATGAAAAGGCCCGGCTACTCTCCCCAAGCTTTTCTCTTTCATAATCTTATTTCTGGCAATGCTTGGATTACCCCTTAATGATTGCTGGTTTCTGCAATAGGCCACGCCTACACAACCCTCAGCTGGAATCCTGAAGCCGTTATTAAATCCCTCATATATTGACTGTGCTGGCATTGTGTTGCTAAAGATGTTCAACCATGATACCATTGCTTGCCAGTTAACCGGGGAGGGGGCCTTTACCAATAGTGGGGTTTCACTCATGCTTTGTGGGGCCCCTATCCTTTGTCTTCTTGAAACACTTGGACTCGGGGTATGAGAGCAGGCCGCAAAAAGAGCAACAGTGCTTAAACTTGCATGTTTCTCAGGCTCTTCAGCAAGTTTTTCTATTAAAATACCAACATGCCCCTTTTTTTGCCCCGCTCCCTGAATTACGTCTGTAAGCGCAATGTAGCTCAACCAGGCATTCACATCAATCTGATACTACCCCATAGTGGGTTTAGTAGCCTTAATACGGCTAAATTCCTTGACATATTCCCTCCAAGCTGTGCCTCCAACCTTGTCATGTTCACAAGCTATCCTACTTTGGTAGCACGCCAACTGCCTCCCACCCCCACCCAGAATTGTGAACCTCTCCACCATGATTGCCTGGAAAACAGAAAAACTTCTGACCCAATTCATGATGCTCTCTTCCACCCTCTTTTTGTATGGCTGCACTCCCTAGAATGTGAGCACTCCTTGCACCGTTTGCTCTCCTCCCTGTCAGGATTGTCTATCATTAACACACATATATCCACATAAGCGCCTTTCCAGATCTTCTGCTTAACGTCTGGATGCACATGCTTGCCTAACTGATCAGGCTTTCCACGCACGTCACCCAGACCCACTCTTGGCAATGGCCACAACATACCTGATGGCGTAGCTTCTTTGAGGGGGGAAGAAGCCCGGCTGCTGCCAGCACGATCTGTGGCCCACTACCCATTTGTGAGGTGCCAGCCACTACTGCTCCCTGAACTGCTGGCACACCTGTTACTCCTGCATACCCATGCCATCCACATGCACCACCAACCTCATGGCCCCTTTGACATGGTCGCCCTCTGCTACCCCTGCCAATGCACTCACCAATAACGGTACGGATCACACGCCTGCCTTTGAAAGTCAAGGAAACACACTGGCTAAGCTTGCCACCAATCCGGCTGCCCTGCTGAGCCCACTGGCGCTGCCACACTTGCAATAATGCTATTCCCAGTCTGTACATTGCTGCCGTTGGATGGTGACACTACAACTGTAGGAAAGCTGACCTGCTCTTTAGTACCACTCCCTCTGCCCACTGGCACCACCTCAGCAGGAGCACTGGTCAGTCCCTCACTTATACCGCCCAGTGGCACAGCCCCAGGGATGGCCAACAGTCCCCAATCCCCTTCCTCATTTGTTTCCTGCCCCTTGCCAGGCCTCTTTACCGAGGGAAATGCTGACTGAGGTGCCACCCCTGTCTAAGAGGCATGTCTACCGGCACTGCTGGTTTCACTGGCTGGCCTCCCTGAGGGCGCTATGACTGCAGCAAAGCCAACCTCTCGTCCATAGCCTCCATCCTGTGCTCCATCTTGAGCATCATTTCCTCCATCCTATTCACAAGGCGTGCCCTCTTGGCACCCTTCTTTGATTCCCCAGGCATGCTTGTTAATATTGTCCTGATGAACACAACCTGCACCCCCTAGAACACTAGACACTCAGCTTGCTATGTAAAAATATCAGTAAAGGTGAAAAAATTAGCCTATAGGAACATGTGCTTCTCTCATCCACCTAAACCACACTTTCAAAATAACACCAAGCGCTGAAATTCCATGCTCACCCAACAAGCACTATTCCTCAGCGCTAGCTACCCCCCTTTCCTTCTCAACAATCCTGCCCTTAACAGCTGGGGCTTGCACTTTTGCCTAAAAGAGGCTTGTGACCCCCTAAAAGCAGAGACCCTTATCTGTGAGCTAAGCTCACACTGAGTGCTACAAACTAAAAACAAACACCCAACAGAAATCACTGCCGCGACCCCTTTACCTTGCACGGCCCCCTCTTGCCCTCCGGAGCCGCCACCGAGAGTCCCAACCTATCGAGGACTCTTGGGTCAGGCGAAAACTCAAGCCTGATCGGCTTTCAGTAGGGCAATGCTGGGAGGAGGGGGCCCACTATAGCGGGCAGCGCGTGGTTGTTCTGGGGGTAGGGAGTCCTGAGAACAGTGACCGCGTCTTCTCTGGCCGCAAGCAGGAAACAAGAGACCTGCTTGCCACCACGCGGCTGCTTAAATAGTGGCGGGATCAACCTGCCCTGCCCTGGAAGCACTTTAGTGCTTCCGGGGCAGCGCCCACCATGACCCAATCACTGGAGACCTATCCCTGGGCAGGCCGAGGCGACCACACCCCAGTTGCGTAGATGGTCCCCGGCTCCCCGCCATATCGTCTGCTCTCCAGAGGAGTGGAGAGCCTTTGTTAAATGTATCTTAGCACAAAAATCAATTCCAACTTTGCTCAAATATAGTCCGTACGCTTTCTCCATCAATTTGGTAATAACACGAGCCCCCTAAAAAAATTTATACATATAACTCTTTTCAAACAGTCTCAGCCTAATCAAAAAATAACAAATGAGAAAGTCTTAATACAAAAACCTGTCGGTAAACTAGAAATTAAATCTAGACGGGACACCACCAGCTGATAGTATTAAACCCATTTTTGATTGTCATTACAAACTCAACAAAAAAAGCTCCAAAAAGAGGCATTTGTTACATCAGCCAATTAATTGCTAGAACAACAGAAGCCATCGAGAAACAACACGCCTCAAAAGCATTCTCCACAACAACCGCATCCCAGCACTGCCCTGATCTCGAAACAATGCCATTATATTACAATCCATTCACAATAAAAAAAGACTTCTCTAAAAATCAACCCATCAACTCAAACATTTGCACAAATAGAACAACACACAGCAAACCAGCATCAATAGCCCACCGTTCAGTCTATTGCACCCGTGCCACAGTACAAAGTAGTTAGCACAAAATTTAATATAAAAACAATCACCCGACTCAAACATTTAAACAAACTAGAACAGCACACTGCAACCGCCACCCAGTAACCATAAATGGTGTTTATTCCACCCGTGCCACATCGCAATCAAGTTAACATGGAAGAAGACTTACAGCGTCTAACCGTTAAATCCTTGTGCACCCAAATCATGGTATTTAAATCTCTTACCTCTTCTTTACAAAATCACAAACCAAAGTCATAGTTGCGTGTGCGAGGGGCACCACGTTGACAATTACCCCCCTTTATAGACGAAGACATGGAAGTTGAATATAACCTACATACACACTCAGTCACACTCTTTCCGATCAATCTCCACTGTCGCTGGGCGTACCCCAAGACTCTATTGTCTCCCCAACTTTGTTTAACCTATATATGGAACCCCTAACTGAAATCCTCAATGTATGCAGACAACACCCAACTTTACATGAAAATCACCTCACCTGAGGATATCTATATCCTCAACAACACATTGACAAAAACACAACATTGGCTGACTTGTAACCACCTCAAACTCAATGCCTTCAAAGCTGAATTCTCACTGAAGGCACTGCCCACCAACACCCCTAACATCAAATACTGGCTCCCTCTTCTCACTGCCTTGAATTGTACCCCACACATCATTGACTCTGCCATATCCCTAGGTATAGCCTTGGCAAAGACCTACCCATTCAAAAACATATCAGCGCCGTCACTAAAGGTGCTATGCATCATTTGCATATTTTTAGGAAACTAAAACCCTTCCTCCCCACAACAAACCTCACAACTGTGGTACATGCACTTGTGTTTTTGAAATTAGACTACGGTAGCACTACCCTGGTTGGTCTCCTGAAAACCTCACTGTTAGACCTGGTATCATTGGCGTGAGTCTCCCTTCCATTTTATTTCTGATTGCCTCCTCTGTTTTTGATCTGTTTGCTGGGGTTCCGTGTGGGGTTCCCCCGAGAGGTGGTGTCCGACCGTGGTACCAACTTCATATCTAATTATATGAAGTCCCTGTGGAAGGAGTCTGGTGTTACCTATAAGTTCACCACTCCTTACCACCCCCAAGGTAATGGGCTGGTTGAGAGATTCAACCGGACCCTTAAGGGCATGATTATGGGTCTTGAGGAACCTATGAGGCGTAAGTGGGACGTCCTCTTGCCATGCCTGTTGTTTGCTTACCGTGAGGTGCCTCAGAAGTCCTTAGGGTTCAGCCCCTTTGAGCTGCTGTATGGTCACCCGGTAAGAGGACCTTTGAGTCTGGTCAAGGTAGGCTGGGAGCAATCTCCCAGGAAACCTCCCCAGGATGTATATAGCTACATGCTGGCCTTCAGGAACCAGACTCGGCGTTTCAGAGAACTCGCTCAGGCGAACCTGGAAGCCAGCCAGGAAGAGATGAAGCGGTGGTACGATCAGAATGCCACTCTGATTGAGCTTCAGCCTGGACAGAAAGTTTGGGTCTTGGCCCCTGTGGAGCCCTGTGTGCTCCAAGACAGGTGGACCGGTCCATTTGAGGTGGTGGAGCGCAAGAGTGATGTCACCTATCTGGTGAACTTGCGGTCTCCCAGGAACCCTTTGCGGGTCCTGCATGTTAACCGCCTGAAGCCCCACTTAGAAAGGTCCGAAGTGGGCATGCTCCTAGCGACAGATGATGGAATGGAGGAGGAGACTGAGCCTCTTCCTGACCTCCTGTCTGCAGCAGAGCAAGATGGGTCAGTGGATGGTGTTGGCCTCTCTGCCACACTGACCCCTGAACAGCAGCAAGATTGTCGCCAACTGCTGGGGCAATTCCCTGATTTGTTCTCCCTGGTTCCTAGTGTCACTGAGTGGTGCGTCCATGATGTGGACACTGGGGACAGTCCTCCTGTGAAGCACAAGGCTTACAGAGTGACTGACAGGGTCAGAGCTTACATTAAGGAGGAGGTCTCCAAGATATTTGCCTTAGGGGTGATTGAGTCCTCTAACAGTCCTTGGGCCAGCCCAGTGGTTTTGGTCCCAAAGGCTGCCGCGCCTGGTGCCACACCCGAACTCCGGTTCTGTGTGGACTACCGAGGACTCAATTCAGTCACCAGGACTGACGCGCACCCCATCCCCAGAGCTGATGAGCTCATTGATCGGTTGGGAGCTGCCCGGTACCTCAGCACGTTTGATTTGACGTCTGGGTACTGGCAGATTGCCTTAACTGATGGGGCCAAGGAGAGGTCAGCATTCTCCACACCAGATGGGCACTACCAATTCCGGGTTATGCCCTTTGGGATGAAGAATGCCCCTGCCACTTTTCAGAGGTTGGTCAGCCAGATGTTGGACGGACTGGAAGATTTCAGTGCCGCCTACCTGGATGACATTGCGGTGTTTAGTTCAACTTGGGAAGAACATCAGCGCCACCTCTGGGAAGTGTTGATGGCGCTGCGGAAGGCAGGCCTCACAATCAAGGCGAGTTAGTGCCAGATTGGGCAGGGTTCTGTGGTGTACTTGGGGCACCAGGTAGGAAGCGGCCAGGTGGCGCCCCTACAGCCCAAGTTTGATACCATCCTGGCATGGGAACCCCCAAAGACTCAGACACAGGTGAGAGCCTTTTTAGGACTCACGGGGTACTACAGGAGGTTTGTCAAGGGGTATGGCAACATTGTTGCACCCTTGACTGAGCTGACTTCCAGGAAGCAGCCCAAGAAGGTGAACTGGACTGACACCTGTCAGAAGGCTTTTGACGCCCTGAAGACTGCCATGTGCACAGCACCCGTGCTTCAGGCGCCCAACTTCTCAAAAGAATTCATTATTCAAACAGACGCTTCAGAGCATGGTGTGGGGGCTGTCCTATCACAGATTAATGAGGAAGGCCTAGACCAACCCGTAGCCTTCATCAGTAGGAGGTTACTTCCACGGGAACAGAGGTGGAGTGCAATTGAGCGTGAGGCATTTGCTGTGGTCTGGGCACTGAAGAAGTTGAGACCATACTTGTTTGGGACTCACTTCCTGGTTCAGACCGACCACAGGCCCCTCAGATGGCTGATGCAGATGAGGGGTGAGAACCCAAAGTTGTTGAGGTGGTCCATTTCCCTACAGGGTATGGACTTCACGGTGGAACACCGCCCTGGCACAGAACACGCCAATGCGGATGGTCTGTCCAGATTTTTCCGCCTTAGTGAAGAGGACTCCCTAGGGGAAGGGTAGTTCTCCTCACATTTCAGCTGGAGGGGACACGTGTTAGACCTGGTATCATTGGCGTGAGTCTCCCTTCCATTTTATTTCTGATTGCCTCCTCTGTTTTTGATCTGTTTGCTGGTTTTAGATGCTTTGGGCACTGTGCCACTGCTATTCGGTGCCACAGTGCAAGTGCTCCCTATGGTAAATTGATGCATTGATTAGTGACCCCATGATTGGGTTATTTGATTTACTTGTCAGACCCTAGTATAGTGCACCATGTGTGCCCAGGGCTTGTAAATCAAATGTTGCTGGTGGGCTTGCAGCACTGGTTGTGCCACCCACAGAAGCAGCTTGTAAAGTGTGTCTCAGGCCTGCCATTGCAGAGCCTGTGTGCAGTCTGACTGCCATGTCGACTTGGTAAGTGCACCCACTTACCAGTCCCTAAACCTTCCCTTTTCTGCATATTAGTCACCCCTAAGGTAGGCCCTAGGGCAGGGTGCATTGTAAGTAAAGGTAGGACCTGCCCTGATGTGTGTGGCATGTCCTAATAGTGAATTACAGCCATTTTCGTTTTTCACTATTGCAAGGCTACCTGTTCCCCATAGGCCAGAATGGGCAGTTAGATTATTACATCTTATAATCCTAACTGACTCAGGGAACCAGGTAGAAATTCGAGTTTAGTATGCCTGGACTCAGAATGATAAAATACATCTTTTAGTGAAGTTGGTTTTAACATTCTGTGTTTGAAAATACCACTTTTAGAAAGTGGGTATTTTCTTGCCTAACTATCCAAGCCTGCCTCTGCTAGGTTGTGTATTCCTTGTCTGGAGTTTGAGTGACAGGGGCTGGGGGCTGCCAGGAGACAAGGTGAGTCAGCACAGAGCTGAATAGAGAGATCTGCATGCAGATAGGAGGGAGGAGTTGCACCTGGGACCTGAATAGGGCTGTGCCTTCCCTCCACAATGCTGGCTCCACCTCCTGTGGTGTGTCTGATGTCCCTGGCCTACACTGTGAAAGGAAAGAAGGAGTCTTGTCAACAAAGTGCTCCAAGACTGACCAGAACTGGTTTTGACTAGGCAAAGGCCTCTCTGCCTTCAGAGAACAAAGAGAAAAGTAGTATAAATATTGGGACCCAGACCCAAGAACTTTAGATCACTTCTGGAACAACAAGACGACCCTTTTGCCAAGGAGAAGAACCAAGGAAGCTGCAGGAGTTGCACTGCCCCTCTGCCAAGTGTGCTGTTTGCTGGGTTGGCCTGCAGTGGTTTCTTCATTGCCAAGGAAAGGAGAAGGAACTTTGAAAGAACTTTCATCATCTTGCAGAATATTACTCCAAGGGCTTGATTTGAGCTTGCCTCCTGACCGAAGTCTCAGGGATACCAGACTTCACCCCCTTCTGTTTGCCTGCATCTGGAACTTGCTGTTCTGGTGCTACAGAAGGAATTTGCAACACCGACGCCGGCGAGCGACGCCGTCTCCTGCATCGAAGCCGTGAGCGCTGCTCCGACTTGCAACAAAGACTCGACGCCGACCGCCGTGCCACCTCGACGCCAGCGACCGACATCGTAAGCCTGCTATAGCCGTGAGCGCTGCTCCGACTTACGACGCCGGCCCGACGCCTGCTGCTGTGCCGCATCGACTCCGAAGCTAACATCATCGCGGAGCCGATCGTCGACGTGGGTGGTCAAGAATCTATCGACATTTTGACATCGTACGGAACCGTTGCCTCGGCGCCATCGTGACATCACCTCCTCTCCGGTCCGGAACCGACGCCTCCCCTGCCTGCGTAAGCATCCAGGTTCCGACGCATCCTCTCCTCCGAAGCAAGGAACCGACGCCGCAACGCGCCAACGACGCCGCACCTCCCCGACGCCGTGAGCTGTCTTTGTTTTCGCTTTTCCAAGGTACTGTTCTTTGTGGGTCTGTTTTTGACTCCGGGCCCGACGCTGCGCACCTCGCGGTCGGCGCCGTACTTTGGGATTTCTTTGACCTCGACATCATGATAACTCCAGTTGGGGTTATTTGTTGCTAAAGACTGCTTTTAAGTGAAGAACCTATTTTTAAACCATTTCTACCATCTTGAAGTATTATTGATTACAGTATTGTGGATTTTTGTCGTTTGTGGTCTTGTGATAAATCTATATAAAGAATACTTATTTTTATAAAACCTGTGTGGTGTCCATCTGTAGTGTTTTCACTGTATTACTGTATGTGTTCACAAATGCTTAACACACTGCCTCTTAGATAAGCCTGCCTGCTCGTGCCAAGCTACCAAGGGGGTGAGCAGGGGTTATCCAGGTGTGTAATCCCCTTTCCCTGACTTAGAAGCAAGGGTCCCTATTTGGACAAAGGTGCATACTATTGCCAACTAGAGACCCCCAGTTCTAACACTCACTTGCATCGTTGAGGGCTACATTGAATGCAGCAGCTAGGCTCATCACTGGATCAAAAAAAGTGATCATATCACCCTGACCTTTAATCACTAAAATGGCTACCCTTCGAGGTCAGGGCTCATCTGAAAATTGCCTGTATGACCCACAAAGCATTGCACCACAGTACCCCCTCCAGCTTGACCCAGAAATTGACCCCATTGAGTGGAAACAGATCCTCCAAAAGTACTAGCTCCTTACTCCTTAAGCCACAAAAATTTTAAAAAAAGAAAACATACAACCAATCCTTCTCCAGATTTGCCCCAAAAATTTGGAACTCTCTCCCTACTGAATCTTCGGGAAAGAAGTAAAAATCTTACTATCCAACAAACTTCTCTCTTACTGAGAACTCGCCTCCATCTCCCCTTGATTGATTCCTCCCACATATTTGACCTCTGCCTCTTGTCACACCGGAATATATTTCACGCCTGGACTTATGCTATACTATGTGCTCTTATTTCTCTGTTCCCCATTAGTGCATGTATGTATATGTGTATATATTGTATTTTTATCTAGTGCTATATATTTCTTCCTGTCCTATCCCATGTTTTTGTACAGTACCTGTAAATTGCTCTGTCACACGAAAGGGTCTTGTTCGCGTTATATAAAATTCCAAATTAAAATAAATTAGATATGTAATCCACCATAACGGCCATCTTTAAAAGGTGTCCGTGGTGAACTGGACTTCAGCAGACGTTTCTACTTATGATTAACAAATTGGATTTTTGCATATGACTTATGATTAATATATTGGACTTTTTCATATACTTTGCTCCGGTTATAAAATCCTAGGATTGATTTGTACAGAATGCTTTTCCCATATTGTGCATTATATTTGTTGATTATTGGGGTTTTGTTGGGAGTGGTGCACCTAGCTTTTTGGGAATGACTGAGCATCGGGTGACCTATGCCGTAACCATTCCTTAGCTCTGAATTTACATTCCCTTAACCGTATAGTGACAAATAACAATTTATCACTTTCAATGGTGCTCAAATACCACTTCTCCAGCTCTTATATGAGACAAATATCTGCCCAAACCTGTAGCAGAGACATCTTAATTTAACACTTGCAGGTCTCACTTTATGCAAGTGTTGCAGTTTTTTGTGAGCTATTTTTATCTATTTATATTGTAGACACTAAACTTGAAGCATGGAACCCTCAAGCCCACCAAATAATTGGGTATTTGCAGCTGTTTTTTCTGCCAATAATGCTTGTTTGGCAAGAGACGCCTGCCGCTGCTGAGTGTGAGCATGCACTGTGAATTGCTAGTGTCGTGGCCTCACAACTGGCTGCAGGATTGGACTATGAGGATTTTGCAAATCATCACACTGGGCCGCGGCGCTCGGATCTGTGGCGTGCTGCGTGGGCTCTTGGCGAGCCAGGACCGCTAGCTATGCAAGCCCGCGGCTGAGCCCCGCCCACTAGGCCGCACCGAGTGACGCAGCTGTTTCAGCGGTGCCGTGATGTGGCGGCGCCGGACCCCTTCTACACAAGCAGCCTACGGATTGTGCCCTGGACCTCGGCCCCACTGGACTGAGCTGCTGGTACGCTGCGGACCCTGCCCATAGCTGTCACAGTGCTGTTGGACCCGGATCTTGGCTGTCCCGCTGTGCCGCAAGATCTGCTCAACCCACACATGGCGGCCCGAGCCTGAAAGATATGAATCGGTGGGCTATACGCAGCGCCTCGGAACCTGCTGGATGCGCCATTGGAGTCGAGATGGAGGGCAGAGCTGTGGAGCTGTGGTGACCCTGATCAGCCCACCTACGAGGTATGAGCCGGGAGAGGGGGGAGATACGAGACTGTGATCAACCATGAAGGAAACCTTGGCGGACCCGACACGCTTGGGCATCGCCGGGTAACTTTCTCCCCCCCACTCCCTTCTGCACCATTCGCCCTGACTCCACTGTTGCTGACCCCCGCTGGGGATTGAGAGAGCGGGCCTGCTGCGGTGTGAACTTGGTGGGCAATGAGGGGCGATTCAGGAAGCACCCAAATGGCTCTGCATGCTGCCGGGCCATCCCACGGCCAGATCTAATCACACTAACAGGCGCTGCGGTATTACAGTCTCCATCACGTCCCCGCTGCCCTGTGGAAGCTCTCTTCTGTCGCCCTGGGATGGGCCCTCACTCAGCGTGCCATGCGCGAGGCTAATCGGAGCACTAACCAGCTGAAGCAGCGCATGGGGTGGACATTTCGACGATACATGGGGAGCTAGCTGCTTGGAAGCGGCCGGTCTGCATTGCAGTGGGCACTGTGAGCTTACAAGGCCTCATAGGGGAGCTAGAAGCCACCTGTGCCAAGCGCAGTGGCACCCGTCCTGTTCTGTGCAGCGGCTGTGGCGGTTGGGGCCGGGCCCACGGATGGAGATGGATGAATCCCCCGCATTGTACTACTGAGTGTTATCAATCTCATCTCCTGCTGGGGCAGGCTGCACTCCCCCATCCCTTTCTGAAACAGATTACTGATCATCACGACGACCATGCACGGCAGAGCGGTGGCGCATTCTTCACGTGCCTTATCGGGCCACACTTGGGACAGTGGAGTTATATTTCACGGTTGTGCCCCACCCACAGTCATTCAGTGCCGACACTCCGAATGCAGTAGTGCCAGCCAGATACATTGCATTCCTGCCCGCGCTCTCTGACACGCAGAGCTGTTCTGGAGAAGCCGATCTAACGAGGCGGCCGGACAGGCTAAGGCCCTGACCGGGCCACGGAAAGCCACGTGCTCACGGGTACATCCACATGTTACAAGGTACCCGCGCCAAGGTAGGGGCGGGAGGCGTACTAACCTCACCCCTGTCATTTAAAAGCAAAACAGGTAAAATGGCGGCACAAACCAATACAGACTCAACCTCCAGCAAACTGGATGCAGTGCTAGCAGCAGTTGTAAAACTGGGAGAGACCCTAAATCAAACGCGCACTTCATTAGAAAATAAAATTGACAAAGTGGCTATTGACCTCACGCATTTACGTGCTGACCACCGTAAGCTGACGGACCGCACCACTGCCGTAGAAGCTGACATCGCAGATATCGCCCCGCAGGTCGCAGCTACAGATCAACACGTACAAAATCTGCTGAATCGTGTTGAGTTTCTGGAAGACAGGTTGAGGATGCTGAAGGACAGGCACGGCGGAACAATGTCCGGGTGGTGGGTCTACCGGAGGGCCAGGAAGGGAAAGACCCCACTGCCTATGCTGAAGCTTGGCTCCGTTCTTTGCTACCTGAAGGTACTCTCTCATCTTATTTCGTAGTGGAAAGAGCGCACAGGGTGCCCACGAGACCACTGCCGGCAGGCTCAAACCCCCGGCCGTTCCTAATTCGCATCCTTAATTACAGGGACAGAGACATGATACTGCAAGAAACGAGAAAATTACAGGACATACAAGTCGATAACCATGAAATAATGTTCTTTCCAGATTACACGCTGCAAGTTCAAAAACAGAGACATTCCTTTATGGCGGTCAAAAAACGCCTCCGGCAATGCAACCTTCAATATTCCCTCCTGTTCCCAGCATGCTTACGTGTGATCGCAAGTGGCAAGACACACTTTTTTCAAAACCCGGAACAAGCGGAAGAGTGGATGGATTCTTACGCTTCTGCGCACCCTGAGATTGCAACTACCAACCGGCAGACTCAGGCACGAAATGCAACTTCTCGCCACCGCCGTGCAGATAGAAGGCGGAGACAGCATCAGACCTCAAACCCTGTTGGCCCGGCTCTAAGCCAGGCATTGTGCGAACGACGAGAGGTGCTCCAGGCTACAGCGGAAATCACAGGTTCCATTCCCTACAATGACTTCGGTTAAAATAGGCACATGGAATGTCCGGGGCATCCACACTCCCTCACGCCATTATCAAATCTATTCCTATCTCAAACGTCATAATATACAGTTAGCGCTCTTACAGGAAACTCATCTGACAAACCTCGAATTGCCCAATTTACACCGTCGCTGGCCTCGGACAGCTCTACGCCACGGGGTACTCAGCATTCGCACGGGGAGTTTTAGTGTGGATACGACCAGGAGTCCCCTTTAAAGTCACAGATACCATAATCGACGCAGAAGGCAGGTATGTGGTAGTTAAAGGCGTACTAGATGGCAGGCCGATAGTGGTTGCTTCCCTCTACGCACCTAACACAGAGCAAGGGCATTCTTCGACCATATCTCACAGATACTAGCGCCCTGGCATGATATCCCTATGCTGCTAGGGGGAGACTACAATAGCGTACTAGATACTGCATTGGACCGTTCGTTCCCCCCCCCCAGGCACACAAACAATTCACGCCATGAGAGCCTTGAATGATTGGGCGACACAATGGTGCCTGGCAGACGCGTGGAGGCACCAACACCCGACTGACAGGATATATTCTTATTACTCAGGAGCCCATAGACTGTATGTACGTTTGGACCGTTTTCTGATCTCCACTATTCTATTGCCATATGTAGTCTCGGCGCAATATCTGGGGCGGACGCACTCCGACCACAATCCCCATATTTTAGATTTGCAATGGGAAGACATCAGGCCTCCGATCCCAACCTGGCGACTACAACCAGATACTCTGCTAGATGCACCCTTCCGCGGTTCATTGGCCACTGCCATCAACCAATACTTTGATGATAACGCTGGAACAGCCTCCACACCCCAAATAGAATGGGACGCCTTTAAGGTGGTTGTAAGAGGCCACTGTTTACATACGCAAGAGGGCATGCGCAAACAGCTAGAGGGGGATTTGTTGAGACTAGAACAGCGGTTGGCCACGGTTGAGTGTGAGGATCCTGAGAGCACTACAGACTCCCTGTCCAGTGCGCTGGAGGAACATTCCCAACTGCTGGACAGATTACGCTGTTTAAATTATGCTGCGCACTCTGAGAGGACACATCACCAGGGCGACAAGGCAGGCAATCTTCTCTCATGGCTGATTCGACAGGACTTATTGACCCCTCCGGTCACATCCTTACGTACAACGCAGGGTGCTATGGTATACACTCAGAGAGCCATTCATGAGGAATTTACGTCACACTATGATGTGTTATATAAATCCTGTATACAGGCCACGCCCACTGAGATTCAGTCCTTTCTGGCAGACCTCACCTTACCGCAGCCTACTCCTGCACAACAAGAGGAATTAAACGCTCCCCTCTTGCAGGAGGAACTCAGAGACAGCATCTTTTCCTTGGCTAATGGCAAGTCACATGGCCCCGATGGCTTGCCGGTGGAATTTTATAAGGCATACTCAGATATCTTACTCCCGCAGTTATTGAATTTATATGCAGCTGCTATTGAAGATTCTTCACTCACGGCCACACAAAATGAGGTGACCTTGATCTCCTTACCTAAGCCGGGCCGTGACCCGCAGCTCCTCGGCTCTTACCGCCCTCTTGCACTCCTTAATACCGACTATAAAATATTTGCATCTGCCCTTGCCAAGCGTTTAGCCCCACTAGAGAAGACATTAATTCACCCTGATCAAAATGGATTTGTCCCTACCAGGAGTACATCCTTTAACATACGCAGGCTGTTCCGTGTACATGCGTATGCCCCACGTGTCTGGCCACGATCTGGGTGCCTGGTCCTTGATTTAGAAAAGGACTTCGATTCCCTGGAGTGGTCTTATCTTGCAGCAGTGTTACGCAAATATGATCTGGGGGAAAGCTACATACATATGGTAAGTCTCCTCTATCAACACCCCACGGTGCGGGTTAAGACAGGAAAATTGATCTCTGGCGCTTTGAGAATACGGCGGGGGACACAGCAAGGGTGTCCGCTGTCCCCGCTACTTTTTTCTCTAGCTATGGAGCCCTTGGCGGCACTACTCAGAGCCAGTGGGGATAATTGGGGCATACCATTGAGCGACGGGCTCCACGTGGTCTCTCTATATGCAGATGACCTGCTCCTGTATGTCAGAGATTTACAGGCTATACCTCCAGTCATAGCGGATATTTTCCGGCGATTTGAACCAATGTAAGGGCTTAAAGTAAATTGGACAAAATCCGGAGTATATTCTTTCACCAATACGGTGGCCGAATCAGACATTAACATCAATGGAGCCACTCTGGCTTGGCATCCGACTATGTTCAGATACTTGGGCGTTTACATCTACAGAACTCCCGCAGATGTCTTAGATGGCAACTTGGTTAGGGCCATCACAGCCATTAAAGCGCAAGTACACTTTTGGAAAACGCTTCCTCTGAATGTTAGGAGTCGTGTCACCTTAACGAAAATGATCATTCAACCACGCCTGTTATATTATTTTTCAAATCTCCCGGTGTATGTCCCGGTCAGTATTCTTCGCAGTCTGGAGGGCACTCTTCGTGACTAGATTTGGAACAAAGGCAGACCGCGCATTGCGTTAAGCAAACTCTTTGCGCCCACAAGCAGTGGAGGTCTAGCAGTCCCAAACCTGGAACTATACTCCCTAGCTTCTCAGTTACAATGGGTATCAAAATGGTTTTGCGGGAAAGGGCTGGAGGATACTGCGGATACAACAAAGTCGTGGTCGCAATCCCAGCTGTACTACTACTTTCACCCTATTGTGCGACTCCCCTGTCCGTCCCAGATGTATGTAGCACTGGCCCATAAATGTTATCGGAGAAGTCTATATCTGACTCGAGATACACCTCTCTATGCTCCTCTGATACCACTAGTATGAACCCCAAGAGGCACAGCGAAGATATCTGACGCTGAATTGCTAACATGGCACGAGGCAGGACTAGTTGCTGTGGGCGATCTGTATGTGGAG
Source organism: Calotriton arnoldi (assembly GCA_963921515.1). Classification (NCBI taxonomy): domain Eukaryota; kingdom Metazoa; phylum Chordata; class Amphibia; order Caudata; family Salamandridae; genus Calotriton; species Calotriton arnoldi. Next base: position 1,433,580 of record CAWUFW010004492.1, on the reverse strand, counting down.
GGCAACCTTCTCACATTTGATACTCTGTCCGCAGAAAACGATATTCCTGCAGGTCAGTTTCTTTTACATGCAGCCATTGTGCGAACCCTGACGGCAGCCTGGGGTGATATAACAACTGAGCCCCAAACGCATTTGCTCATACAATACCTACACATTATGGGTGAGGGCTCGCATGTGGTACTCTGGCTGGTGGAAGCTCTATTAACACATACATTGAAACCACTAACGAGACTCCGTGAGAGGTGGGCTACAGACAGGGGACGGCCATGGACCGACAAGGAGTGGGCCACAATTATAGCTGGTTCCATGTATATACCGCGTAATTCGATATTCAAACTTATTCAGACATATATAATACATAGGGCTTACCTTTCCCCGGATAAGATAAATGACTATTTTCACCTAGATACCTCTGCTTGCCCCAGATGCAAATTGATTGGGGCCGATCTGTTGCACATGCTGTGGTCACGTTAGCTAAATGTACCGGGACACCGCTACAGTCCAATTGGGAAACCTGCGTCCTGGGGCTGTATCCACGGACGAAAAAGAATAGAGTAGCATCGAGGTTTAGAGACTTGGGATTGCTAACGGCTAAGCACCTTATCACAAAACGATGGAAACCCACTGACCCTCCAGTGCCGGCCAGTTGGGAGAAATCCCTTATGATATGGGCCACGCAGAGAGCACTACGTTGCATAAGGAGGAAACTGCGGGATTGCGCAAATACCCGATTGCACAGGCTTGGGATGATCTCCTTAAACCCTCACACGATCAGGCACCGCAGCACAAAACTCACAGCCCCCCAGTGACGTCGATGAAGCCTCAACGCAGCAACACCCTTCCCCACCCCCCCTCTCCCACCCTACATGACATCAGGAGTCGCCGCTGACTTTGACTAAGCTATAGATAACAGGCCGATAACGAGATACCCCCCCTACACACCGCCACTAGCTCACAACCATCTGTCATTATTCTTTTTGTTTTTGCACTGCATTGGCCCTCGCACACCCTGACAATTGCTCTACAGCATGGTTTCCGCAGGCTAAGGACGGCGATCTCTTCCTTTCTTTTCTTTCTCCTTCTGTTGAAAGTTATAGTTCACTTGAGCAGGCATCATGTTTAGATTCTTTGATACAGTCATTGTACATAGAGACAACGAGTACAGTGTACGAGACAACCACTTTAGTATCTGAGCAGAGCTGCAGATATGGACTGTATGTCTATACGTAACAACTTGTTATTTGTACAAATGCATAACCTGCAGAGTTTTCAATACTGTTGGTACATATTTGTTGTGATGCAAAACAAATCTATAATATGTTGATTGTAACTAAAATGAAAAACTTCAATAAAAAGATGTTTAAAGAAAAAATGAGGATTTTGCAAATCATCCTCATTCAGTGATGGTGGCTGTGAAAAGAATGATGCACTGCTACCGTGGCCGTAAGGTGTGGTTGGCTGACCGTCTATTTCAATAGGATCTTCCATCAACATGTGTGAGTCATCCTATCCTTCCACATTTGAGCCATCATTGTCTTCCTCAGGTTTATTGTTTAAAGAATGAACTTAAAATTAATTTCTGTATAGGTGAAAAGCACTCTTTACTATTTTCTATCATTTGTTAAATGCATTTCTAAGACTGACACTAGTAAGTAAATTATTGACTACATGTCCCATAATGCACAATGATAGTTGTCTAAAGATACCTCACTAAAAAACCTGTATTATGATAACTAATTAATGCACTTAAAAGACAGTTTTAGGGTAACAGAGGTGTAAATAAAAATATATTACAATTTTAGATGTTGCAGGAGAAGATATATCAATCTTCGCTAAACCCACAACAGACTCTGGCTCCAAGGTAGCAGTAGCGGTCCGTGGTAGGAGTGCCGGACGGGCGGTGACGTGGGGTGGGGGAGGGGCAGGGTGGGGGGTAGTAAACCACGGATTACGGCCGAATACAGGTAAGTAAACATTTAAATAAATAAAACGAATTTCGTTGTGAGCGCTGCATCGCCAAATGCGATGCAGTGCCTCCATTCAAGTGTTTCGTCATTGACCTTCATAGCTTCACTCAGTAGGCATGCGCAGGCATTGCGTCATTTCATCTAGTCCGGTTATACAAGAGAGGCCCAAATGCGCACTAATAATAAAGTCAAAAGACAAATGTTATTTTCACAAAATAAATGGTCTCACTGTATACCTCCCACCTCTACTCTATTCCCGTTCTCTTATTAATACTTTCCCCGCATTAGCATTAGTAAAATAGCCTGTTTTAGTTTCAGCTAAGCAGATGCCATGCACGCGAGTCTTCAAGACTCCATTTTAGTGCCTTCTGCTCATGCGCTAAAACTTCCCTCCAAACGTTAGCTCGTCATATTGCGTAGATGCAGTTGACGCATGCGCACAACAGTTTCCCCGTTTAAAGCGGTATTAGTCCGTTTTCATTGTTCTCCGCGTTAGTACACACATAAGCAAGCTTTACTAACCCGCGTGTTCATGTGGTGCGTATTAGTTATTCACAGATTACGTTTAATAACTTGTTAATGAGTTAAACAAGCGGATTGCCTCCGAGCAAGTCTCTTTCTTACGAGACCTTGCTCCATCAATCCCCTCTCTGATGGCATTTTGAGCCATCACAAAATTACCCATCCCTTCCCAGATGCCAACTTTAGCATATCTCAGTTTTCTCCTTTTTCTCTCCTTATTTCATCAGTTACTTCTTTTCCTTCTAAATCTTTCATCTTTTTGTATAGTTTTCCTTTCATTTCCTCTAATTGAATTTCATCATATTCTCTCTTTCGTTTCTTTCCTCTCCCTTCACTTTCTAAATGTATTCTTCTATTTTCTTTGCTTCTGCAACATTTACATGTGATCATTACTATCATAACTATTGTCATTATCACAACTACTGGTAAGGGTATTTGACCTAGAAAACTTTTCCCAAAATCAGTAAACCAATTCCCTATCGATGTTATACTCTTTGTTAGTTTTCCCCATACACTGTCAACCTCCAGTTGGGTCAAGTCATTATGCATTCTTGTAATATTTCTAATATACCCTTTAATTTCTTTACTTTTGTCCGGAATATAAGTACAGCAATGTTGAATTTTCAACATACCACAAACTCCGCCCTCTTTTGCCAATAAAATATCAAGAGCAAGACGATTTTGTAAAACCATAGACCTTATTGCAACCATCTCTGTGTTAATCATTAAAAATCCACCTGCAGTATCTGTGGAAAGACGATCAACTATGGTTGGCAATTTGCAAATTTTATGTGAATTTAGAATGACTCCAACTGAGGGTATCAATGCACTAAATATATCACCTACTATTTCAGAAAAACTAGCTCTTCTTCTCCGTGTTAGTCCATTAGATTTTCCATTGATTCCATTGATTCTGTCCACATGGTAGGTTTTTGGAAAAACTATTCCAAAATAACTGCTCCCGTACCATCTTGCAGGTAACCTATAATAGGCATTTTTCCCACATACATAATAAATTCCTGGAAATACAGGGTCATTTCCCCCTTTTAGTCCCCACCCTCCTAGAATTAGGAAGTTGTGTTCACACTCACTGGAACCAATGAAATTGTTATTATAATCTGTCTTTAACCTATGGAGGCAGAATTTTCCCCTTTTCACAAAGTCTAGGGACATCGCAGCACGAGCTTAGCCCTTTGCATAAATTCCCTCTTTCTCAGCCCATGGAGGTACATGGGATTTCTGTTCAGCAGCTTTCTTTGTTAAATCCTGTCTCCTTTCTTCTACTAAATTCAAAAACTCTTTTTCTTCTTCACGTAATATACATGTTAGGTTATCCTTGTGGGCTTGAACTATATCTATTCAGCTCATTGTTAAAAAGAATTCACCCATGAACTGTGCATTTTTACTACTAACTACTGGATTCATATTCTTTCTAATAGGCAATTCTGAAAATACTACATCTAAATTTGAATAAAAATACGGAAGTTTCCCTGTTACGTAAAATAAACTTGATAAAAAACTACATGATACACCATATGTTAGAGGTATATGGTGATACGTCACCCCTTCTGACACTGAGGAGGGTAACTTCACACAAACATAACAATTACTAATCTCCATCGTATTAACATACTGAAATAACAATTTAGTAAACACATTTAAAGACGAATCATTGTCTGATTCATTATGATAATTTATCTCATCTTCTACCCCTATTTCTATTTTAGTTCCCTTTATTCTATCTACCTTCTCATTAGTAATTGTACTATTCTTGTTACTTGTTTCCATCAAGAAAGGTACTCCTACTATTAGGAATAACCATACTAATACTACTAATATAATACTACATAAACAGAATCTTAAACATTTTCATTTTAAACGTCGTTTCGGTCTTTCAGTATTTTCAATATCTGCCATCTTTAATCAGAGAAAATTTCTTTTCTCTTTCTTTGCCTACATTTTCTTAAAATCCAGTCTTTTATTTTAAGGAGGTCTTAATTTGCTTTCATCAATCTGTGCAACATGAACTCTTTCTGATTCTTCACATAAATCTAGTGTTAGAAATGGGGGTCTCTAGTTGGCAATGGCTGGCGCCACTGTCCAAATAGGGACCCTTCTTCCTAAGTCAGGGCAAGTGGGCTACCCCCTTTGATAACCCCTGCTCAACCCTGTGGTAACGTAGCACGAGCAGTTAGGCCTATCTCAGAGGCAGTGTGTGAAGCATTTATGACCATGCACAATAAGGCAGTAACGACACCACAAAAGGACACAACTCAAGTAGGTATAGAAAAAAATAGTATCTTTATCTAAGGTTTAGTACGAGACTCTCAAAAGCTTTTTAACCAGTCACCATGCATGTAAATCAGTAGGGACTTAAAAGGGCAATACGTATTCACCAGAACGTGGCACTGACTGAGTTCAAGGCCTGGGTCTACAGCGACCCGTTGCGCACCAGATACCTGCCGTTGGACGGGGACACAGCACGTAGCTTCTCGAAGAAGCGGAGACGGTGACAGGCGGACTCCCAGCGACCACAGTTCTCGATGGCAGTGGTCCGCAAAGTGCACTCGCAATGATTCGGGCACTCCGGGACAGGCGGGCCCTCAGCGGCAGCAGCACGCGGCTGCGGCGGCCCGGGCTGGTGGTGGCGATGACTCTCGTCGTGCAGCTCCGTGGTGGGCTCGCGGCGGCAGCAGCGCTCTCCTAGCTGCGGCGGCCCACGGGACGATTCACGATGGTGCAAGGTTGACAAAGACGTGGGCACTCAGCGGCAGCAGCTCTCTCTTAGCTGTGGCGGCCCACTGGACAAATCCCAATGATGCAAAGTTAGCAAAGGTGCGAGCCCTCCGCGGCAGCAGCTCTCTCTTAGCTGCGGCGGCTCACAGGACAAACCGTGATGATGCAAAGTTAGCAGGGGTGCGAGCACGCAGCGGCGGCAACTCTCTCTTAGCTGCGGCGGCTCACAGGACAAATCACGGTGATGCAAGGTTAGCAATGGTGCGAGCACTCAGCGGCGGCAGCCCTCTCTTGGCTGCGGCGGCTCACAGGACAAATCTCGGTGATGCAAAGTTAGAAAGGGTGCGAGCACTCAGCAGCGGCAGCTCTCTCTTGGCTGCGGCGGCTCACAGGACAAATCTCGGTGATGCAAAGTTAGCAAGGGTGCGAGCACTCAGCGGCGGCAGCTCTCTCTTAGCTGCGGCGGCTCAAAGGACAATCCTCGGTGATGCAAAGTTAGCAAGGGTGCGAGCACTCAGCGGCGGCAGCTCTCTCTTAGCTGCGGCGGCTCACAGGACAATCCACGATGTTGCACAATTAACACAAGTCCGGGCATCCAGCGGCGGCAGCTCTCTCTTAGCTGCGGCAGCCCACAGGGTTTCAGCGAAGGTTCTGAGGATTCAAAATAAGGCGGGCACTCAGCGGCGGCAGCTCTCTCTTAGCTGCGGCAGCCCACACAGTTTCAGCGAAGGTTCTGAGGATTCAAAATAAGGCGGGCACTCAGCGGCGGCAGCTCTCTCTTAGCTGCGGCGGCCCACACAGTTTCAGCGAAGGTTCTGAAGATTCAACTTAAGGCGGGCACTCAGCGGCGGCAGCTCTCTCTTAGCTGCGGCGGCCCACACAGTTTCAGCGAAGGTTCTGAAGATTCAAATTAAGGCGGGCACTCAGCGGCGGCAGCTCTCTCTTAGCTGCGGCGGCCCACACACAGAGTTCACAAGGATTACCAGTCCGCGTTCCTCACAGTAGGACTAGAGGTTCCGGATTACTCGACGGAGACCTCACCTGCAAGTAGAATTCCTAGCAAGGGAATTGGGGCGGCTGACGGGGTGAAGTCTAATGTCCCTGAGACTTCAGCAGGAGGCGCTCTCAATTCAGGCCCTTGGGTAGTTTCTTCAGCAAGCTTGGTGAAAGTTTCAAAGTCCTTTCCTCTGTCCACTCGGACAGAGTTTCGTCTTGACATCCAGAAGGAACACACTTGAAACAGGTTTCAGCGCAGCGTTTTATACCTAAAAAGTCTTTGTTCTCTGCAGTCACAAATCACTGCATCCAGCCAGAACCAGTTCGGTGGGGTCGGGGAGCACTTGGTTTACGAGGCGACATCCTGCCCTTTAAGAATCTGGGGATCTGCTATCAGACGCCCAGTGGGAGATGGAGCCATCATTCACCTTGCCAGGCACGGCCCTGCTCGGATCAAAGAGTCACCCCTCCCCATACTCTAAATGCCGATCTCTCTCTCCAGCCAGGTCTGATCCAGCAGGCCCTGCCGCTCCAAAACCAGACGGCCAATACACACGCTAGCAAAAGCCTACAGGAAAGCTTCAGGCCAGAAAATACCTCATTTCTAGTAGAGGCATTTTCGAACACGGGCTACGCTAATAATCCTTACTAAAAGATGCATCTCAATGTTCTGAGTTTAAACATATCAAAGTCGACGTTCCTATCAGGTTCCTGGGGGCAGGTAGGATTAAGGCATGTAATACTCAGCCTGCACATTCTGGCCTATGAGAACGGGTGGCCTCGCAATAGTAAACAGTGAAATGGAGGGTAACTCGCTATTAGAACATGCTACACAGACATACTTTAAAAGCTGCTTCGGTGGGTAGCGCAAATCAGCGCCGCCGGCCCACCACCAGTATTTGGTCTACCAGCCCTGGGCACACATTCTGATACTAGGGACTGAGAGGTAAACCAAACGAGCCAATTATGATTATCCCAATTTATACAGGTATCTTTACACAGAGAGCATTCGCGCTGTGTCACTGATGGGCAGTGGCACAGCGCCCAGAGCATCTAAATCCAGCCAACATAAAAGGTCAGAAGCGAAAAGAGGAAGGGAGACCCGTGCCAGTGATGCCAGGTCTAACAACTAGGTTTTCAAATTCTTCAAGAATAACATAGGTCCACTTAGGGGCCTTGTATTTTCTGTTCAGAATTCTCAATCTTGGGCTTTTTCTTGTAAGTTTTACAAATGTTTGTTTAGATTGTGTCTGACTCGTAATCTCATTTACTTGCTCTGGTTTCTTTTCTGGTCTTCTTAGATGATATTTTAGTCTCTTCACTCCTACAGGCCAATTGTCTCATTTTCTAACTCTTTTGACCTGAACTGCACTTTCACCTTCTCCGTCTCCTTCTAAAGTTCTTTTATTTTCACTTAATCTGGGCACAATCTGTTCTTGTTCCTCTTCTCTTTCTGATTGTCTTTGTTCTGTATTTTCTGTATTTGGATCTTCCTCTATTTGCACCTGTTCAGGTCTTATTACAGGTTGTTCGTCTTCAGCCTGAACTTGTTCTTCTAAATCTATCGGATCCTGTTCAGGTCTTATTTCAATTTGTTCTTCTTCCGCCTGAACTTGTTCTTCTAGATCTACTTTTCCCTGCTCAGGTTTTTGAATGGCTTTGTTTATTTTTACCTGAGTGTGTTCTTCTTTCCCTGTCTTTTCCTTTCTACCTTCCTGTCTTCTTAATTCACTTCTTCTTCTTGTTTCAACAACAGCATCAGGTATTTCAATCACTGGTATCCACTCTTCCTGACTTGTACTTGGCTGTTCGTCATATAGTTGTCTTTCAGAATCTATCACTCTAGATTCTTCAGCGTCACAGCTTTCAACTTCTGAAGTCTCAGCTTGTTCAGTCAGTGGCTGCTCTTGTTGTTCAGATGGGCTCTGAACTCTTCTGGTATGACTAGCATGAATCCAATTGGGTAAACATGCACACTTCACTGCTGTGGTAGTGACTAGTATGACTTGATGTGGTTTATCTCACCTGGGTGCTTGACACGACTTCCTTGCGTGTTTCTTCACTAACACCCAATCTCCAGGATTCAAATCATGCGCTTGGTCTGGCTGTCTTTCAACTGCGTCTTCTCCAACCTGATGAGAGACAGAACGCACCATTTCAGCCAATCCTTTGCAATAGTCTAATACCAGATCATCAGTTATATTCATCAATTTATTTCCAGGAATATATGCTTGTCTCATTGCCCTTCCCATGAGTACCTCGTGTGGACTCAATCCTGGTTTTTCTGTTAGGAATACTTCTGAGACCCATCAGTACAAGAGGCAATGCATCTGGCCACTTCAGCATTGTGGATGCGCACACCTTCCCTAATCTTGATTTGATTGTACCATCTAGCTGTTCAACTATTCCAGAAGCCTCTGGACGATAAGCACAGTGCAGTTTTTGTTGAATGTTAAATGCAGCACAGATTAATCGAATTATCTCATTATTAAAATGAGGTCCTCTATCTGATTCCAAAGTGACTAGAAAACCGAAACGAGGAACTAACTCCCTCAATAGTAGTTTAGCAACTGTGAGACTGTCGTTTCTTCTAGTGGGGTATGCCTCTACCCATCTTGAGAACAGGCACACTATGACAAGTACATATTTCAGTCCATTGCAAGGAGGCAACTCAATGAAATCTAACTGCAATCTGGTGAAGGGTCCTTCTGCCTTTCCAATCTTTCCCCAACTAACCACTGTCTTCCTGCCTGGGTTCTGCTAATGACAGATTAAGCATCTTTGGCAAAGGCTCTCTGCGACTACCCTAAACTTTGGATTGTAGCAACTTTGTCTGAATAATCTGATCATTGAATCCCTGCCAATGTGTGTTGTCCCATGGTATACTCTTGCCATTTGATAAAGTAGACAGTCTGGCATGACTGGTCTGCCATCAAAGTACACTAACACTTCATCTTCTGCTCTTTTTGTACAACTTGATTTTATCCAAATCTCCTTTTCTTTTTCCTCAACTTCTTCCTGTAACTGTCTGACCTCATCCCATGTTTCTGGAACTGAGAAAAACATAAGTTGGCAGCTGGTTTCACCCGTTTCAATTTTTCTGTTAATTGACATTGTATTTCTTGCACAGTATCGAGCAATTTGGTCGGCATATCTATAACCGGCCGCCACATAGTCATTTCCTGACTGATGATCAGCGCATTTAACAACTGCTACTTCTTTTGGCAATTGTAATGCTGCCAACAAATCTTTTACATTTTTACTGTTTCTGATAGGAGATCCTGAAGAAGTCAGAAATCCCCTCTGCATCCAGAGTTGGCCAAAATCATGCACAACCCCGAAACCATATTGACTGTCCGTAAATATGGTTATGCTCCAATTTTTCTCACCTTTGCATGCCTTTGTTAAGGCCACCAATTCGGCTACTTGTGCAGATTTGACTCCCGGTAAACAGGATGCTTCAACCACCCCCGTTATTTTACATACAGCATATGCAGCACTTAATCCTCCTCCTTCAGTTCTTAGACAAGACCCATCCACAAACAGTTCATGATCAGCTTCCTTCAATGGTGTTTCTTTTATATCTGGGCGGGGCTTAGTACACAATTCGGTCACATCCAGACAATCATGATCAATCTCATCTTTCACTTCTTCACAACATGGATCTGGCAATAATGTGGCAGGATTCATTATCGTATATCTTATCACTGTCACATTTTCTGCTCCCAGAATCACCCTTTCATACTTAGTCAGCCGACTGGGAGTGAGAAGTTGTGTTCTTGTTCTTGTTAAAAGAATCTCAACTGAGTGTGGAACGTAAACCTTTACGGGATGTCCCATTACTATGGACTCACTTTGCTCCAGACTCATACAAGTAGCAGCTACTGCTTTTAAGCAGCCAGGTAAGGCTGAAGCCACTGGATCCAAGGTGGCAGAAAAATACGCCACTGGACGTCGACTCAGTCCATGTCTCTGTGTTAAAACTGAAAGTGCACAATTTTCTCTCTCACAACAAAACAACGCAAATTCCTCTGAATAATCAGGCATGCCCAAGGCTGGGGCCTCACATAAACAGATTCGTAGTTTCACAAAGGCTTCCAAACATTCATCATACCAATCGATGGGATCTTACGCTCTTTTCCGAGTTAATTGTATCAATGGCTTGGCTAGCATGGAGAAACTATTGATCCACTGCCTACAGTACCCAACCACTCACAGAAACATTCTCATCTCCTTCTGTGTCTGAGGTAGCTGCATTTCTTTGATTATTTTCATTCTTTCCGGTGTCACTTTTCTAACTCCTCTTTCTATTTTATGCCCTACATATCTAACTTCTTGTTGACAGAACTGCAATTTTTCTGGAGATACCTTATGTCCTCCTTTGGCCAAATGGTTCAGTAATGCAATTGTGTCAGTGACACAATCTTCTCGTGTTTTTGATGCCACCAATAGGTCATCAATATACTGAACCAGAACTGATTTCCCAGGCATAATCAATGACTCCAGACACTTCTTCAGTATCTGATTGAAAATTGAGGGACTCTCTGTGTACCCTTGAGGAACTCGGCACCATGCTAAAATACGATCTTCAAACCGGAAGGCGAAAAGATACTGGCTGTCTGGGTGTAAAGGAATAGAAAAGAATGCTTGGCACAAATCAATTACTGTAAACCAACCTGCATTCCAGGGTATCTGATAAAGGATCACTGCTGGGATTGGCACTACTGGGCAACAAGGCACTACAATTTTATTAATTTTTCTCAAATCCTGCACTATCCTGTATTTTCTGCTAGGCTTTTTAAGTCCCATTATTGGCGAATTACAAGGACTACCCATTATCTCTTTTAAAATGCCTTGGTCAATTTCTGGAGCAATTCCTGTTTTCACTTCTGGACTCATTTTGTACTGTCGTGTGTTTGGGTAAGCTGCACCTTCTTTCACCGTCACTTTAACTGGATCTACATTTGACATTAGCCCAATATCCTTTCCTGTAAAATCCCACACTTCTGGATTTACTGTGGTTCTCAACTCTTCAGGCAATTCACTCTCAGTTATCAATGAAAACATCTTGTCTACTTCTGTACCTTGCTTAGCTAACATCATTTTGTAGATGACATCTTCGTCAGGGGTTTGGAAAGCAACAACATCTGGTGTACAATAGATCGTGCAGTTCATCTTGCACAATAGATCTCTTCCCAACAGATTTACTGGACTGGAATTGCAAACTACAAACCGATGCATATCTTTAAAATTTCCGATATGTACCTCCATTGGTTTTGTAATGGGGGTTCTAATCTGTTGGTTTGACACTCCTACAACTTGGATTGTTTCTCCCGAGAGGGGTAGGTTTGGGATGTCTGCTGTTCTCACAGTAGACCGGGTAGCACCAGTATCCAATAGAAAAGTGATGTCGTTACCTTCAACTTTCCCATCAACAAATGGACCTGACTGATCTACCGGCAAGGATGCGCCAAGCACGCACTCCTCATCCTCCCCCCTCAGGCTCCGTCATTGCACATAGTCCGAATTTTCTTCATCATTCTGCAAAAAATATTGTGTAACCACTCTGTTATTCTTACCACTTTCTCCGTGAAATCCGGTGTTCGCACTGTATTTTTGAGCACTCATAAAGTTTGGCATAGGAGCTGGTGGCACCTGATACTGTGGAATAACTACCTGCTGCGGCTGACTCATAAGTACTTCATTCTGCATCTGTCGAATTAAATTTTGATTTGGCCCATTATTATTCTGAATACTCTTACACTCGTTCTTCCAATGTCCAAGCTTTCCGCACACATGACAAGGAAACTTCTTCTTCGCTTCCTCTCTATTCATTCGTCCTCTTAATTTACCACCATTCGCTGCTTGATCATTCTGACTCTGCTCTTTTATCTGATTATCAGTCTGGGTATTTACTTTATTCTCCTGCTGTTCTGCCAGTTTTACTTGTGCCCACATCATTTTCTCTTTTAGCTTCCTACGCCTTGCCTCAATATCATTGCCACAATACTTTGCATATTTCAGAATTTCATCAATCGACTTACTCTGCCAGCACAACATGTGCTGTTGAATCATCTGACTAATCTCCGGTTTCAGACCATACACAAACCGATACACAAAATGTCCCATATCCTTATCACCAATGTTCTCAAAACCACTATACTGCTTAAACACTTGTAGTAACCGTTCATAATATGCATGTACGGACTCATTTGGCTCTTGGGTTGTTCTATCTATTTTTACCCAATCTGTTTCTTTAGGAGGGATTTTCCCTTTCAGGTAAGTAATTACTTGGTGATATTTCTTCATCACCTCTTCTGAGGGTGCTCCTGTCTTCGCGTCTCTAGCATACTCCTCACTTGGCCAATCAACTGTGATCTTACACTCTGTCCACAAATCAGCAGGTACTACAATATCAAATAATCCATCCAGATCCTTCAACAAAACCTTTGAAACCTTCACAAATCTTTCCACCTGTTTATACCATTCAACTGGCTTTTCTCTCAACCTGGGAAAATCATTCGTAAATGACAAAATATCCTGTCTACTCCAGGGGACATGAACATATCCACCACCAGGAACTTCTCTCATTGGACACAATTTCTCAACCTTATCTGATTCTCTCACTGGAAATGCAGATGATGCTTCTCTTGCTTGTACTTCCTCTTTCTTTCTTATCCACCTAATTCTCCATTTGTCAATGTCTCCCCATTTTCGCAAAATATTCATCAACTCTTTTATCTGTAGTCTCTTACCATAAGCATTTACACTCTCTAAATCTTTGTCAGTAAAATCCACTCGATATGGTTTCTGCAACAGTTTCGATTTCCCTATATCTATTCCAATCTCTGAGGCAACTTCCGTTAATTTCTCATGAAATACTCTTGCTCTTCTAGTTATACTCTTACATAAGAATAATAACTCCTCATCATTGTAAACATTCAATCTTTCTATGCTCACATTGCCAGTTATCATTTCTTCCAACTCAACTTTCAATTTACTGATATTTAGAATCTTTGGTTGTGGGTTCCGATTGTCTATTTCCTGTGCCCATCTTTCTATATCTTCAGGGGTAACTACTGTTGAACTTCCAGTTCCTATCGGAACCAGAGATCTCTTTTCTCTCAAATTTGCAGGTATAATTCTCTTCGGAGTTTCAGTTAAAGGTTCCACATTCGGGAGATCCATTAATGAAATAACTGATTCACTCTCACTAGTCTGATAATCCGTAATTACTACTTCTCTTCTGGGACTTGTTAACGGAATTGTCACAGTTTGAGGTTTCTGGCAAGTATTTTTATCTCCATATAATGGGATTACAGGACCAATAGTCACTGGTACTGTCAAAGCTTCAGGATTAAAATTCAACTGGCTTACTTTTTGAACTAATTCTTCTCTAGTTTTATTTAAAGCTTCTCTCTCATTATCCTGCAACACTCTATTAAGTGATACATCATGTAAGATTTGTGGGGTTAAAGGCATTCCTATCACTGGTGCACTTGGGGTAACCTTACTAGGTGCTTCTTGGTACGGTGGAGGGTTTTTAATCAAAATATCCTCTAATAGCTCATCATCTGATTCACCATAACCTGTCGTATTCATGTGTTTCGTTTTTTCTTTACATTTTCCTCCTAACTGTTCTTCAGCCATTAATACTGGATATAAACCCTCGGTCACCACAGCTCTCCTCCAACGCTTCATTTGTTCTCCACTTGACTCATTCGGATATCTAGGTAAAAATCCTCTAAATCTCCGACCACTTCTGTATTTTTCATGATGAAATGCCTCAATTTCCCATTCTTCCAAAGCTTCATACTGTGTCATTCTAGGATTAGGTTCTAACATATTCATTCTATCTCTCAAATTCTGAAGTACCTTCAAATTAAAAGTACCATGTTCCGGAAAAGCCAAAACACCATCACTTTTAGTATATTCCACCCAATTCTCCAACCATACACACGTATGATATCCTTTCGCCATCATCATAAATGAAGCAGGTGTTTTGGGTGGCGGAATAGGAATTCCCTCTCTAGTCATTACAGGCTTGTCTTTCTTAAAGAAATTTTTAATTTTCTTCATTAATGTCATTTTCTTTGGTCTTCCGAACATTTCAGAGGTTCGATATAGGAAGGAGTCTTCCATATATCTTCTAGCTCTATTACCTACGTTGCATCCTATGTCAGCATGACTCACACCCGCAGTCAAATCAGGACTCAACATACAATTCTTTTCTGACAAATCCTAGCGCGGCTTCTATCTATCAACCAATCAGACTCAGGCTCACGCTCGTAGTCTGACCAATGCCAGCGCGGCCTTTTGTGACGTCAGTATTACTCCTCACTACTGACCCCTCCTTTACAATCTGCTTCTGTTTCACGCCCGCTGTTTCAACCAATCCCAGCGCGGCTCTCTGTGACGTCAGTATAACTCCGGCGACTGACCCTCCCTTCACAAGGTAATATGAAAACTTATTTCTTAATACTTTTCATTAAAATTCTTCGTTAATAACAACATAAAAACATTCGCTACTCTGTCTGTTCCACTAAACAAAAGGATAGATTTCAATTTATTCTTGAGTTTCAGAAATTCCTCTTCTTCTACTGCGAGTAAAACCCCTGTTTACTCTTCATTCAAGCTCAGGAGAACCTGTTACTTCTCCAGTGTCACCCGTATTGGGAAATGAGACCAAAGTTTCACCAGCGAACCCCTTTCGCTATCATCCGCACTCTACTTTTATACGGAATAGTCCCTAGTTTAATACTGCCAGCCCTGCGTAGCTTCTCAGTATTATTCCAACAGACGAGTAACCTCACTGCAGTGTGGCTTCTGTCACCACCCGCTACTCATTTTCCCGGGATTCTGGACAACATAAAACAAGATGCTAACTCTTTTGTTAAACATAAATCAATAATCAATAATCAATATTTATCACCAAACTAGTCAATAATAACCATAGTTCTGCTACCAGAAAACTGATCCAGCGGTAAACCAACAACAGATACTCCACTACCATATACTCACCTGGGCCCATAAAAACACACACATTGACTAAACCGCTGAAGTGGTTAAAGTTTTATATTTATACTTCACAATATTCAGGATTAGTTATTTAATTTTCTTAACTAACCTTTCACTGATCAGAAAGTTCTTTCCTCTGGTCGATGGACCATTAGTTGAACTAGTTGATGGTGATAATTAACTTAACCCTTAACTATTCTTGGTTTGACGAAAATAATCACAGACTCAGGAAGGTTTAAAATCTTTATCTAAATTAAGTGCATGTGAACCATTTCAAAAATACAGTGCAGTCACCCTCATTCTTAGGAGAGAAATTCAATTGATTAAACATCAAAACATATACTTCGGACTCATACAATAATTAATGCTCAGAAAGGGAGAGGACAGAGAGAAAAGAACATTTGCAAATAACGTGAAATTATAATTACCAAGAATGGTGTGAAAGACCAACCCCCTGGCCAAAGGGCTGGTAAGGGTCCCCAGGATAGGTCAGGAGACAAAGACTTCAGGACAGGATTCAGGACAGGATAGATGACCTCTCTAGAATACCGATGAATTCGTCACACCCCTCTCTGACACTCTCTTCCTCCTCGAGATTCTTCCGCGATCTTCTGATCTAACCCAAATAAGTTAGGATAGAAAGTTCTTCTTCAGCGTCTGCACTCGAGTCTTCATCAGCACCTCACAGCATCTCTCCAGCAACAGCATCCCCGACTCCCAGACAGCATCTCTGTCTCAGTCTCTGTCTGTCCGTCTCTCTCTCACTAACTAACTAACTAAAGCTACCTTAATTATACCTTCATTTCCTCATGTTCCACCCACTAAAGTTACAATATCGTAAAAATACGAAATCTAATTGGTCAGGCAGGGGGATGATCATCACACCATGCTTACATGTCACTATATTCTGTTAAACCATTGTTCGCAAACCCATCCCCTTAATTTTTATTCAAAACTTTATTCCCATCCACTACATGTATCCAATTTGCAACATTAATGACACTACGAAGAATAGAACATCTCATTGCTGAACTTTTCACCATCCGTTCCCAGGGCATGGCGCTCCAATTTGGCCTCCATTCAAGTGTTTCGTCATTGACCTTCATAGCTTCACTCAGTAGGCATGCGCAGGCATTGCGTCATTTCATCTAGTCCGGTTATACAAGAGAGGCCCAAATGCGCACTAATAATAAAGTCAAAAGACAAATGTTATTTTCAGAAAATAAATGGTCTCACTGTATACCTCCCACCTTTACTCTATTCCCGTTCTCTTATTAATACTTTCCCCGCATTAGCATTAGTAAAATAGCCTGTTTTAGTTTCAACTAAGCAGATGCCATGCACGCGAGTCTTCAAGACTCCATTTTAGTGCCTTCTGCTCATGCGCTAGAATTTCCCTCCAAACGTTAGCTCGTCATATTGCGTAGATGCAGTTTACGCATGCGCACAACAGTTTCCCCGTTTAAAGCGGTATTAGTCCGTTTTCATTGTTATCCGCTTTAGTACACACATAAGCAAGCTTCACTAACCCGCATGTTCATGTGGTGCGTATTAGTTATTCACAGATTACGTTTAATAACTTGTTAATGAGTTAAACGAGCGGATTGCCTCCGAGCAAGTCTCTTTCTTACGAGACCTTGCTCCATCACCCCCATGTATGATGGACCTGGAAAAATGGCCGCTCGTGGGTTGAAGCAGCGCTCCACTCTCTGGTAGTCTGTCACGTGTCTGACTGCGTTCACCATATACTGACCAAGAGCACGCTCTTGATCGAGGATTTTTTCCCCATGCCAGCTCAAATAGCAGGTAGTCGGTCTTCTAATGTATATATGATCCTCTCATAAGAGGCAAATACCGACCCACATGCTTATCTGTAATACCAGCCCGTCTGGCATTGCCTGATTGCCCTATAGGCCAGCCCAGCCCTGACTAGAACTACTCAGTCGCTTCGCCTTTGTTCCATTGCCTCGCCCGGGTCTCCAGAGACCTGAGCTCAGTGGTGATTGGCCATTTCACCCACATTCTTATGCCTCTCCCATGTCTCCACAAACCCGAGAGAGAATGTGGATGGCACTGTGCCTGTGCCACCTGCCTTCCCCTCAATCAGCACAGGCCTCGTGCTGACAGAAGAAGTCATTCTGCACTGAAAATCAACTCTTACAAAGCCACTGAAGATGCATGATGCCGGGTCTCTGGTCTCAATGTGAGAGTGGAAAATTCAGTTTTGGCTGGGATGGGTTGGAATGGGGCAGAGGGTTGTGAGGTGGATGGCAGGAGACAAGGTACTTATTTTGCAGTTTGGGTTTTGCTGCGCACCCCTGTGTTTCCCCTGGTGCTGGTGCTAAAAAAGCTGCTTAGCGCCAGCGCATGCACCTTTGCGCCATGTTGCAAGGGTGCCTGCGCTGCAGGGGTGATTGTTAATGTGCAGGAAGGGACACCTTCCTGCACATAAACAATTTTTAAAGGCGATTTGCTGTTTCTATGTGGGCTGCAGAATGCAGCCCACATAGAAAGAGCAAAATACGAGGAGAAATTAATAATTTCTCCTTGTATCGCTACCCTAAGACCAGGTTTTACCTGGTCTTAGTATTTGGCGCTGCACCAGCCTTGTAAATATGGGGCAGCGCCAAAAAGCAATTGGTGCTGAGGTGGCACTCCCACAACAGCACCCACTGCCTACCCCTTTGCCGCAGCTGACTGCTGCGGTAAGGGGCATATTTACAAGGTGGCGTTAAGCCACATTAAGTGGCTTAACACCACCTTGTAAATATGGGATAGAGAGCAACGCCACCAGTGCATCAGAAAAAGTGACATTCCAGTGGCATTAGGGGCTTGTAAATATGTCCCCAAGTGTCCAGTCATATCGGTCGCATTTTTGCAAGTATAGGTCTTTCACGTACAAATAGAAATGGAGGGTCATTGCATGTAGGAACAACATACAAAATATATGGTCCGAGTACGTTCTAGATGGCCACTGGCAAGGCTGAAAAACTCATTGAATTTGAGCCAGGCTGAGAATCCACTACAGATAGCCTGAAACCCTACTAACTCAACAACAGCCACCTGACACGAATGAACCCTCGTATCACCTACGTCAATGGCAATGCCACTCAATCAGTTGACAATGTTGAGGTTTAAATTGGCTTCAGAGTCACTGTTCAAAACAAGTAGAACTACTGATGTTGGATTTGGGCAACCATCTAAAGCCAGTCTATGGTGGTGCTGTGAAACTGGTTGGGTAAAGTCCTTCGGCTGTGGAACTGTTCTACTTTATTAGGAGTGTGAACAAAATCTTAGTAGATGTGCTCAAATGTTGATTTAAGGGCTTAAGAGAGTTGCTGTTCAGGGAGTTTGGATGCTGGTGCCGGGATGAACTGTTGTCGCTGCCATTGTCATCAGGATTGTCGGCATTCAATGTTCCCCATCGAAGTCCTTCAGTTTTCCAGTTCATTTTAGGCCAGATGTTGTCAGGGAGTTGGCCGCACTCTCACTTGTTTACTTGTCTGTGAGCATCTGCAACTTTTAGGTTTTCATTAAGTTTGCGTTGGAATCTGCTTTTGTGACAAGGGATATTTGCTGTTTTTACCAGTTCTGCTTGTGAACTTTGTGTTGCTTTAGCTTGCTCAATTAAAGCCGGCAGATATTTGATATTTTTTAGTGTCTGACCGATGCTCATATTACATACCTTGCTCACCCAGACGCTTTCACTTTTTAATAAGATTGGTCCAGCCATCTAACACCTCACGGGTGTCTGTATTACACAAGGCATCTCTTTGCCAGAAGTAAGAGTGGAATTAAATGCAGGAGTGAGCTGCACAAATATATTTTTTTCTAAAGGGCACCGTCCCCAATTATAGACTGTTAGCCAAACCTCACAATTCCCCCGGTGTGTCGTGCAGATTGCCACACACTTAATTACTGAAAATAATTAGGTTCTTTTCTAATCACAAAGAAGCAGACTGAGCAGTGAATGAAATGCCCGAAAGACCTCTGGCAAGAGGATGCAATCTGCAAAGCGCGTTGGAAGCCCGAGGCGAAGCGCATGGGCGGCAGGTGCACGCGGTGCAAAAAAGCCCAAACAAAACAGTTTGTCATTTGTTTCACAACGAGGCTGAGTCAGCCATATTATGAGACCACATTGGTGAGTTACAGAAAGTGGTTTGCTCCGCCAGGGAATTTCAAAAGCGACCCCATTGTTTGAAAATAAAACAAGTTAAAGACAGTATGGACCTTAGTGTACACAATGACCCCTCCGATGAATCCAAACATGGCTCGTACATTAAAGAAAAGGATGGCTCCAGCTACCAGAGCAGCAGTGTTGTGGTGATGGACACATTTACCATCAGTTCTAAGAGACAGACAAACACAAAACTGTGGAATGTTGTATCTGCTCCTACAATTTTACTCACATCATAAAATATAATTATGAGCTCGTGTTTGGAGGAAAGGGGATGGAAGCTGGCAAAACATATAGGGCACCAGCCCCGCACTGGGTAGGGCTCAGATGAAAAAACACTAAGGGCCTGATTACGAGATTGGCGGTGCTGCGGTGCGCCCAGCCCGCCATCGCACCGCCAAACCTGTGGTCCGGCCGCATGCTAGATTAGGAGTTTCCTCCTCTCTGGTGGGCTTTTTTTTGGCGTTCCCACGGCGGTGCCTCTAAAAATGGGCACCACAATGGGAATGCCAAAAACAGTTCCTGCACGGCATGGACTGAAAAGTCCATGCCATGCAGGAACTGGGGTGCATACACGCAGGGTGGCACACGTTGTGCCCCCCCTGCATGCACCCCACGGTGCATAGGCACAAGGGGGCCTTATAGGGCCCCCTTTGTTTCTTCTCTGCCAGGTTTTTCATGGAGGAGGAATGGCCATGAAAACCATGGCAGAGAGGGAACTCCTGACCTCCGCAACACCGCCAGGGAACGACAGCTCCCTGGTGGCTGTGGTGTGGCAATGGCGGTCTGACCACCCTAATTATAATTAGGGCTCCCGGTTTTATGGTATCTATTTTTTTAACATTTCCGTCTGTATTTATCCATATTTATTTTTTGGTCAACTTATTGGTATTTATCCATATTTATTTTGCGTCTTGAGAATAAACAGAGTTGTAAAATGGTATTTTAACTTTAAACATGCACTCATACTTCGATGCCTTTGAGTTGTCGCAAATTAGGCAGCCAAATATAACAAAACACTACACCCACATGTATATATAGCATTACATACAAATATATGTTAACTAATGCCTGTATTTAAGGAAATCTCATCCTGTTTTTTAACTCGACATGCTTTCTATCTGTTCAGCTGTTGGCCTGGAATTCATGAAGGACAGCATGGAAAGTCACTCACAAGGAGCACACTTTTCTGGTTTTTTCCGCTTTTATATCTAAATACAGACAGAAAATATATTGTTTTCTGTCTGTATTTATCTGTAAAAATCAGCAAAAATGGAAACTGGGAGCCTTAATTATAAGAGGGTGGTCCGGAGACCGCTGCTGCCGTTCCCCCACAAGTCTGTCGGTCCGTGGACTGCCAAACTCATAATCAGGCCAAGTCTTTAAGGAAGTCCATCGAGATGGAGAGGGGGACCCTTGGGGCTATGGCAGGAGTCATACGAGAACAATAAATCTACACCAAATAATGGCTTAGGTCCACTTTCCAAGCGCCCCTTTATGTGCAGCAGTAATACCACACTGAGTAAAAATGGATATAGGAGTGTGCATTATATACTAAGACAGTATGATTGCATCATTCTGAGTTCCACAACTTGGAATGGGTTGTAACAGTGTCTTCTGATTTTCTATAGGGGAGATCCAGAGCTAGGGATCTACCCTGGAGGGAGTAGTAGAGGAAGCGGGTCGACAAAAAACACACGGTCCACTCAACTCTAAATCAGGCAGATGGGCAGAGGGTTTGGTGAGCAGCAGGGCCGGACTGGTCGTGGCAGGCATCGGGCATTTGCCTGGGAGGCTGGAAGGGTAGGGGCTGGTTTTGGAGTGGTGGAGGCCGGTTTGGTTACTGGGGGCCAGTTTTGCAGCGATGCTGCAATACCGGCCCCCGATAACAAAAGCTGCAGTGCTGGGGACTGGTTTTGTTAAGCAGCAGTATTTCACACTTTGTGGGGGGCCGGGTCTGACAAAATTGCCAGGGCTGCTTTGGGTTGTCAGTCCAGCCATGGTTAGGAGGCATTTGCAACTGAGTACCCTTTGCACCAAACTATGAATCGGACCCTGAGTGTGCATTTGACTGTGAGCCTGAAAGCAGTGCCAATGCTTGACTCAGATTGTCTCATGGTTTTCTAAACGGGGGGGTCCAGAGTTAAGGGGCCACCCTTGAGGCAGTAGCTGAGGCAGGACTTTGGAGGGTATAGCACCTAGAGGAAGAATTGCACCTATGGACACTGACTTGTCTGCTTTACAGAGCCATAGTAGGATGGGCACAAGAGCATCAGTTGTAAAGGACCTCAACCCCCATAGTTGAGGCTCAGCTGTCCTTGCCTACCATGTGGCCCCCGAATAGGGCTTGACAGATGTGATTCCTTGCAAATCAGAAAGGGGGTATCAAAGCAGCATTCCTATCTACCCAGTGCTTAATTTGTAAAAAGTAAGTGCCAGGGCCCTTCTCATGAGGCCACTGCAGCTTGCACCACCCATTGCCCTTGCCAGCACTGCCACTGGCAGTAACAATTCAACTAATAACCATCACACAAGTCACTATAAGTGTGACAATTCAGGCTATTCCAGGCCGCCAAAAGCTGTAAGAATGGCATGGTCAGCAGATATTATTAACTTTTAAAGTATATTCAGTTATTAGACACTGTTGTTGTGCTCATCTCAAAACTAGACAGACAGAGCCACCATGTGATGGACTGTCATTAGTGCATGTGTTGAGAATTAAGTGCTGGAGCTAAGCACCGGAAACCACCAGGTCAAATCAAGCAATGCTCCTACCTCATAATTTGCAAGGAAATGTATGTCAAAACATTTAAAGTTTACTGACTTGCCTTCTGAGTTGGTAAACATTTGAAAATGGAACAGTCCATGTGGGACAGTTACTACAATGTGAGTGGCAGGTGTGGGCCTCCAGCATGGTTCGAGGGATCAGCAGACCGATGAACCACACCAAGCGTCCTTGGCAGTTGCGGCCGGCATGACTCGTGGGTGGGGGGGCAGGGGGGGTCGCACGTTAATTTAAATAAAAAATTAAAAAAACTTTAAACTTACCTTCGCCTCCGGTCCCACGTCGCATCTCCTTCTCTCTGGACTGCTCCTCGCAGGAAGCAGGCAGCAGGCAGCCTCCCTCTCCTCCCCTAAGACAATCACAATGCTGCAATGGCAGCGTTGTGATTGGCTGAGACGCCGACCCCACAGGCGTCTATGGGGAGGCCATTCTCTCTATGTAGGCAGCCTACATAGAGAAAATGCAGAGTGTGCATGACTGGTTTGGTCGGCCTTGGGGCCGACCAAACCGTCAACGCCCACAACAGTGGGAAAGCCACTCCTCCGCTGCCTGGAGCAGGACCGCCCATCCGCCCGCCCCCAACCATACACTGCCTTCTGCTTTCTCGCAGTGTGAGAAGCAGAAACATAAAATGTTATTCATAATACCATTTTATGTTTCTGCCTCTCGCACTGCGAGAAAGCAGTGGGGCGACGCTCCTCCGCCCACGTGGGCGAGCCGCCCCTGTTCATTTGCAACCTGACCCTTTTTGTGGTATTGGGCTCCTTGTCCCTTCAAAGGCCAGAATACTGGCACGTTGTGAATGTCAATGCATGCATGCATAGAGGGCTGCTCTCCGTTGCTGCCCTCCATCTCTGCATTCGCTCCTCTTCACTCGCGTTCATATGATTGGTGTCCAGGACCACTGTAATTATGTGATTCTGCGGCCACAGTGTGTTAAGCATAATTATGGTTTTTCTTCATTTGCCACATAATCTGTCATCTGTTGCATAAAATGAAGAGTTTACCCCCCACCAAAAAAATTGTTCCTCGCTCAAATAGATCAAGAGTTACTAGAATTGTGGCGACCCATGTTGCCACGCAAAGGAAGGCCAGAGGCAAAGATTGATTGGTTATCTTTCAGTTGCTTATTACTGTATTTGGATGTTAAGCTGGTACTAATTAGGAAAATGGCAAAATTATGAAGTAATACTAAGAGCTATGCTATCATGCTGTATTCGGTCGCATAAGTTGCTTTTTCTTGCCACATCATTTGGTCAATTTTGCCGCATAGTTTGGTCCTCCCCTGCCACATGATTGTTAATGAGGCAAGATTTCTGCAAGTGCTTGCAAATCGCTTCCAGGCACCATGCCAGACTAACACTTCTGGCACAGTGCATAGATTTGGCTTGGCTTCATCGTGAACACTGAGATAAAGCAGTTCTAGAATATGACCCAGCATACATCCCTAAATTCAGTGTTAAAAAAAGCTCCCTTGATTGTCAGTGCTGCCAATCAGCAGAGCTCAGAATTTTTTATTCAGAATAACAGTTCGCTTAAGAGAACAAAATGAAAAAAAAATCTCCAGCCCCAAGAATGACTCAACTTCTGAACAATCCTAGTAATTAAGCACATGGTGTTCTACGTATGGTCTCAGTAGTGATTCTTTGCCTTGACTACACTTGAGGTATGCAAATGATGCATGGAGCCTGATACCCTGCAATCAACCCTGTGTGGGGAAAAAAGAGGGCAGCAGGAAAAGAGTCTCTGTAACACATCATTACTTCAAGCTTTACTTATTGCCGCTTGGAGCACACGTTAGACAGCAAATGTGAATGTAGGGCTGTGTTTGAGTTCTTCCATGCAAACAGCAACTTTCCAACCCACATCACGTGTGAAGCATCAGATAAGCACATGGTATATATCAAAAGAGGGGGATTCAGAGGGGCGCCTGGACAGAGTCAGGCCTGTGGGTGGATGCTTTTTACAGTGGGATGCTCTCACGTGGTCAGTAAACAGCATCTTCAGAGAACTATAGAACTGAGTCTGTGTGACACAGAGACACTTTCCAAGAACAGTCGATGTCTGGCCATTCGAGTGGTTAGGTTTGCTCACTAAAACTGTCCCTGAGAAAAATGCCCTGCAAACCACGCAGCCGAATAGCACAGCTTCCGATAAACATGTTTTTTATTCTCATGGTTCATCTAGAATTCTTGTAGGTGCTACATTCAATTAGCTGTTACTCGGATGTGTTGCATTATTGACATTAGTCAGACCCTATTTAGGGGGCATAGAGCAGGCAGGGGCTACAGGGCCCCAAACATAGTGCTTGGGGTATTTTGCCACTGGTGTCTTGCAATCTGTCCATTCAGAATCTAGACACTCAGGGTAGGGAATGTGAGCAATCACAGGCTTCTCAGGGAGCTGGCAGGGGGGATGCAAGAGCAAAGAACTCAACAGCCAACCAACAGACACAAAAAGGTAATGTCCAACCCAGTGCCTATGTTTTGTGGCAAAATAAAACACTTTAATCTCAAGGCAGTGCTTAATACTACTCAATCAGATGGCTATATCACACAGGGTCATTACAAGTTGCACTTTAAAAGTGAGTCACCACATATCCCCTTATTTCCGATTCTTGTACCCACTCCCCTGATCCCCCTGCTACTGTTCCTACTATACTGTCGTGTAGTTCCTATAAACCTATATAGGATCTGCTCGTTTAGACAACATAGACTGTGGGATTGGTGTCCAGGCTGATTCCAGAGACCCCCACTGGGAATGTTCGCCTGTATACCAGCTAGCTCATAGTGCCACTATAAACTCTTCTTACTAAGGAGAGAATAGTTCTTGGCAACTATCGAACATGACAACCCTGTCCCATCAGGGATCGTGGAAACAGTACAGTACTTTTCGCTCAGTCACTCGTGCTCACTTTGTCCCAGAGAGAAACACAGTATAAACAGCGGGGACATTTTTCAATAAACCTTTATTGAACCATCGTCATTCTAGTGTAAAATAGGTGTGCTGAAACAACCATAGGACAGAAACAGATATAAATGATTATAACCACCAATATGGTAAATGGATGGTAGATTCCGACCATAATGCTACAACAATGAATACAGGCAGGTATAAAAATACATGACAATAATAATGCGTACTCCCACGATGCAACCCTAACTAGATGTACCCAAGTGTACCTAGCATGTATGTAGGTGTAGAGCCAAGAATCCCCTAGGCTGAAGCCAACCCCATTACCTGAGAGAGAGACTCAGGGACCCTGTCTTGGTCTGGAGATGGACACCCCGCGAGGGATGTCAGACCACTGCGAGCTTGAGTGCCTGCGTGCAGGTACCTCAGGGCCTCATGTCAATGTGTCAGCATGGAAGTATTTTCTCCTCTACTTGCCCCAGCAAGGATATGGTGTATATATACTCAAAAGGTACCCTCAGGGCTTCTACCTTGCTGTGTCATGTCTGCTGAGGATGACGGAAGGGATGACCCTTATACATAGTTATTATGCAGAAGATGGTAATCCTGCTGTGATTCTGAGAATCCTCATGCATAATAAATTAGGCTAGTTTTCTGGGAAAACCACACAACATTTATGCAGCACCTAACTAGGTAAAAGGTCAATACCAAAAGGTTAGGTGACTACCCAGGCTTATATTGGGTACATTACAAAACATAACAATACTATAGGATAGGCAAAGATTAAACTCAGGTGCAGATAGCTCAAAATGTTCCCACAAGTTAGAAGAGCATTTCACTTCAATGTCTTTGGTGGTTCTTTTGCAAAACTTCTCCAACATGCCTCAGTCTCTCATCTCCAGGGGCAGGCTAAGTCTTGCAGTTTGGCTGTGGGTTGTTTGTGGCAGTACAAGCTGTGCGCCACTCAAGGATTGCACTCCCATCCACACAGTGTTGACTCTTCTTTCATAGGATACTGCCAAAGCAGGCATGTGCAGGAGGGTTTTTGTTGGATTGACTCTGGAGAAAGGTCCTGGTACAGTCTTGTTAAAGATCACTCTGGAAAAGTGCAGAGAGACCAAGGGACCCCTTTACACCACTGGTCCCTCCTGAATATCTCTCCTGATGTTGCCATATATCTTTGGGTGCTCTTAATGCTGGGAACATACTGTGCCTCACATTGTGGACAATTTCTCCTCCTGCAGGGCTAGGTACACTTTGTCCTACTGTCAGCAGTCGTACATTTTTGTAGTCTCTTGCAACAGATCATCAGCTCTTCCAGCATAAAAGGATGACTTGAGGTGATGTCCCCTCACCTCTGGGAGACTGTGAGGCAGACACCAGCCCAGGTTGCACAGAAGCTCTTCAAGTACTCTAGAGAGCTCCCCCTTCCTTGGTCATAACGAACTTGGGAGTAGTCCAAAATAAACAGGTTTGAATACCCATTTTATACACAATTTCTAGACAGGGGATGTTGATCCACCGTCTGAGGCTTCAGAAGTGCCTTGGGTTGGTTCTCTTTCAAATGTAATTTCCAGACTACTCTCCAGGGACAGCCTTTATGCAAAGCGCTGGCTTACACAGCCAATAGCAATGGGGCTGGCTCCAAGCAGGAATACACAAATGATGGACACAATGGAGTGCAAGTTCTTTGCACCTAGCTGTCATCAGCCTTCATGAAACAGTAATCAGGGACAGACAAAAGGTAGGCCTTGCCTAGAAACGTCTACACCTTGACCAACAGAAGCTGTAATCCAATACTCACCCCACCATCTACCAAACGGAAAATCCCAGCAAGAACTAATTAGCAGTCAACAGGAATGCAGGGCAAATACACTTCCACTGTTTGGGTTAAACTTCCTTCTTTTGCCGGGGCAAACCATGGGTATCTAAGATGGATCCCATTGACACCCGTACCATATATGGGCTATACATACAATGCACACACACACAAAACACTGTACGTTGCCACCACTTCTTTATGGGATATGCCCAGGGCAGAGACAGTATAGAACAATCCACATGTTTTGTATACTGAGATTCTTTATAGTCTGAGTCTGTCATTGCAATTCCTCATGGTACTTTGGGTTGGTTCAGCAGCTTTTTTTCCCAAAGGACTGGGTTCGGGGTAGACTTGAGCCTAATGAATTTATTTTCAGGAGTATGGTTGACTAAAGCCTAGTTAATTTAAGTTAATTTATTTTCTTGTGGCATTTAAAGAAGCAGATGGCAGGAATTTATTTATTTATTTAATGTAGGTATTTATATCAATTGGACCTAGCCACAAGGGCACTGGAGCACTTTACATAAAACAACGCAGACAGTAAAAATATTAATAAGAGTATAGCATTTGTAAGTCTGCTTTTCTCATAAAAAAGTGGCTGTGAATGCCGTTGCCTGTTATGTATGCAGTGCCTAGTTTTGTGTGTGTTGGACAGTAACACTTCTGTATGATGCTAAGGTGATTCTGAGAGTGTTGCGTAGAGTTTTTGTGGGGAAATTCATCGCCCTCTGTATTCTAGCAGTTATTGCAGTATTGTGACACGGGATTCCTCACTTGATTTTACACATACATGTAACAAACATCTAGCCAGGGGTCAATAAATCACTGTATATTTTCACTAGATGGGTGCATAAGCAGCGGGCATGATTCCAGATGGTGAAATAAGCAGATCTTTAGCAAGCTAAAAGAGTAGTGTGTTTTTACAGAAATTACTCCAGCGTAATAAATATTTTGCCCAGGCCTACAAATGTTCTGCATGTATTATTCTTTAAAAAAAAATATATATATATGCCTACCATAGGCAGAATTTGATGAAATGCACAAATTCAGCTTCAGAACTTCTTTGTTAAATGGGTCTCATAGTGCCCAAATCTCTGACCAGCGAATGGTCCAAGCGCTAAAATCTACGAAAAGATATATCTTTCAAATTCTGGCATCTTAATTCATAATGTGCTTGTCATAAGGTTTATAGAAACTCGTTTTTCTTTCCGTCGTACATTGCTGCTGTAAACCACCTCTGCGTTGAGCCCACATTTCTGAATAGCCTGTGTTTCTTCGGAGGAGCTACTCAACATTCCTGCATACGACATCTCTAGCCGGCTGCTAAGCACTGGGGATATTTAGTGTGCTCTTTGTTAAAAGTGCATGTAATCTAATTAGTTTTACATTCCGAGGAGTAAATTCCAGATTTTCCAGATACTTTTTCACAAATCAGTGGAAGCATATTGATGGACATCAAGCATCAAAACCAATTACCTAATGCATTTGTGGTTGTGTAATAGCCAGTGCTTAATTTGTAAAAAAAACTAAGGGGCTCATTAAGATGGCGAAGGGAACGCTACCGCCGGGCCGGCGGTGGCGGTTCCTCCGCCATCTGGCTCCCATTTCCCCCCGCGGAATCGTTCCGCAAGCGTGGCGGGCGCAAAGAGCGCCTGCCACGCTTCCGCCACAGGCAATTGTTGCGATTGCCTGGCGGAGCGGTACAGACCGGGGATATGATGGCGGTGCCTAGCAGGCACCGCCCGCCCGATCACAATGCTGGCGTCAGCCAGCCTTTCCATGGCGGTGGAACCGCCATGGAAAGGCTGGCGGAGGCTGGCTTCTTAACGGGCCCCCTCTGTAGTGGGAGAGCCAGTTGTGCACTGGGGGGGATACCCATGGTACCCCCCTACATTTCCATGCACAAGGTGGCAGGCACCGTGCGGTGCCTGCCACGTTGTGCAGGGAAATGCACAACGTGGCATTTTGGCATTGCGATCGGTGCTGCAGCCAGCAGCACCGTCCGCAATGTTAAATGGCCAGGATGTGCCCGCCATACTGGCGGGCGCATCCTAATTGGGCTGGTGGGACCACTGCACGTCTGGCGGGCGGTCCCAGAACCGCTATGATGGCGGGCGGACTTATGTCCGCCCGCCATCATAATGAGCCCCAATGTGCCGGGGCCCTCGTCAAGAGCTCACTGCAGCTTGCACTACTCATTGTCCCTATACGTGCCGCGAGTGACAGAATCAACACAACTACTAATCAACATACCCTACAAGTGTGACATTACAGACTAGTCCAGACTCCAAAGGGCTTGTGCAGCAGATATTAGTCGTTTTTAATGTTCATTTAAATAATGAACAAATGTTGTTGTGTTAATCTCTAATTTAGATAAACAGTGCAGACTGTCACAAGTGCCAGTGTTGACAATTAAGTTCCGCTGCCGAGCACTGGAAGCCACCGGCTCAAATTAAGCACTGGTAATAACTATGTTCCTGTTCCACACAATTAGGTGCTTCTAAATTCCACCCAAATATATCAGTCAAGTGTTGCTTTCTTAACTGATAAATGTGACCGTTCATTTACAGCTATTTACATTTGGTTGTGTGTTACGAAAACATGACATCCTACAGCCATTCTGTTCACAATTCATGCACCTCTGCAAGATTGTCACATAATTCACTTTACTTTTCTTTCTCAGACAGCAAAGTTAGAGAGGTTTGTAAAGACTGGTCCCCATGTTAAAAAGTAAGCAGCAGAAGTAAGACATAGCCTATCATTTGACCTCTATCTATGAAGTGCAGCAAATGTGACAAGATAAATATAGAATTTAAAGGCATCTTTATTGCTTGGACATTCCGACCCACCAATAATCAGCCTGTGACTCACAGTTTGGGAAACACTGTTGTATATTATAAATCATATCACCACGTGTGCATGCATAAAGCACACACTGCAGTTAATTTTGGTGAATCTGGTTAGGGTTATAGACATAAATCACTGATGCTGCCTTCTCCTGGTTGTACGACGGTACAACGCATGCAATTACTTCGCATGCTTTTCACACACATTTTTTAGCGTGCATGTTTTTACAGCGAATATGCATTTAAAACGCATGCCAATACCACACATTGTTTTCAGATTTAAAAACAATGTATTTGTGGGGGGAGACCCCCCACCTCCCCCCCAATTTACCTTAAATGTGTGGTATTGGCATGCGTTGTAAATGGATATTCGTGATAAAAATATGCGTGGTAAAAAATGCGCGGTAAAGGCACATCAAGGTAAAAGCCTAGTTGTAAAGGCTGTTTCCCCCTTCTCCTTTGCCCCACCAATCAATTACGATGTAAAGAACATTAATTTTCACTAGATCATGTTCAGGAGAGTACTTCCACTCCTCCAGGGTAATTATCAAGATTAAATCTCTACAGGCCCTAGGAGGGTCAGACTGGGGAATCAAAAGCAGCCTTTGCAAAAATGCCCAAACCAGCCATACTCCCTTTCACTCCTCTGTCTCTTCTCCCTCTCTAATCTCATTCTTTCCACCTCCTTCCCTCACTTTTGCTCTCTCTTGAACCCCCCTCATATCCCTTCCCCCACACCCCTGTTGCAATGAACCTCGTAGAGCTGGAGAAAGTGACAGAGGCTCCAGCAGCGGCACTGGGCATTTAAATCCAGCCTCCACAGGCCCCAGCCCACCAGTGAAATGTCCGGGGGAGTAAAAGGCCTGTCCGGCCCTGGGACCTAGTGCTGTCCCACCTGCATTATAGGAACAAAGTCTATCCAGGGACCTAAAACAAGGAGGTAAAATTCGCAGAGGGCTCACAATAAAGCTGTCAGAATCAACCTAAATTTGAAGAAAAATATCCACTTCTGCACCTGCTCTGAAATATCTCTTTTTGTTCCTGGGGGGCACCGAAGATCAAAATACCCCCAGAACCTTACTCCTCTATGACAACCATCGCACCAGACAGACGGACAGCGCTAGAACTGTTACACCATGAGAAGTTTAAGCAAATGAAACACAGAAGCAATCAAAGCTTCACTGGTAACCGAAGTAGACCTTGAAAGAATGTAACGTCAACCCTAAATTTCATTTAGTGAACAAAGGTTGCATTCAAACCAGACCCTATTTTGGTAAGGGAGGGCCAATTTATAGTTTTTTCACTGAATAAAATATTGAACATATAAGCTAATGGGGGTTTTAAAGTGCACTGTTCCAAATATAGTGACTAGAAAGATACGGCGCATTCCTGCCCTTTTCTTTGGCTGTAGGGCAGTGCAGCAGCAAGGCCTGCTGTGCTGCCCCATGGCAAAAACCCCATAAATGAGACCCAGAGTGCTTTGAACAAAGAATGTTTGGATATGGTTGGTCAATGAAGGTTGGCTAACAGATGTCAAGTCGAGGAGTTATGCTGGTCATTGAATATTAGATGAACATTTTGGACCATTTTGAAGTTGAGATTTGAGGTAACATAAAAAATACCATAACCAGCCCAGTCTCCACAATGCTGCAGCAAGTAAAGCACCCTAGCCATGCCACTGTCCACACTACCATAGTATGTGAAGTACCATACCATTCCAGTTGCCACATTGCCTCAGTATTGAAGTTTCCACCCAGCCCTGCCTTGTCAACAACTCAGAGGTGTGCTATGTTTTGGTGGCTCCTGGGGTGGCAATTGCCTGCAACATGCAGGTTTGGGATGTTTTGTTAGCCAGAGGGCCACGGTCTCCAACCACAGCTCAAGAGACACAATGTATCTTACTACTAGCAACACCAATTCAGGTTTGACACAGTGTCACTTCTCTGTTCCCCATTGATCCTCTCAGAACTGTTCATGGATGCCTTTTTCAACTGATCCAACACTGCCAACATGGCTATGGTCCCCCTCGTCATGGTGGACCATCACCCTGAACAATACAGTGCAGCTGCACCCTGTGCCTCATGGGATCAGACCTGTGTTCTCCCTAACTCTTGCAAATGCAATGGTTGGTAACATTATAAGGAGGACTCTCATTGTGAAGTGAACAAAAAAACAACACAAACTGACTGTGCAAAACGGCCAATTAAAAATATGTTGATGACAAGGAATAAATAAAAAAAACAGGCAGACCATATATTTCTAGACTTTAAAACTAAGGGCCTCATTTATGAGGATTTGTGGTAGGGCTGCTGCGCTGCCCTACGGCAAAAGAAAAGGGCAGGAATGCGCTGCATCTATCAAATATGGCGCATTCCTGTCCTTTTCCCCTGTGCCGGCGAACAATGGGCTGCCGTGCATCAACGCAGGCACCTTTGCACCATGGTGCAAGGGTTCCTGCATTGCAGGGATGATTATTTTTGTGCAGGAAGGTATGTCTTCCTGCACAAAAACAATCACAATAGGCTTTTTCGAATGCAGCACACATAAAAAAAGGGTAAAACGAGGAGAAATAAAGATATTGCTCTTTGTTATACCTCCCTTACACCTCCCCTGGGGAGGCGTAAGTTTTTGGCTCTGCCTCAGAGTTACGATTTCTCATAAATCTGGGGCAGTGTCAAAAAGCCGTGGAAGTTTCATGGGAACACTCCCCAGCAACACCCATTGCACGCCCCTTTAACGCAGAAAACTGCGTTAAAGGGAACGATATTTACGAGGCAGATTTAAGCAAAAAAAGTGGCTTATGCTGCCTCGTAAATTTTAAGTAGGCTCCTGCGCCGCGGAATGTCACAAAAAGTGACGTTCCGATGGCGCAAGAGGTTATGAGGCCCTTTATATTAAAGGGCTAAGCCTATATTGATATTTACATTTCAACAGATCCTATTCCAGTGCTTAATTTGGGTTAGTGGTTGCAGGTGTTGGGCACCAGCTTTTCTTTTTGTGGTCTAGGTCTTATTTTCATCCCACTAAGAGCAAGATAAATAAAGGCAGAAAAGGGAGAAACAGGGAAGAAGAGAAAGACAGGAAATTAATGAGGAAGATAGAAAGCGGGAATGAAAAAGAACCTGCAAGGGAGAGGCGAAGAGACAAGAAGCGTAGAGTGGAGAAAGAAAGATGCATGATGGAGGATTAACATTAGGTAGCCTTGGTATTCAGCAACCGCAGCATCCAGCAATGCTGGAATCAGACTCCAAGAAAACTTTGGTCCCCTACTTTTATATACGTATTTATATATACATTATTTTTTATAATTGTAGCACTAGTATTCATTTTTCCAGTTGAGATAAGTTCCATAACTGCCTTGCCTGCACGCCAAGAATTCACCCGCAGTCCTATTGCGAAGACTTAAAAGTTTAATTTGCATGTTGAGTGAAAGGAAAGTGGGAGAAGACGCCTTTAGAACGTTATCCCCAAAAAGACTGGTTCCTGGTTAAAATATTGGTGGTCAACTACAGAGAGAGAGAGATCGAACAAACAAAGTTGTGAAAGGGTCAGTGTGGAGACTGAAGTTTAGCAGTGATGTGGTCAAATGTTTTGAGGCTGTACAGGTTTCTCATGGGCATTCGCACCTGTAGATCCACTATACTAAAGTGTCTTGATCTGAATGACCCACAGCTTAATTGCAAAGTGGTAAAATTTCTACTTTTGTAGGAGAAATTAAACAGAACAATTCATCCTTCCGCTTAAGATTATAGAATTATGAGCACAATAGCACTTTACGTCAAAATATGCACATTTGTCCATGTACTATTTCCTTCTCCTCTAACATATCATTGGTAACTATCACATTTTTAAGACTTATATTATATCTGTTGCAACATGTCCAGTTTTATTGGTATATTGTTATGGTTTTAACTAACTTAAACAATAAAGAAGTTTACAGGTCTCTCATTAAAGCTTTCTGGATATGGTCTGATAACTGAAAGGAATATTCTGGATGCCCCAGGTAGATCCTCCTTACAAACTCTAGTCTGGAATGCACGAAGGTGTTGTGGAAAATTAATTTATTGGAGACAGATAAATAGGCTGGATCCTTCTGAATTGCCTGAGATAGAACAAACACCTTTTAACAAATAGAAGAGATTTGAGGCCTCAGTGATAGGTCAGCGGCCACAAAGATTCCCAAATACTTAAGCAGGAAAGTCAAATCTTGCTATATGCCATTAGAAGACAGCCATATCTTGGGGCTCCAGAGAGGAATTTATCAGGGTTAGAATTTTTGGCTAGAAATAGTTTAAAAAATACTCATCTGCTACTGGACCGCTGCCAGAGCTCGTTCTAATGTTTGCCGATGGTACTTCAGCTTTCCGTTGAAGTCTAAGGAAAATTTGTGTCGTTGGTATAGATAAAAAATTCAGGGGCATATTATCAAGGGCCCATCGCCGCTTTAGCGGCACTTTTTTGCCGCTAAAGCGGCGATATTTTTATCGCCCTATTAGCAAGCTGTTGCTAACAGCCGTTAGCGACAGCTTACTGGCGATAGCGGGCGTTTTTTTTTATCGCCTTGCATGCCAGCGATATTTATCGCTAATGACATGCAAGGTAGGCGTTCTGTCTCTAAACTTCACAAAAACGCCCGCTAACCGCACTTCGCCCTATTAGCAAGGATGGCCCGGACCCGCGAAGCGATAAAAAAAGTGTCGCTAAGGCCTGTTAGCTGCAGGAATTTAAGACCAGAAAAAAGCAGGTCTTAAAAATGTGGATAAGACTTGGGCCCACACCTATGCATGTTTTTGGTGCTGGACTGCGCTGCAAGCAATGTTGCAGCGCTGCCCTGCGACAAAAATATAGGGGCAGATTTACAATCCCCCTGCGACATCTTTACGACACCGTTGCGCCACTTATGTGACGCAGCGGTGTCGTAAACAATGCGCCACTATGCGACAGATTTACAACGTGACGCATCTAGTGAGATGCGTCACGTTGTAAAGCCCTGCTCTACATTATACCTGCGTCAGGTATAATGTATGCAGAGTGGGCGTTCCGTCGCAAGAAAGCCCCGTAAAAGTGACGCAGTGAAATCTACAAAATTTCACTGAGTCACTTTTACGTCCCCACTGTGTCAAAACCTTACGCCTGCTTGTAGCAGGCGTAAGGAGTGATGCAGCATTGCAAGTATAGGATGCCCCTGAGCAGTGCTGGAGTAGCGTCGTGCTTGCGACACGACTCCAGCACTGCGTCACCTATACGCTGACAGATGCGTCACGCAACTGTCTCTCCTTGCGCCACGGTGCGCTGCATTGTAAATGCAGCGCATCCATGGTGGCGCAAGGGGTTCCTAACGTCACGCAAAATAACTGGTGCATCCCTGCTGATCTGCAAGGATGCACCAGTTACTGTAAATCTGCCCCATAGTGCAGGAATGCGCACCATCACTAAGATAGTGCGCATTCCTGTGCCCCAGTCATGAAAAGTGTTTATGCGCTGCGACAAGACAGCATTGCAACACTTCTCATCACGCCCTCCTTGCAACAGCATGGATGCGCTGTACTCACTGGACAGCGCTCCATGATGCAAGTAACGACAGATACGTCAGGAATCCTGACGTATCTGTCTGCGCTAAAGTCATGCATTGCTGCAGTCGTGTCGCAACTCCAGCAATGCATGGGGCCAGCCCATCCCTGTGGCACAGCATCACCCTCATGCCTGCCATCAGGCAGGCGGAAGGTACTGATGCAGTGCCGTTCATGAGGGGTACCCGAATGTCTGCGATGTTGGAGATCCATCAGTGGTGGATGCGCGCTGTGGTGTCATCGTTTGGAAGCATTGGTGGAGTGTTGGTGCGGAGGGAGTTGACGAGACGTTCTGCGGTGGCCTGGATCCAGCTGCGACGGGGTGCGATGTTGGCGCTGGCGTCCCGTGGGCAAGGTGAAGACGTCATTCATCCAATGATGGTAGTGCAGGAGAGTCCGGTGTTGTGGCTGTAGTTCAAGTACCCGCTGCCGGAGGTGACGTGCCCGACCGTGTGTCCTGCTATGTGGCCTGTTGAGGTGACTTGCTGCTTGCGTCTGATGTCGGTGACCTTCCCCAGGAGGGGGTGGTGCTCAGGTCACTGGGGTTGCCCAGGTGGAACTTGAGTGCACCGAGTTGGATGTCGTTGGTGGATGGGAGACCCTGGGGTGCAATGAGGTCCTAAATGGGATTGGAGAATGGGGGGCCATGACCCGGGGGGCCTGCACATGAGGGTGCCGCAGAGGATGTTCTTAGGCTTGGTCCGGATCTGGGAGTTGACGTGGTCCATGGTCACCCTTGGCACATTAGAGTGCGTCGTCAGTCGGAGTGAGCCCCTGTAGGTGACGGCAATGCCTCCTCCTTGACTGTCGGGGTGCTCCTTGCGGGTGATACTGCAGCCGTCTGTGATGGTGAAGGCGAAGTCCGGTACGGAGCAGAGGTAGGTCCTGGCAGGTGAGCTGGAGTCCAGGGTTGATGGCGAGGAGGGTGCAGGCGTCGTAGCGGTGGAGTGGCCAAGAGGAATGCACCTTGGTGCTGAGCGCGGTCCAGGGGCTGACGGATGCAAACGGCATAGCCTACGGGTTGCCTTTGGCACGGGAGACGACCATTACAATGCAGGCAGGTCATCGTTAACAACGCAACTCCGACAACGCGGGTGCCTTAACATCGCATTTGATTACAACGCATTGTGAGGTTAGTTATGGGGTAATTTTAACTTTTTCATGTGTGAATGTGTTTTGGATGTCAAAAATGAAAATTGTTGTTGTTCTGGGGGTCAGATTTGAGAAATGGGGTGTGCTTTTGGGGTCAAATATGAAATTTGGGGTGTGTTGTGGGATAAAATATGAAAAATGGGGTGTGCATTTGTCTCAAATGTGATTTTCCGGTGTGTTCTGGGGGTTCTAAAAGGGATTCAAGGGTTCATGTTAGGTTTTGTTGTGCAAAGGTTAGCGTTGGGTTGCACACACTGAAGTGGGAACAGTGATCTTGATGTCTCCGCCATGCAACACCTACCCTACTGTTGCAATGTGCCTAGTATTAGTATGCATTGGAATGGAATGCGAGGTCATGGCATGCGTCGCAACTACGTATGTGCCTTTGGCACACGAGTGGTACGCCCGCAGAGCATGGGCGCACAGCGGACAACAGTGAGAAGTGCGGGGTCTGGACAGCTGTGGGGTGGTAAACGCTGGAAAGAACACTGGATGGTGCATGGACGCGGGGATGTGTGTGTGAGCGGGTGTTGTGAAAATGTATTGAGGGAAGTCTTACCTCCAAGCCGGGTCCCGTGTCTTCTTAGCTCCTGCTCTCCTGCGTCTGCTTCCAGGAATAGGAAGTAGCCAGCCAGGCTCCCTCCCCGGAGTCAATCACAATGCTGCAATGCAGTGGTGGGATTGGTAATTGGCAACTGGACAAGTCATGCAGCCCGGGACCGGAGGGGTGGGCATGTTCTCCATGCAGGCTGTTATGCAGCCTGCATTGCGAACAGGGTAGTGTGCATGACTGCATTGGGCAGCCTGAGTGGGCCGAACAAACAGTCGTTGCACACTTGAGTGGGCATGCCAATCCGCCCATGCCCTGCTCCATGTTTGGAGCAGTCCTACCCACCCTCCCCCCGAGGATACATAGCATTATTACATCAGTTAGTTAGCCGTTGTGTTCCCCCTTTATAAATGATTTTTTGGCTTCTCTGAGCCCGCACTTCCTGCCGCTGCTTCCCCTGCGGCCCCGCACCCCTGTCCTCACCCATTCCTGCCTCCCAGCTGATCGATCCTCCACCCTCCCCTCATACATGGAGGACGCTGCGCGATTGCGCAACGGACACGCACCGCTGACGCACAGATGGCGCGCCTAATACCAGCCCATCTGCGCCCGTCCACAACCCAACCATGACCAGCGCCAGGGACCCTGGATCACGGGCCACCCACTGCTACAGCACAGCCACCCTCCATGCACTCAACCCTGGAAAAGTCAGAGACTGACAACAGGCCTCGGCTAACACGACCCACGGCCAGTTCTCCTGCCTCCACTGCCGCCAGAGCGTAATCACCAGCCCGGACTCCAACACAGCCGATGCCAGCACCGGCAACACCCTAAGATGCATCCTCCTCAACATGCACTCTGTGCACAAACACGCCGTGGAAATCTGGAACCTACTCGACTCTCTCTCGCCCGACATCGCCTTCTTCACAGAGACCTGGACCAACGCCTCCTCCGCACCCGACATCAACTTCGCCATCCCGAACGGATACAAGATCCAGAGGAAGAACTGCCACAACCACCCGGGCGGGGGCCTCGCATTTGCCCCCAAAACCACCCTCCGCCTCCAACAAATCCTTCCCCACCGCCGAACACCTGCACTTCCAGATCCAGAACAACCACAACTCCACACTTCCAGGAACCCTCATCTACAGACACCCCGGCCCACGGACACAACAGCCAGCCCACCATCTCCACCTGGCCGCCAGTCACAGCCGAAGACACCGCCTCAACCATGAAAGGCATCCACTCAGGGGCGCCCACCAACCCATGCGCTCCTCACATCTACCATGGAGCCACGGACGCCATCACACGCGAACTACAACGCACCATCAACACCACCTTTAAAACAGGCACCTACCCAGACGACTGGAAGCGTGCAGAAGTCTGGCCCCTGCTCAAAAAGACCACAGCTGACCCCACCAACCTCAAGAAATACCGGCCCATCTCGCACATCCCCTTCGCGCACAAAGTTGCAAAGTGAACAGTCAACAGGGAACTGACACAATTCATTGATGGCAACGCCATCCTCGACCCGTCACAATCCAGATTGCGAACCAACCACAGCAACGAGGCCGTCCTACTCACCGCCACAGACGACATCCACACCCTCCTGGACCAAGGCCACTCCGCAGACCTCATCCCACTCAAGCTTTCAGCGGCCTTCTACACCGTCTCCCAACGCACACCTGTCGCAAGAATACACGACGCCAGCATACAAGGTACAGCCCTAGACTGGATCCGATCATTCCTCCCCGGAAGAAGCCAAAGGATCAGACTGCCACCCTTCCTCTCCTATCCCACATGAATCACATGCGGACTCCCACAGGGGTCATCTCTGAGCCCGACCCTATTCGACATCTACATGGCCCCCCTCGCCGCCACCGTCCGACAACATGGCCCCAACATCATAACCTACGCTGATGACACCCAGCTCATCCTCTCCCTCACCAAAGACCCCACCGCCGCCAGACTCAACTTCCAGGAAGGAATGCAGGACGTCACAGTCTGGATGACCAACAGCTGCCTGAAGCTCAACGCTGTGAAGTCAGAAGTCCTTGTCCTTGGAACCACCCCTTCAGCATGGGACAACACCTGGTGGCCTTCAACCTCGGAAGCCCACCTACCCACTTGGACCACGCCAGAAACCTCGGCATCCTACTCGACCCATCCCTCACCATGAGCAGACAGGTCTACGCCATCACCTCCAGCTGCTTCAACACCCTCCGCATCCTCCGCAAGCCCTTCAAATGTATACCCCCAGAGTCAAGGAAGACAGTCACCCATGCACTCATCACCAGCAGAGTGGACTATGAACACGCACTCTACGCCGCCATTTACAAGTCACTACTCCGCAAAGTACCGACACTACAGTACACCGCCGCCATGACTCGTCCTCGGCATTCCCCGGCACTAACACATCAGCCAACGCCTACGTAGACTCCACTGTCTCCCCGTGGTGTAAAGAGTGACCTTCAAAATCATCACTCATGCCTACAAATGACTACATATCAACGTAAACAAATACCTCAACGACAGAATCAAATTCCACGTACACAAATGAGACATCTGATCTTCCAACCTCGCACTGTCCGAAACCCCGCACATTCACAGAGCCAGAGCAGGCGGGAGATCCTTCTCCCACATTGCATCCAATACCGGGAACGAGCTACCGGCAGACATCAGAGGTGCCCCCTCCCTGTACACCTTCAGGAAGACCCTCAAGACCTGGCTCTTCAGCTAACAGATCAGCGGCACCCCACCTCAGTGCCTTGAGACCCTCACGGGTGAGTAGCGCACTTACAATTCCCCTGAGTGATTGATTGATTGTGTTATCATCATGTGATGATTGTTCCTCTTCTGCACTGCTTGAGGTGGTGAGGCAATGCTCTTCCAACATAGCGGTAGAGCCGCCACTGGGGGTGCGTCATCTACATGTGATAGGCATGAGCAACTCCCCCCCGGCCCTCCTGCGCTACGGGTCCTACCTTCTCCTTACCTTTACATTGACCACGTGGCGCTGTCCACTGCACTCTCTCCAAATCTGTGACTCAGCCAGCAGGAGCCTGAGCCAGGTGTGCTTTCACTGGGCTGGGTACAGCAGTCACAGCATTGTCCGCTGGTGGACCACCCGATTCAGTTGATGCAGCAGGGCTCCCTTAGGCGTGTAGTTGCAGCGCTCAGACCACACAAGTGCGGCGTAGCACAGGGGCCTCCCCTCCAGAGCATCCGGCCAGCCCAACATCATCTGTCCTGTGATGCAGGGAGACGGCACCCACCATTGGTGATCCCCTCCGTGCACCCCGGTGTAGTGGTGGATTGTAGTATTCGATGCGGACCCCACTACGTTGGTGCGCATGAGCGCTTCTACCATTAACTGCTCCAAGGTGAACAAGGTGGACTTCTCACACAGGTCAGCAACTTGTCTCCATGCGACCTGCCAGACTTCACCACCAGGTACGGGTGATCGTCGCACATCAATGTCTCCAGCCACGGCTCATCAACTCCACGGCTCCTCCACATCCCACTCCAGGCTCCAGACGCAGGTCCAGTGAGGCATCCAGGCACCAGACGCAGGTCCAGCGAGGCATCCAGGTACTAGACACAGGTCCGGCAAAGCATCCAGGCACCATACACAGGTCCAGCGAGGCATCCAGGCACCAGACGCAGGTCTAGCGAGGCATCCAGGCACCAGACGCAGGTCCAGCGAGGCATCCAGGCACCAGACGCAGGTCCAGCAAGGCATCCAGACACCATACGCAGGTCCAGCGAGGCATCCAGGCACCAGACGCAGGTCCAGCAAGGCATCCAGGCACCAGACACAGGTCCAGCGAGGCATCCAGGCACCAGACGCAGGTCCAGCAAGGCATCCAGGCACCATACGCAGGTCCAGCGAGGCATCCAGGCACCAGACGCAGGTCCAGCGAGGCATCCAGGCACCAGACACAGGTCCAGCGAGGCATCCAGGCACCATACGCATGTCCAGCGAGGCATCCAGGCACCAGACGCAGGTCCAGCGAGGCATCCAGGCACGCAGACGCAGGTCCAGCAAGGCATCCAGGAACCAGACGCAGGTCCAGCGAGGCATCCAGGCACCTGACGCAGGTCCAGCGAGGCATCCAGGCGGTCATCCTGGATGTTGGGTAGCTTGAGGGGGTTGTTGATGTGTGCTGCACTTGGCCCTGGAAGCTGCATTGAACTTTTTTTTTGTGCATCTTTTGTATGGGAGGTGGACTGATTGGCTATTTTTTCCACACTTGCTGCTTAGCGTGCGTTTTTTTATCGCTGATTGGCTTCATCGCTAGATTCCGCCCGCTATCGCCATCGCTCTGCGGTTAGCGGCAGTTTTCGCCGCTGATCCCTGAAGCTATCGCCTGTTAGCGACGTGTTGGTAATACGTCGCTAACATGGCAATAACTATCAGGGATCGACGGCGATAAAAAAAATGCCACTAACCTGGGTTAGCGATAATTATCGCCTCTTCTTGCTAATATGCCCCTCAGTCTTCAGTCATGAATCAATTGAGTAAGGGGAGGAGGAGGCAATAGTCGAATAATAGCACTAAGTGAATCGAACCCTGTGGACCTACTCACAGGGCAACTGCATCATTTGACAGCTGGTAGAGAGAAAAGTGCTGTAGGGCCCCATAAGGATTTTGGGGGCCCTCAGCCAAACATATTTAGGGGACCCCATTCAGAAAAACTTTAAATTTACAACTAACCTTTTCAGCTAATTGATGTCCTCTAAG
Organism: Calotriton arnoldi; assembly: GCA_963921515.1. Taxonomy (NCBI): domain Eukaryota; kingdom Metazoa; phylum Chordata; class Amphibia; order Caudata; family Salamandridae; genus Calotriton; species Calotriton arnoldi. Next base: position 1,391,782 of record CAWUFW010004492.1, on the reverse strand, counting down.
ACCAGTTCACATGCAGTTCTTTCTTTATAACTATTGGGGCCCGGCACAAACATATTTTCAGGACCTCTATTTATGCTTAATTAGTGGCACAAGTTACACATCTTCAAAACGCAATTCCCAAATGGATTCCTGGGTAAGGAAGAAGGAATACAATTTACAAGAGGCAATCGGCTTACAAGAACTACAACCACTCTTCTTCAAACATGGGAGACACACTTGAACATCAATGCATTCAACATACAGACAGGTACTAAGGATTTTTATTAAAAAATCCACTCTTTTAAGAAAGATGTGGGATGTACTGAATCCTTTTCAGGATCGTTTTGTACAGGTTTTTTTAAACATCCGAAAATGATACAACTTTTTGAGGTGGATTTAGTTGAGATTAGCATGAAAGTCACAGGCTGTGACTTTGGAAAATTAAGCTTTGTTCATATAAATTAAATCCTGCACATTTAAGCTTTTGACAACAAACCTATGCCTCAGGTTACACAAATATTAACACAGGTTCAGGCTTCACACAGGGCAGCTATCCAAAAGTTCCACATGTAAAGGCTGCAGAAGCATGTATCAAGTCCGAGCCTCCAGACCCTAAAAAGCCCAAGATGCTAAGGACGCTACACCACCTGAAACAACCTGAGATGAGTGGGTTCCTTGACAATGCAGGTTTCTGTGCAAGTTTACCCCCACCCTAGCTACATTGCCAGAACCCAATGGCATTGGGTCCATTACAACAGAAGATTTTCTAGAATGCTCTCCTCATAGACAATATGATATCATTGTTGATCAGAACTAAAAAAAAAACAGAAGAGGAAGTTGACTCCAGCCCTACACTCTAGGGTCAGCACTGCCATAGTGATTGGGTAAACGTGGTCACACAAGTTAGTGTGGAGCTGCCCCATCAAACAGGGCAATTCCAAGGGAGAGCAGCAGGCAACAATCCCAGTCATCTTGGACTATCACTCTTTTATGTTTACCTATAGGAGCAATCATTCAAGGTCAAAACTGACCATAAACACCAAAATCAATGGGACAGTTCAGAATCCGCCAACAAGCATAGAAACATGGTTGCTAAGATTTCAAGTAAATGGTTTTGAGCTAGATGTCACAGAAGTGCAAACAATTTATTGGACGTCTGGTCTTGCTACTCCTGGGTAGGCACAGTGTTTGGAGAGAGGCATAGGATACCCTGCCAAAGCACTGTCCCTGGAAAAGTAAGAGATCCTTCTGCTGCTGTTAAATGTCTGTAGCTAGTCGTTTGTGGGGGGGGCTATGTTGCAAAGTCATCCTGTGCCCTGGGCACCCCCCAACGTTTTGCTGACTGATACTGGTGGTAACTGACTCTGACTGACCCTGGGCTCTGCCTAACCAGGCCCAGGGCCAGTGCTATGCTGAAAGAGACACATTAGAATACAGTTAAAACACCTACCTACACTACGGTACACAATGGTATGGTGGGGTACCCCTGTGATTGGCATGACCTACCCTATAAGCCCCTAGTATATAATAGGGCAGGGGGATTGAAACTACCTAGAAGTCCCTAGTACCCTAGGGCATGGCAGTTTAGAGGCCAGCAGCTCTTTTTGCACTTGCATGTGTGCACTGCTGAAGCCTGAGGTCAGTTTAAAAGCAGCCCTGGGTGCCAGGACTGCTTTTAAAAGTAAATTGTGCCCAAACTCGACTTTGGGGTTTGGGGCACTTAAAAATAGATAACCTACAATGTTATGGCATATTAGGGACCCCCAGGGTCTCCCCTAGGTGTCCCAGGGGTGGGGGGTCAGGTATTTATAAGGTACACACTTATAAAATGAGTTATTATATGTCTGGGTAAAGTGAAATTTCCCATTTCACTCCCCCCATTGTGGTAAAGTGCTGCTCAAATTCGACTTTGATGCTAGGAGCACTGTGAAGTGAGGATCTGCAATCTTTTTACAGATTCAGAACCCCTAAAGTCTCCCCTAGTTGTCGCATGGGGTGGGGGTCCTGTAGATATAAGCAACGTACTTATAAAATATGTTTTTGTAAGTCCTGGTGCTGGAAAAATGGCCCAAGTCATTTTTCCCATTGTAAATCCCTGTTACATAGATTAACATGGTAGGAAGTTATTAATTAATAACTCTTGATAGGAGAGGGCTAGAAGTGCCATTCAAAGATTTCCCCGATGGTATTAATAAATCCAACAATATGATATTGTTGAATTTCTCCTAAAGTGTACCTACAAGAAGTTATAAGACTTTCTTGTTTGTAAGTCCAGATTCAGCCTTCCAGTGGTCTGCCCTGATTGGTCAGAGTTAAGTGGATTAGCCAGCCTGCCTGGAGAGGTGATAAAGAGCCCCTGGGGTTATGCAGCTGGGCTGGGAGGGCAGTGTGCTGGTCCACAGGAATGCCAGGCCAGGGGGAGGGGTTGTAAACCATGGGCTTCAAAGAGAAAAGCAGAACCCAGTGTCATTTACAACTCTGAACTTTCTACCTCAGGCAGATGGGGGGATTAAGGAAGGTATGAGCAGATGCAGGGGGGGAGAGTCTAAGTAAATTAGCCATCCTAGGGGTGTGTTTAGCCAGCTCTTGCCTCCTTGCTGGAAAATCTGCCATTATGGATTTGGAGGATTTTATGCACTCTGGGACAAAATAATGCCACACTCTACAGGAAGTGGTCATATCTTTGAGGAGTTACCCTGCTCTCATTGGTCAGGAGTGACCTCCTGTCTGACCCAGAGAACATGGAATAAGTATCTGAGAGAGGCAGAGCCCTCCAGATCTGCTGCTTGAAACTTACTGAAGCAAGACATTGCCAAGCTGAGAAGTTTTGCTGTGCAAAGATTCCTAAGGCCTGACCTCTGAAGACTGCACCATCTGAAACTACAGCCCTGTGGATTATCTTGCTGAAAAGGAACTAAAGAGTGGACTCCCTGAAAGCTACAGGTTAAAAGAGCTCATCTGGAACATCACCAACTAAATCTGCACCTTGGAGAACTACCAGTGGATTTGTAAGGGTGACGTCCAAGTGGATTGTGGGAACTGAATTCCTCAACTTTCCAGGACCATCTTGGAGCTTCCAGACCTTTGGAGTGAGTTTGAGACACTTTGGGACCCTTTGAGGAACTTCAGGAAGAAGTTCAAGAAGTTTGGAGAACTTTGGAGGAACTTTGAAAAAAAAGCTCTATAGAGGGACCGACTCAACCTGGTCAGCCAAGCCGCCTGCCTTCAACCACGAGCCGGCCAAGCCATCCAGGTTCGTCCCGCTAAAAGCTCCGTCGGTCCGACTTCCAGAGTTTGACCGGGAGTAGAAGAAATCTGAAGCCGGCGAACCCTCACCGGATCCAGCTACATGAAGAGCATCGAGAGACCCCGCGAGAAAAAGCTCCAGAAAAGTTTCTAAGTCCGTTCGTAGAAAAGGTGACCGGGAGCAACCGCAAGAGCCAAGCTGCCTGCCTTCCATCGCGTGTCGGCCTGGGCTCCTGGGTTGCCCCGCTGAAGCGCTAAAGAAAAAGTTTCTAAGTCCGCTCCAGGGAAGTTGACCGGGAGCTCGTCGAAAGGCAATCCGGCGAACCCTCACCGGATCCGGACTGGTTGGGAGCTTCGAGGGGCCTCGAGGAGAAAAGCTCCAGAAAAGTTTCTAAGTGTGAAGGTAGAAACTGAGACCGGGACCTGCCGCAAGCTGTAGCTGCCCAGGGCTCCATCGCGGTTGGCCTGAAACTTTGACTTTGCCCCGGTCTATCGCGAGTAGGTATCCCAATATGGTGCTATAAACTTCTAAGTGCTATATTTTATTAAATCTTTGAAAATTCATATCTCCGGTTCCCTACATTGGATTTTTGTCGTTTTGGTGTCATTGTAAAGATAAAAATATGTCCTATTTTTATAAATTGGTGTTGGATTTTTATTATGTGTTGTGTCTTGATTATTTACTGAAGTGGTGTTTTCAAATGCTTTACATACCTGTCTTTGAAGTTAAGCCTGTCTGCTCGCAGCCACGTTACCAAGGGTTGAGCATAGGAATAATTTTCTAAGACCTATGCTGAGTCCTACCAATGGTTAGTGGCCTTATTGCCAGTGGCAGACCTACATTTGCCCCTACCAATAATCCACTTTCCAACATTTGGTGCTCAGCGGTGTAGATGAGGACTTGTGTATAAAAAGTACACCTTTCAGTGAATGAATTAAGATTATAAAAATCCTCTAAATTGCCTTAGAACAAAACTTTTGAGTTTGATTTTTGGAATTTGGACTAAACTGTTTTTAATCCATTGTTTTGATTTTTCCAAATTGTTCTAAGTCTGTTGTGCCTAGTTGTTGTGACCCAAAACTAGGGAACCATGGAGCTGGACCTGGCTAAACTGTCCCAGTTCAAGCTTGCTGAGCTTAGGGAACAGTGTTGGCTTAGGGGGCTGCCTGCTGCCAAGAAGATGAGGAAGGCAGGGTTACTTGCGTACCTACAGGCCTGGGCCGGGGCAGCTGAGGAGAACCCAGGGGGTGGGAGGATGTTCCCCTAACCTCACCCAAGAGGGGGGTGAGGATGAGACCTCTTCCATTGTGACTAGTGTTAGCCAGGTGAATCAAGGTGGTGGTGGGAGTGGGGAAGGGTCCCTTACTCAGGAACCACTACCGTCCCTTGCAGAGAGACAGCTTCAGGCTCAATTAGCTTTGATAGCTTTAGAGCAGGAGAAATTGGAATTGGCTAGGAAGAGATGGGAGAAGGAGGAGTTGAGAAGAAATGGTGGCAGTGAAAATGATGAAGATTTTGAGATGTCCAGGGGTGGTGCATTTGAACCTAAACTTCCCAAGGGTATAGTGCCCAAGTACACAGAGGGGGATGACATTGACAAGTGGCTAGCAGCTTTTGAGAGGGCCCTTAGAATGAGTAGGGTCCACTCTAGGTATTGGGGTGCACTCCTGTGGGAGTTGATTCCAGTAGCTGGGAGGGATAGGCTCCTGACCCTGAAGGGAAAGGATGCAGAATCATACCAGCAGATGAAGGCATGCTTAGTCAAGAGATTTGGTCTGACTCTAGAGCAATACAGGGTGAAGTTTAGAGGCACCCTGAAATTGAGTTCAAAGTCTTGGGCAGACTTTGTGGACGTTTCAGTGAAGGCACTGGAAGGCTGGATTATTGGTAACAAAGTTGACACATATGAGGGATTGTATAATTTGTTTTTGAAAGAACATATTTTGACTCATTGTGCAGAAGAGAAATTACGCCAGTATCTAGTGGACTCTAAGCTGACAGACCCCAGATAGCTGGGTGAAGCAGCTGATGAGTGGATGAGAACCCGGGTTTCCATTCAGCACCAGGGGGGTGACCAGAAGAAAGGAGGACAGGTCCCTCCCCAGGGGAAAGCCCAAGGAAAGAAGGTCAAAACCAGAAGGAGTCCTCCAAAGACCCACAAAAACCTGCACAAGGAGGGGGCCCCGAGCCAACCCAAATCCAAAGGGAGGTGGAATGAGGGAAAGAATGGTAGGTTCTTTGATCCCTCAAAAGTGGGTAAGTGCTTTGACTGTAACCAGCCAGGGCACAAACAGGGAGATGCTGTCTGCGCCAAGAAGCTCCCCCCTAAGGGGCCATCCACAGGGATTGCCAGTGTCAGTGTATGGGTGGAGAGTGGTGCCCCAGTGAGGAGTAGTCAGGTGGTGGAAGCAACCTTAGTGTCCCTGGGTGGGGTGAATATTGCAACCCTTGCTGCCTTACCTCCAAACATGGACAAGTACAGGCAGAGGCCTAAAGTGAATGGGACTGAGGTTGAGGCTATCAGAGACACTGGGGCTAGTGTAACTATGGTCCTGGATGAGCTGGTGCCTCCAGAAAGGTTGTTACCTGGTGAGTTTCATCAGGTGACTTATGCAGACAGCACTACCAAACTCCATACTATGGCTGTGGTGGATTTGGAATGGGGAGGTGTGACAGGCTCTATGAAGGTAGCTGTGTCGAAGGTGCTCCCAGTCCAGTGTTTACTGGGCAATGATCTTGAAGCCTCTGTGTGGTCAGAGGTGGAGAGAGGACTCCATATGAAAATATTGGAGCTCCCTGAGTGGGTATGTGCTGTGACTAGGTCACAGACTAGCCAGAAGGGAGGGGCTGGACACTTGGACCCTGGAACAAAGGGCCAAGCATCCAAGGACAAGGGCACTGGGCCTGGTGAGCCAGCCCAGGGAACTCCAGAGGTGCAGGAAGAATCTAACCCTGATGGGGAGGATCTGGTCTCTGAGGGAGGGACTCCATCCCTGCCAGAGCTGTCAGATTTGGCAGAACTGACAGGAGCAGGTGGACCCTCCAGAGAGGAGTTCAGTAAGGGACAGCGTGACTGTCCCACCCTTGAGAGCTTGAGGCGGATTGCTTCTAAGCAAGAGGAGGGGGATGACAGTGGGTTTCACAAACTCTACTGGGAAGATGGACTGCTTTATACTGAGGCCAGAAACCTCAAGGAGGGGGCCACCAGGAGGTTGGTGGTGCCCCAGAGGTACAGAGAGTTCATCCTGACTTTGGGTCATGATATCCCCTTGGCAGGACATTTGGGACAGACAAAGACATGGAACCGGTTGGTGAACCATTTCTACTGGCCCCATATGTCTGAAAAGGTAAAGGAGTTTTGCAGCTCCTGTGTCACCTGTCAGGCCAGTGGCAAGGCAGGGGGCAAGACAAAGGCTCCCCTAATACCACTGCCAGTGGTGGGGGTTCCTTTTGAAAGGGTGGGGATAGACATTGTTGGTCCCCTGGACCCACCTACTGCATCAGGGAATAGGTATATCTTAGTGGTAGTGACCATGCCACTAGGTACCCTGAAGCCATACCTCTTAGAACCATTGATGCTCCTGCGGTGGCTAGAGCACTGCTTGGTGTGTTCACCAGAGTGGGTTTTCCAAAAGAGGTGGTGTCAGAGAGGGGCACGAACTTCCTGTCCAGCTATCTGACTGCTATGTGGGATGAGTGTGGTGTCAACTACAAGTTCACCACCCCCTATCACCCACACCCAAATGGTCTTGTTGAGAGATTCAACAAAACCCTGAAGGGCATGATAAATGGGTTGTCAGAGAAACTCAGGAGGAGATGGGATGTTCTCCTCCCATGCTTACTGTTTGCCTACAGGGAGGTGCCACAGAAAGGGGTTGGTTTCAGTCCCTTTGAGTTGTTGTTTGGACACCCTGTGAGGGAGCCATTGAGCCTGCTGAGAGAGTCTTTAGAGAAGCCTCTTAAAGAAGCAAAGGACAATGTGCTTGACTATGTGCTAGACCTGAGATCTAGAATGGCAGAGTACATGTACAAGGCAAACAGGAAACTGGAGGCCAGCCAGGAGCTCATGAAGCACTGGTATGATCAAAAGGCTACTATGCCTGAGTATACTCCAGGACAATTGGTGTGGGTGTTGGAGCCTGTGGCTCCCAGGGCCCTCCATGACAAGTGGTGTGGGCCCTATCCAATCTTAGAAAAGAAGGGTGAGGTTACCTATTTGGTTGACCTTGGCACCCCTAGGAACCCTCATAGTGTCCTGCATGTGAATAGATTGAAACCCCACCATGACAGGGCAGACATGACCATGTTACTGGTCACTGATGAGGGTGTGGAGGAGGAAACTGAGCCTGTGCCCAACCTCCTCTCCACTAATGTGCAAGATGGGTCAGTGGAGGGGGTGATACTCTCTCCCAAGTTGACAGACCAGCCAGCACAGAGACTGTAAGCAAGTGCTGGAGCAGTTTGCTGGCCTGTTCTCTTTGACCCCAGGCATCACTGAGTGGTGTGTGCACCACATTGACACTGGTGACAGCCTACCTGTCAAAAATAAGCTGTACAGGTTGTCTGACCATGTCAGAGCCAGCATTAAAGCTGAGGTTGCTAAGATGCTGGAATTGGGGGTAATTGAACCGTCTGAGAGTCCATGGGCCAGTCCAGTGGTGCTGGTACCTAAACCTAATCCTCAGGGGGACCCAAGGAGTTAAGGTTCTGTGTGGACTACAGAGGATTGAATGCAGTCACAAAGACTGACGCTCACCCTATACCTAGAGCTGATGAGCTCATTGATAGGTTAGGGGCTGCTAAGTACCTGAGTACTTTTGATTTGACTTCAGGTTACTGGCAGATTGCCCTCACTGATAGAGCAAAGGAGAGGTCAGCATTCTCCACACCAGAGGGACATTATCAGTTCAAGGTAATGCCCTTTGGCTTGAAGAATGCACCTGCCACCTTCCAAAGGTTGGTGAACAGGGTCTTGTCTGGGCTGGAACAGTTCAGTGCAGCTTACCTGGATGATATAGCTGTATACAGTTCTACCTGGGGGATCACTTAAGCCACCTAAGGGAAGTGCTTCAGGCCATGCAGCAGGCAGGCCTGACTATTAAGGCAAGCAAGTGCCAAATAGGGCAGAGTTCTGTGGTGTACCTGGGTCACCTGGTAGGTGGGGGCCATGTACAGCCTCTCCAAGCTAAAATCCAAACTATTTTGGATTGGACAACTCCTGTTACCCAGACTCAGGTCAGGGCATTCCTTGGACTGACAGGGTACTATAGAAGGTTTGTTAAAAATTATGGGACCATTGTGGGGCCCTTAACAGAACTCACTTCTAAAAAGAGGCCCAAGAAGGTGGCTTGGACCCCAGAGTGTCAGAAGGCCTTTGACACTTTGAAAGCTGCTATGTGTTCAGCACCAGTGCTACTGGCCCCTGACTACACAAAAGAATTTGTGGTTCAGACAGATGCTTCAGAGCAAGGGATTGGGGCAGTGTTGTCATAGCTAAATGAAGGGGGCCTTGATCAGCCAGTTGCCTTTATTAGCAGGAGACTTCTTCCCAGAGAACAGAGGTGGAGTGCCATTGAGAGAGAGGCTTTTGCTGTGGTTTGGTCCCTGAAAAAGTTGAGACCATATTTGTTTGGGACTCACTGTCGTGTTCAAACTGACCACAGGCCTCTCAGATGGCTCATGCAGATGAGAGGGGAGAATCCCAAGCTGTTAAGGTGGTCCATTTCCCTACAGGGAATGGACTTTACAGTGGAACACCGACCTGGGGTTGCCCATGCAAATGCGGATGGACTTTCCAGGTTTTCCACTTAGCTGATGAGGACTACCAGGGTGTAGGTTAGTAACCCATCACCTTTCGTTTGGGGGGGCTATGTTGCAAAGTCATCCTGTGCCCTGGGCACCCCCCAACTTTTTGCTGACTGATACTAGTGGTAACTGACTCTGACTGACCCTGGGCTCTGCCTAACTAGGCCATGGGCCAGTGCTATGCAGAAAGAGACACATTAGAATACAGTTAAAACACCTACCTACACTACGGTACACAATGGTATGGTGGGGTACCCCTGTGATTGGCATGACCTACCCTATAAGCCCCTAGTATATAATAGGGCAGGGGATTGAAACTACCTAGAAGTCCCTAGTACCCTAGGGCATGGCAGTTTAGAGGCCAGCAGCTCTTTTGCACTTGCATGTGTGCACTGCTGAAGCCTGAGGTCAGTTTAAAAGCAGCCCTGGGTGCCAGGACTGCTTTTAAAAGTAAATTGTGCCCAAACTCGACTTTGGGGTTTGGGGCACTTAAAAATGGATAACCTACAATGTTATGGCATATTAGGGACCCCAGGGTCTCCCTAGGTGTCCCAGGGGTGGGGGTCACGTATTTATAAGGTACACCCTTATAAAATGAGTTTTTATATGCCTGGGTAAAGTGAAATTTCCCATTTCACTCCCCCATTGTGGTAAAGTGCTGCTCAAATTCGACTTTGATGCTAGGAGCACTGTGAAATGAGGATCTGCAATATTTTTACAGATTCAGAACCCCTAAAGTCTCCCCTAGTTGTCCCATGGGGTGGGGGTCCTATAGATATAAGCAAAGTACTTATAAAATATGTTTTTGTAAGTCCTGGTGCTGGAAAAATGGCCCAAGTCATTTTTTCCATTGCAAATCCCCTGTTACATAGGTTAACATGGTAGGAAGTTATTAATTAATAACTCTTGATAGGAGAGGGCTAGAAGTGCCATTCAAAGATTTCCCGAATGGTATTAATACATCCAACAATATGATATTGTTGAATTTCTCCTAAAGTAGAAGTTATAAGACTTTCTTGTTTGTAAGTCCAGATTCAGCCTTCCAGTGGTCTGCCCTGATTGGTCAGAGTTAAGTGGATTAGCCAGCCTGCCTGGAGAGGTGATAAAGAGCCCCTGGGGTTATGCAGCTGGGTTGGGAGGGCAGTGTGCTGGTCCACAGGAATGCCAGGCCAGGGGGAGGGTTGTAAACCACGGGCTTCAAAGAGAAAAGCAGAACCCAGTGTCATTTACAACTCTGAACTTTCTACCTCAGGCAGATGGGGGGATTAAGGAAGGTATGAGCAGATGCAGGGGGGAGAGTCTAAGTAAATTAGCCATCCTAGGGGTGCGTTTAGCCAGCTCTTGCCTCCTTGCTGGAAAATCTGCCATTATGGATTTGGAGGATTTGATGCACTCTGGGACAAAATAATGCCACACTCTACAGGAAGTGGTCATACCTTTGAGGAGGTACCCTGCTCCCATTGGTCAGGTGTGACCTCCTGTCTGACCCAGAGAACATGGAATAAGTATCTGAGAGGGGCAGAGCCCTCCAGATCGGCTGCTTGAAACTTACTGAAGCAAGACATTGCCAAGCTGAGAAGTTTTGCTGTGCAAAGATTTCTAAGGCCTGACCTCTGAAGACTGCACCATCTGAAACTACAGCCCTGTGGATTATCTTGCTGAAAAGGAACTAAAGAGTGGACTCCCTGAAAGCTACAGGTTAAAAGAGCTCATCTGGAACATCACCAACTAAATCTGCACCTTGGAGAACTACCAGTGGATTTGTAAGGGTGACGTCCAAGTGGATTGTGGGAACTGAAGTCCTCAACTTTCCAGGGCCATCTTGGAGCTTCTAGACCCTTGGAGTGAGTTTGAGACACTTTGGGACCCTTTGAGGAACTTCAGAAAGAAGTTCAAGAACTTTGGAGAACTTTGAAAAAAAAGCTCTATAGAGGGAACGAGTCAACCTGGTCAGCCAAGCCGCCTGCCTTCAACCGCGAGCTGGCCAAGCCATCCAGGTTCGTCCCGCTAAAAGCTCCGCCGGTCCGACTTCCAGAGTTTGACCGGGAGTAGAAGAAATCTAAAGCTGGCGAACCCTCACCGGATCCGGCTACATGAAGAGCATCGAGAGACCCCGCGAGAAAAAGCTCCAGAAAAGTTTCTAAGTCCGCTCGTAGAAAAGGTGACCGGGAGCAACCGCGAGAGCCAAGCCGCCTGCCTTCCATCGCGTGTCGGCCTGGGTTCCTGGGTTGCCCCGCTGAAGCGCTAAAGAAAAAGTTTCTAAGTCCGCTCCAGGGAAGTTGACCGGGAGCTCGTCAAAAGGCAATCCCACGAACCCTCACCGGATCCGGACTGGTTGGGAGCTTCGAGGGGCCTCGAGGAGAAAAGCTCCAGAAAAGTTTCTAAGTGTGAAGGTAGAAACTGAGACCGGGACCTGCCGCAAGCTGTAGCTGCCCAGGGCTCCATCGCGGTCGGCCTGAAACTTTGACTTTGCCCCGGTCTATCGCGAGCAGGTATCCCAATATGGTGCTATAAACTTCTAAGTGCTATATTTTATTAAATCTTTGAAAATTCATATCTCCGGTTCCCTACATTGGATTTTTGTCGTTTTGGTGTCATTTTAAAGATAAAAATACTTCCTATTTGTATAAATTGGTGTTGGATTTTTATCATGTGTTGTGTCTTGATTATTTACTGAAGTGGTGTTTTTAAATGCTTTACATACCTGTCTTTGAAGTTAAGCCTGTCTGCTCGCAGCCACGTTACCAAGGGTTGAGCATAGGAATAATTTTCTAAGACCTATGCTGAGTCCTACCAATGGTTAGTGGCCTTATTGCCAGTGGCAGACCTACATTTGCCCCTACCAATAATCCACTTTCCAACACTTCTAATAATAATAATAAAAATAATAATATATTATTTGGTGCACGCCATACACCAATCTGCTGATATGTTGAGTACTGTTGAGAAAACATTTGCCCATAACTGTACAATGTTTTGTTCACGTTGTAGGTAATGAGCAAAATACATATTTAAAAATAAAAACAAGACACGTTCCATGCCCTGTGGTAAAGAGGGCAGGGGCACCGGTTACAGTGTAGGGCTGAAGTTAAGACTTTAAGCTCAGTTGTTGCAGTGATGGCCACACACCGTCCCACATGGTTACGGCAAGCAAGGCTACTGTGAAAAAAGGCATTGTCAAAGGACATGCCCTTTGCTCAGTAAGGGCTGATCGTGTGCACACTCAAATCAAATTCAATTTCATTAGTATCCTGTCAAAGAATGTCAATCATTAAAATCACAATACAAACTGTTGCAACAATAAATAAACAAATGACATATCGATTAGATAGGAAAACATTTTAATTTTTCAAATTCAGCTGCAAACTCTGGATATTTTGTTCTGATCACTTCCACGCCATCCATTTAATTAGTTTAACACTTTAAAACATTACTTCTGTAGGGCTGCATATTAACAATTTCTGAGAGGGTATGTACGGGGCGTGACCTTTGAATGTGCTCCATTCCCCCATACCCCTGCCTCGTTCAATTTTCTTGACGTTTGTTTGTTAAATACAAGCTCTGGTTTGTGAACCTTTGAAAGCCAAGCCATTTTAGGTTTGTTTGCATGATGGAGGACAGTTAGTACCTATTTGGTTAACCATCAATGATCCAGTCCATGAACCCATAACCTTTTTTTTAACCTTTTTCTGGGTGGTGCTTGAACCCTGGTCTGCCTCGGGTGTGAGGGTGCTCACCCAGCCACTCTGAAACAAGATATCTATCCCTATAAGCAGGGCCACTGGAATTATGAGGCAGGGGAGGGTTAAATTATCTAGCGCAGTTAACTAAATAATGCAGCAAAAAAAAAAGACAAATTATGCGGCATTGCCGTATGGCTTGTACCTCCCTCTGTAAAACTGTGCGTTTGTCGGACAACATAAACGTCAGGATTGTACCAGACTGAGTCAGTGCATACCCTCAGGATATATTCACCAATGTCGCTCCTAACGACAGTGCACCATCTGTACCCCTAACCTTATAGGGCAACAAATATGTGTGCAACCTTAGAACATGACAATCCTGATGCCCCAAGGAAATTGTTTGTTTGGACTCCCATGCATACCCAAAGAAATGCACAAGAATTACTCAGCCAGGTGTTTCAATATTTATTGAAGCATTGTGTCTTGTATAAAATATGTGCGCTGCGATAATTAGTAGAATGAAACAGATTAGCGTTCACAAGAACAGTGAAAAGGATGAACATTTCCACCACTGTGCTAAGGCAATGAATACATGCGGGCATATAAGTACTGTGCATAATTGTACTCCTACCTAGTACTCTGTAACCTAGTTTTGCCTAGGGTGGGTGATCTACCAAATCCCTGCCAGGTGGACTAACTCCCCTTTAGCTGTGGGTAGGTGTCATCAGGCTGCCCGTCTTGGTGTAGAGCCGGAGATCCCACTTGTGGTAACCCTGCAGTGTCAGCTGAGTGCTCTTCTGTCTAAACAAGGAAGTGGTTCTGTATATTTAGCAATAGAACCCATGTGGCCATGTCACAACCCCTCTCAGGCTGCAATTGTCTATTCTAGTTCAATTGCGTTGTTGCCTATCAGACAATAACATATATAACATTTGCGCAGTAAACATTATCCCTTGTACTGAATGTTCAAGGTATCGTGATAGTGTGCCTACAAAGTGGAAATGTAAGCAATGTAGACTCAGAGAATGTTATCCTGCATGGTCACACATGCAAATGTATGTCAAAAGTCACAGTGTGTAAAAGAGAAGTCAACTTAAGAAACGGGAGTATGTAAAATGGCAGTGTTTCTAACCGGGCCTATCCTGACCATGTAACAGCATAATGCGGCAAATATTATGATAGTATTACTTCATTGTTTTGTCAATTTTACACTTAATAACACTGTATGGGTATAGATTTCACATCATTAGTACCGATTTAGCACCCAAATCCAGGAATAAGCAAGAAAAAGGTGACCAGTCAACCTTTTCAAAGGGCCTTCCACTGCGCGACATCATGTGCAGTTGGTTTTTTAGTAACTTTTGAACCTGATAATTGTTTCTTTTGTTAAAATCGGCAGAATTTGCAGCAGATAATGGATTAGGCACGGCCTCAGACTGTGCCCTGTATCCGCAGAGTAGAGTATCATAGTGCATACAGCACAAGATCGATGGCTAAGTCATGCATGTTGAGCGCTTGGGGTGTGGCCTTTGGCCATGACTCGTGCCCCATGCATACAAATCTTAGGGCATTCAGGACGTGGCCTAAGCCACGCCCTCTATGTAGCATGCACAAGGCATGCTACATATGCACATGTAATACTTGCAAATGAGATGCACATACATGGTCAAATGACATACAGACACGGTCTGTGCACCTATCCTCTATGTTACATGCACATAACATGGCCTTGGGCCATGCCCTGTGCATGATACACAATATGCACAGGTGTAAGACACACGTGTTTGATGCATGTATATGGCATGGCCTTAATCCATATGCCGACAACATACGTGGTAATAAGGCATCCAGGACATGATTTGCATGCAGGGCCTGTGTATGATATGCATAATGCATACTTGCTATGTGCTGGTGACTGTGGGTGGTTAGACTACGCTTTGAGTTAAAACTGGGGATGCTGAATGAGTCATGCCAGGAGAATCATACTAGAGTATGTAAAAAGTTTCTTATTTCATCGGAGACAGATGATCTATTAAAAGTATTGTGCACATAAGTGAAAGAGACAATTCATATTTCCCTTTTAATGCTATTTAATACATTAAGTTAGAAACATCATCAAATACAGTCTCCAATAAAATAGCTCTAAAATCGTATGAGCTGCCAGTATACTAAAACAAAATGATACAACATCTTGGGTATAGTGGTCTTCTCAGGAGGGTTGGGGGGTGGACATGAGTAGCAAGGGTCATTTAAAAACTTAAATACTTAACTGGGTGGATTCGAGTCAGCTTTTGAGTATCTCACAATTAATTGTCCCTGATGTACACCATTTCCACTATCATTTAGCAGATATTACTTCTTTAACGTTCCCCATCTTTCTTTCGTGTATTACTTGGGAACCTGTAGGTGCCTTTGTTCTTTGACTGTCGGGTGAAGTGACCCCCTGAGAGTGTCATATTGCAAGTTTGTAGCGGGTCATAACTGTTGGTAATGAGTGACGTGTCGGTCGTGGGTTTTGTCTGTTGGCTGATCTCCGGTCTCCACATTTGTTCATTTGGAGTGAATTTAAGTCCAGCCAGGCGTGCAACGCCCATTGGGCTGAAAGGGATCCCCCCCAAATACCCCCCACCCCTCCCCCCCTCCTTCCCGACGTGTTCCATTGCCCGGCTGCAGGCCTGCAGCTGTGTGGGGTGTCTGTCCCAGGGAAAGCCTGGGCGAAGTACGGCTGGAGAAGAGTGCGTCGGAACAAACATTTTCGTTTCTCCGACAGACACCTTCAGCTTATCTTGCTTCTGCAGTGTCCTGAAAGAAGGCAACAGGGGGTCACAGATGAATCACAATATCCAGGACAAAGACCTCACGGTGGGGGGTTCTAATTGTGCAAGGCAGTGTGCTTTACTGATCACCATTGTTTTAAAGAGAGACAATGCGTGCCCATTAACTCTGGTAGAAGAGACTGAGGGGCATATTCACAAGGAGCTATCGCGGAATTAACGGCAATTTATCGCAGCCAAATTCATGATAAATTTACCCCCCCATTCACAAGCCGGTGTTAACAGCCCACAGCACCAGTTTACCCGCAATAGCAGCCGCAAAAAACATCGCCACCGAGGACCCTCGCAAATATCGCTAATGAGATGCAGAGTAGGCGTTCCCGTGACAAAAGCAGAGACAACAGCACACCTCAACATTCACAACGACCAGCCACATCCGCGATAAAAACACAAAACAGGTGATAAGGCGCGTTAGCACCAGGAAATCTACACCTGCTCTGACCTGGTGTAAAGTCCGACGGCAGCCAGCACCACAAAAGGGAGCACAGCCCAGGGCCACATCCGAAGGGCAACAGATGCCATGGAGCCACCCATCATGCGGCCCGGACACCCAAGAGGGCCACAACACCCACTGACACCACACCCAGGCCCGCAACCCCCCCCCCCGGACCACCCCCAGCCCCGGACTAAGAAATTGCACACCAACACCACGAATCCCAAAACAAACATTTTGCCTGATGTCGCACAAGCAGGAAAATAAACATACATGCGTGGCCAGAAAATGGAGAATCAGTCATACAGCAATGCAATCACCAACACAAAACACCATACAAACAAAAGCAGAAACAACCCTTAGGATGAGTCCTAGCTGCTCCTCACTGGACAATCCTTAGCACACAGCCTGGCAGACCAAATACAAGAGAAGAAGGTGTGCCATGCGCCCAACAAAGGAAAGAGAGGGAGAGAGCGAGGGAGAGAGACGGAGTGAGATAGCACAAGCAGCGCAAGGCCGCTCGGGCACCTGGCTCCACATGCCAACATGTGTGTGTGCATCGCCATCCGTACACCATGAGCCTAAGGCCGTGTCCCAATCTCAGCGCCAAACCCACATCACATTCCGAAAATGAAAGTAGTAGTCAGACAAACATCAGGGATGAAAGCACCATTGTCCCAATGCAGAATGCGGAAGGACACCTGCACCTCTGACCTTGGTCCAGAACACGAATGGAACACCCTGATAGAGATGCAATGGCAGATGGGGACGACTCCCACACCACGCATTCCGCAAATGAACCATCCGACTCATCCACAGCCCACACACAGAAGCCCCTGCCTGTGGTACCCCCGCACGGGATGCCCTTGACACTCACGGAAACAGCAACCCATAACCCACAACGTTGCACACACATTCGAATCATTGCTCAGAGCTGTGGCATATCCTCCACACAACTGCCGCAGTCCAGAAGAGTGCCTGTTCACGAGACGCACCAACGCAATGGCAGGCCATACCGGGCACATGCACAACCCCCGTCACGTGGAACAGTACCGTGCACGTATGCTGCATTTACTGGGCGCACTGGCAGTGCTGCGGATCAGTTACAGGCTCAGCTTCCGCATTGCCCATGTCACCTGCGTCCAGCCCTGGTTCCACTGCCGAACATGCACATTCGAGTGTCCCATGGATGTCTGCCTATCCAACACAACTGTTGATGAATTGGACTTTGACTCGTGTCTGTGCCCCCTGTTGGATCACGAACAGGAGTGTAACCGAGACAGCTGTGCATGGGATGCCTTGACATACTGCGTATGTATTGGTAGTTGTGCATGGGAGATAGCACAATTTCTCGTGTGCAGTGACCACATCGAGACGCTCCCCTATTGGGCTGTGTTGCGGATCGGTGAGACGGCGTGGGCTGAGCACACCTGCCCGGACCACCTAATGGATTGGCTCACCCTGGTGTTCCTTGAACACGACAACGACATACTATTGGAACACATTGCACATGAAGCTGCACGGGCATTCATGGACGAGTAACTACGTTCCTGCAGCCACATCCGATTGCCACCCACAGCACATGGCCCAACAACTTGTTGCATCGTGGGGATTGCTCACATATCCCACCACAACAGAGGACACGCCTGCCAACGTTCGGGCTCTGGATGCATGTGCGTGGAATAACGCGTGTGTACACACACCTGTGCAAGGCGACGCAGGTCCATGGTCGGAGCAACACAGCGTCGTCTGGCAACGTTGCCAATTCGGACACACTGCTGGGTGAGAGCACACACATGGCAATGTAGCACAACATGTGAACCTGTCGGACCCTCACACCTGATCACTGTCGGCAGAGCAGACAATGAGCGCACCCCGGAGGCAGAGCACCATGCAGACCCCACGTGCAGTGAGTCGTGCCCCCTCACACGGGACAATGTGCAGATGCCAAACAACACATGACTCGTCCAGCAAGGCAAGGTGGGCTGTGAGCATTGCCATCCATGATGAATGTTGTCCATTTCAGCCCCACCATCATCTGAACCTCGACATGTACCCATGCTGCATGTTAGTGTCTTAAGCATGTCCCTGCCTGTTGTGGCTGTTGCCTCGTCCGTACTGACACGCACATGCCAATAAAGCCTATGCCACTCCACTGGTGTCTAACTGTGAGGTGTGTTGTTTAGATTGTCCACTCGTGTGCCACAATGAGCCTCGTCACAACACAGGGAGGAACTGACTGACGTATGTGCAATGGGGGTGTGTCCCTTTGGCAGGCTCCGCCTCTGTGAGCCAGACATTGTATTTGGATAGGTGCTGGACGACATGTGCACTCACATGACTCCAGCTATGTGTGTATGGTGTCCAAACTCTGACCATGTGGAGCAATGTCATACATCACAACAGATTGTGTCCACACAGATGTGTGTAAGTTGGTATGCGATGTGAAGTTCTGCTGCCACACGTGGTGTGGGATACCACTCCTGGCCTGCCACAGTTTTGGTCACTCCTACACACGGCCCTATTCAACACATGGACGTGTGCCTACGTAGGGGTGTTGTGAGATTGCTGTTGATGTGCAATGGGGACACAGCTAGTACTCACCTTCACAGTCATCCAATTGGCCATGTGTCTCAGGGATAGACATGCGCATAGATGTCAGTTACCAGGGTCTACCTTCATGTGCAATCATCGTCCCCACATCCAGCCATACTTCCATACCTGAGTGAACATAGTGATGACACATCTGTGTGATTTAGAATGTTTTATTCACATTCAGGTGATTGTACCTGGCCATCCAAGCCCACATCACATGGAAGCCCAGTGGTAGGCCAACCAGAGTCCTTTGGGGATTGCACAGTGATTGGGAAGAGGGAGAGTGCAGTCCGCAGCAGGATTGCTGTGTGATTGGCCAGCGGGGAAGAAATGGCAGTCCGTGTCGGGGTCCGGGTGAATGTCGCAGGGTGTTCCTTGAGGTCAGTATGAGGTATTTCCCAGGGCATGATGCATAGGTCATGAGCAGGCAGGGACAGGCCATATGGCGGTGATGGATGCTACTGCCTACTTCCTCACACAGTAGTTCCCATCCCCTTCTCACTCCCCTGATACGGGTTCTGTGTCCGGTGTGTCTGGTGTGTGTGGCGGGGTGATGGCTGCATCGCTGTGTGCCCCTGACACATCAGACTGCGTAGGTGATGGGGCAGCTTCACAGTGTGCCACGGACACATCAGGGGTCGGAGCTGTGTGTGTCGATGTTCCCGCTGCAGTCATCTGGGAACGGCTCAGTGGCAGCAATGGCAAGTTGGAGTACTGCAGGGTGTTGCTGTTCCCAGCCACTGCTCGCTGGTGTCCAGCCGTGGCAGACATACTTCCAGCCTGCATCTGCTCCATGGTGTCCATTGGCCTCCGCATCTGTTTCAACTCTGTGCTGTCATGGCTGGTGCCTGTCTGACCAGACAGTGCTTGTATTAGACTCATGGCACCAGTGAGGTTAGCCAAGGTCTGTGGCGGAGCATGGTGCGTACAGGGGGTGTCCGATAGGGACTGTACGTGGTCCCTGATGGGACTCAGACACCCACGTATGGCATCGAGTTTGGCTGCCATGAGCTCGAAACCCACCCGCAGCTGATGAGCCAACTCCACCTGGCAACCCAACACATGCCGTTGGAATTCCATGTATTGGTCGGGGGTCCTGGGAGACAGCCGTGGTGGTGTGTGTTTCCTGCTGTGTGGTCTGTGCAGGTGGTGGGGTCACCTTGAGGCAGCTGGCCTGGCCTGCTCCTGGGGGTGGGATGCAGAGGCTGTCCAACATCCGTTGGAGGGTGTCTTGACATATGTGCAGGTTGTCCTCTTCATCATCAATGGTGGGATGTGTGGTGTGCTCTGCAGGGGTGTTGTTTGTCCCTCTGCAATGTAAAGGGAGATGCAGGTTAACAGTGTTTCACATGTATGGTGATGATTTACAGATGTATACATTCAGACTGCATGCCAATGTACATTGTGACTGTTTGGGGGGTGCTGGCTATTTGATGGCAGTCAGTGTGTTTTTCGACTACATGACGGATGTGTGGTAGTACCCGTACATTATCACCACACAGTGTCAGGCAATGCCAGATGTGGGTGGACAGTTACTACGCACGAGCGGAACCTGTTGTGAGCTCTGTCCTGTGGTGCTGGTGTTCCACTTTGTACCACATTGCCTTCATTGCTGATGTTCTGTGATTGCTATGTGTGTGTGCTGCATTGTGGGTGAGTTGCCCCTGCAGCTCTGATTTCATGTAGCCTTCTCCCTTTGAGGCGGGGTGCCTTTGAATTGTGTGCTTTTCGGGGCCTGATTTGCTTTTGACTTGGGTCATGTGTGCTCGCGCACTGTTTTTGTGGCCTGGTGCATTGTTCGTCTGCTGCGTGTATTGTAAGGCATGGGTTGTGGGTGCATGTGGACACGTCGGAGTGTGGCCTGCTCCTTTACGGATGTGATCCGCACTTGGCTACCTCCATGTCGCTTCGTGAGCCATGTCATTTTTTTGGGGCAGCTGCCATGCTATTGGTCATGCAGTGTTACTTGCATAGTCAGTGTGGGTCACGGAGCAGCTGCTTTGCTGGATTCAGCACATGTGCACAGGTCGGTTGTGATATTGGTGATAGGGGGGGGCCCTCTGTGCACATTGTGGATGGGGCCTACTTGGCGTTTCTATGTGTGCTGCAGTGTGCCAAGGCATTCAGGGACATGTTCCACGGTCATTGTGGGTGTGCTGTGTGCTGCGCGTAATTGTGCATGTGTGCCATTGTGCCCATCTCCCCCCGTCCCCCCCGTCCCTAGTGGTTACTTACCCTGTTGCTGTTGGGTCAGGTCGTATCGTGCTGTGCCCAGGCCCGCCAATCCTGCCACCGTCTCCTCACTGCTGACTGTGGCCACCATTTGCTCCAGCTCCTCCTGTGTTGCAGGGCTCCCACCTCCAGTCGCCGTTGCTGCCTCCCTGTTGGCGGCGAGCTTATGTTTGGTCTGACTTTTCAGATCATGCCAGCACCTCTTGACCTCCTCCAGTGACCTCCTGGACACTCCGACTGCATTGACCTTGGTGACGATGGCCTGCCATATTTCGGTTTGGGTTGCCAGTGCCGCAGTGGAGGTGCCGAACAGTTGTTGATGGTGTTCGGTCACCCCCGTGACGATGATCTGGTCTTCCTGCGGACTGTACCCGGTCTTCCTCTTCCTCTTGTCCTTGCCCTTCCCCGACAGCAGGGTTCCTGGATGGTCCTCCGTAGGGCTTGTGGTGTTCGGCTTGTCCTCTGCACTCGGTCCGGGTGCATCCATGTTGCTACGCAGTTTGAATAGTTTTTGGGCTTTTTTTTCTCTTTCTTTTATGGTGCTTTTTCCCCCAGCCGCGTGGGATTTACAGGCCTGCGGCTGGTGTTCGCTGATTTCTGTACTGCGATTGGCCTCATCGCATGATTTCTTGCGTTCGCGTTTCGCAATTTTTCAGCTTGGCGTTGATTTTCACGCTGACATTTTACGCGTTATCGTGTGGCTATCGCATGGTACCGCCTTGTTGTGAATTCAACGTTGACACGGGGTTATTTTCCCATGATAGGCTGCGTTATTGAAAGTTGCGTTACGCTACTCTTGCGGTAGTTATCACACGTTCTTGTGAATATATCCCTGAATCCGCACTTCAAAGGCAATCTCTGCCATCTTCCTGAGTTTTCGAGGAAACAAGTCAGAAATAGCAAATTGTCTGCATTTGGAATTGCATTTATATAGTGCTTACTACCCATGTGATGGATAATAAGCGCTATTAAATGCTAAAAAGGTAAAGAAAGAAATTTTGTTTTTTAAATGCAGTGACCAGACTTTTCTGCCAATAGCATCTTTCATGGAGGTGGCTCAAAGGCGTCAGTGTGCTTTACGAGACCACCAGATTACATAACACTAAATCAGATAATTGTTTTAGGCACAGGGAGATTAAGTGATTTGCCCAGGATTACAGGATATTGAGCTGACGTGGATATTCAAACTCCGCAGTTCCAAAGACAGCAGCTCAGGCTATTAGGCCACAACTTTTTGATCAGTATTGGCATCACTGGCTGCTGGTGAGCTTTGAACGTGGTGGGGCGTAATCCCCCCCAGGAGTTCGCCACATATTAAAAAAAATAATTGCCTCACTCATACTCACTCTCTCTCACATTTAGGCCCAGATCAACCAACATTTTGTACTGGGTTTGCATCTCGAAAGGGACGCAAACCTGCGCAAAATGTATTTTTTCATTTACTTTCCAGCGCACCTGTTTTGCACTGGAAAGTTGCCTGAAAGTAGCAGTGCAAAGCACTGCTTTGCTTTACTCTGTGTCAATGGAGTGTTCTATGGGAGGTACATGGGCGTTCCCATGCAATCACCCATGGTTTTTGATGCAAAACCCTACCTACTGACAACAGTAGACAGGGTTTAGAACGAAGAAAATAAACACCACTTGAAAACAGGCATTAAAAATGAGAAATGCTTTATTTCTCATCACTTTGCCTACTCTGTATGTGTACTACACTGTACAGCACACATTCGAGTAGGAACCGTTTTAAAGTTAGACACAGCATAGCATTTTGTGCTGGAAGGGCACCCTTCCAGTACAAAACCTATGCTAAGACTCAAGCAAACATCTTTGCACTATGGTGCAAAGGTGTCCGTGTGGCGCTTGGCAAACTAATTGTGCACCAGCGATACCGAGAGGGCAGGAAAGTCCCATATCTTTGCAGACACTATGCTTTCTGTCTCTCTCCCTCTCACACAACACAGCTACTTTGGATGCTGTTCTGCGTTGTGTGAAGTCTGGGCCTTAATCTCTTTCCCCTCACTCACTCTAACTCACATTCACTCACTTGCTCATTCTCATTCATACTCATTCCCACTCACTTTTACTCATATACAAACGTACACATACTCACTGATTTTCATTCTCATTTGCTAACACACTTACACACACACTCACTAACTCTGGGCCCTGGTGCAACTGCACATGCTGGTGTTAAGTTGGCGAAACGAGGAGAAATGCATTATTTCTCCTCGTTTTTGCTTTTTTCAATGTGTGCTGCCTTGTGTAGCACACATGGAAAAAGCAAAATGCCGTGGATTGTTTATGTACAGAAAGGAACACCTTCCTGTACATAAACAATCCTTTAAAAAAAAATGCCATTTTGTGACATTCATGTGTGCTGCATGAAGCAGCACACATGACAGTGACAGAATGGCATTTTAGGATTGTTTATGTGCAGGAAGGGACACCTTCCTACACATAAACAATCTTCCCCTGCATGCAGACACCCTTGCACTATGGTGCAAGGGTGCCTGCGTTGGCGCTAAGTTGCTGAACTTTGCGCCATCACAGGGGGAAACGCAAGGCTGCAACACATTCTTGTAAATATGGTGCAGCCTTGCGTTTCAGAAGTGGCGGAGAGAGGCGTTAAGCCATGACGGCTAACGCCTCTCTCCACCACTTCCTTGCACATATCCCCCACAGAATCTCACTTTCACTCTCATTGAAATGATTTCTTGCACAGAGAGAAATAGGTTTCTTGTGCACACAGCGACAGTGGAGCTCTGCCGCAAACAAACCTCATCATCTTGTAGAGCTGAACTCCCTCTTCTGCAGATAGAGCTGAACTCCAGTTCAGATGCAGCCACGTCCGTGCATACATAGTGCTGAACCCATGAACTGCCAGAGCAGAGACCGTGAACCCATAGGTAATTTCTTTCATTGAGCTGGAGATGAGTTCCTGCATACATAATGCTGCAGCCCTGGGCAGACAGAGATGAGCTCTTCCAAGTATGCAGCTGAGCACTACTGCAGACAGTGCTGAAGTTGGTGTGGCTATTGAGGTAGGTGGGGAACGGGTTGTACAGCTCTTTGTATGTTTGTGTGAGCAGTTTCAAGAGTGTGTGTTAGTGAATGGGGAGCCTGTGAGGTCTTTGAGGTGCAGAATGATGTGAACGCGGGGGAAAGCCTGAGTGTGTGCCTGGCCTCTGGGTTGTGTATGGTCTGAAGTCTTCTACCAGTTACACAGTGATTCCGACAGAGTGCTTTGCCATAGTCCAGCTTGCTGGTGATGAAGGGCTGGGTGACTATTCTGCATGTGTTCACTGGCAACCATTTAAAGATTTCATTGAGCATTTTGACAGTGTGGAAGCAGAAGGTGTGACTACGTTGACTACAGTAAACTTTACAGCACATTTCCCCCATTCTTTTGCTCCCTTCATCAGAAGTCTTCCTTTCACTGTGTAGCTGGGCAGTGCTGGAGCTGGCTGTGGATGGTGCAGATACCAATCTCCAAAGAAACATTTTGGTCACCAGAACACTTTTTTTTAAGCAAATTAAGTACTGGGCTAGAGTGAAGGTGTTGCACATGTGACAGATCCACTTAGCAGCTGTGTTTTTGAATTGTAAAAGGTGATCGTCCAATTCGAAATTGTGTTTCACATGGAACAACAAATGTAAACCCTTCACATACTGAAGGAGTTTGATGTTTTATATATTCACTTCCCTGGCTTGGTGAAAGCAAGCAAACTTCAAAGTGAGCGGATGGAGGAGTAAAGCATAAACTTTGTGAGGGCAGCACAGCTTGAAGCGTGCAGCAGGAGGGATTTGCTGCAGGATCCTCTGTTAGTGCATGTGCGCTAATTATTGATATATGGTTTGGTGTCACCGCAAACAAAAGGAAGAGCTCCAATCATGGTGCCCTCAAATCATTGTCCCCTCAGTGGACAAAAGTTCTGCATACTCCCCTTTACTGCTAGTTGTACCTTCCATCTTCCTGTGAGAGAGCACAAAGCATCTGATCAGGTGAAGGAACACGAGCTCCGCACTGGCTGAGGGTGCGGGTGTTGTGCTCCGACGGGAGATACTGGAGCCCATTTAAAGGAGCGCAGCAGGGTTATGGGCATGCACACACTGCATGGGCCTACTCACAGGTCTCCTGGCTATCTCAATATAATCCCGCAGAATGTCTTTAGCTGCCAATGCTCACCATAATAAGAATACATTTAATTTTAACATGGCTTCAGCTCATTCCCTAATGTGGCTGCCAATGCTAATTCCCATGATGAATTTCTGTTGCAGCGTGCATCTTTGTCCAACCTTCTTTCATTTGGAGAAAAAAAAGTAGTGTGTAGTTTTTTATTAAAAAAATTACCTAGAGCTAGCAAAATGGGAACTGGCTGTATAGGTGTAATTTACCATATTGCCTCACTTCTCTCACAGCAGTGTATAGCCCATTTTAAATTTATTGAGAAGTCATTATATCTTTGAGTAAAAATGCATGTTTTGGTACTTGTATTGCACAAAACGCAGTGGTATAAAACCCCTGTAGTACAACGAACCATGAAATATGGAAAATATTTCACAGTTATGTGTTGAATACAAATTTTGTTGTCATAATGGTAATCCCTAATCCACTGTGCAGAGTTTTGCATTGTCCAGGCTACTAAGAATATGCAGCTTAGGGGACCAAGGTTATCCAAATTATGCTGCAAAAAATGCTAATTATGTGGCACATTGTCTGGTGGTATTATTTTCAGCAGTTTGAACTAGAAACAATTTTGGTGAAATCTACATATTTTGGAAATTATGTGTCAAATTCAGTAAATCCATAATTATGATATAAACTCTGAAGCCACAGATTCATAAATCTCCTGATCTCACCACTGCCTATTGTTTTGTCAGGAATGTATTTGTGACAGGGAAACAAAACCTCAAAATTTTAATTCCAATCAATACCCATTGTTAGCTGCACTTTGAATAAAACTGCTTGTGATATAAAATATACTTAATGCATACCTTGTAATTGCCATTTCAGACGTCCGTTGACATTTACAAACCACATGGCCAAAGATATCACTAGAACCCCTCAAAGATGATATTGGACTAGATTATACAGTTACCCATGAAGCATCCTCTATATGTACTCACATTTAAACCATTGTGTAGATGCAAATAGATATAACTCAACCTTAAACAAGAGACAGCTTGTTTAGGTGCTACCCATGTATAACACATAAATACCAAAATAATTTGCATTCACTCGACTCACCAGAGAGCATGAGGAATACGGCCAAATTGGTATGTTAAACCATCAACAGAACATGAGCTTTCCCAAGGAGTGGTGAAATCAAATGTTTGAAGCTTTTTGGAAGGCTCTAATACATCAGCTAAGGAAGGAGGTGTGGTCTAGTTGCTAAGCTGTCGATCTGAGGACCTTGGTTTGAATCCAGCTTGGAATTGAATGAAAATTGTGCAGTTGTGGGAAATCAATGAACCAAAATTTGACTAACATTTTAATGTGTGAGCTACTACTGTAAGTGTGTGTAACAAAAAAGATTTAAGCTACCACTTGATGAATACAATCATGCATCATTTTCCATCACCTCCCCATAATGTGTAATGCTCTGTTGCTCTCTGGCTAGGTTCATGCTATAGAATTACCAACACATGCATTCTTTTACATTGTGAACAGATATCCACCTTATTATTCTCTGTGGAGACTACATCCTTTTGAGCAGTTGGTGAGCCCCCCTCATTTTGTGACAACCAGAAAGAAGCTCCCCACAATTTTCTTTATTCCGGTTTATTCTTCACATCTCAAGTCTACTTCTCATTGTATGAAGGATCATCTTCTTGGGCACATTGGGAGATTCCTCCCATACTCATCTTCTTGTTCGTTGGAAGCATTTTATCACTATGCAGTTCATGCTACTTTAAATCAGATAAGACACCTTTCTTTTCTGTTCATCAGTCCTGGGGAGTAGCTACTATTGGTTCAGCAGGTGCAGTGGCACTGGAGCCCAGAGCACCGAGGGGCCCGATGAGCCCAGATAATTGCTGTATTTACTACCACACCAGCATTCAAAGTGGCCACTTCCCCTGCTTGCACCAGGGCCCATGGCATCCATGCTACACTACTTTCTCAGACATGCATAGGACTCGCTTGGTACCAACCATCTTGCGGAAATCTGATGCTCGCAGGTCTGGTGTACACACTCTGAGCTCCAGCAGTGCTTGGTTTCTTA
This sequence comes from Calotriton arnoldi, assembly GCA_963921515.1. Classification (NCBI taxonomy): domain Eukaryota; kingdom Metazoa; phylum Chordata; class Amphibia; order Caudata; family Salamandridae; genus Calotriton; species Calotriton arnoldi. Next base: position 1,364,750 of record CAWUFW010004492.1, on the reverse strand, counting down.
GGGGAATGCACTTGCGAAGATAAAAGATCTGGCTTGAATATGGTAAAGCATGAAAGAACAGGCATGCCATTTCCATGCATTAGCACATTAAACCCAGACCTATTGGCCTTCCAAACGTGTCCGGTTCCCAGTGTTAAATTGTAACTCCACAACCACTTTTTAGAACTAGAACCCCTCCGAAGTTCGGGTCTAGTTGCACCCCTGAGTCCAATACCCTGTTCGGGGTCGTCTTCCATCATATGTAATCAAGGTGCGTGGGTGTCATTTTTTCAGTGTATGAGTGTATGCCTCAGCTCTAGCCCATTTGCATAAGTCTCATAGCCAGCTATCTACATCTTGTGATTGGCTGGCCTTTCATGTCATGGCTATCCTCCTCTTAAAGAGTAGGAAGACTAGGTCTACAAAACAGCAGATGTACTGATCTTTTTTTGCTCGTGGCATCAGCCCAACTAAGTACAACTCGGGAGTGCCTGTTACAGTCTGGCCTACCATGTTCAACACCTCTGCTATCACTGTCTCCCACATTAAGCATACCTCCGGGCAGTACCAAACCATGTGACAGAAGTGGGCCTCTGGTTGTCGGCATCTCAGACAGTTGGAGGGTGTCCCCGCATAAATGCGTTGTATACATTTTGGTGTAAGATAAGTCTGGTGTAGATAATTAAATTGTGTGTACTGGAATCTCTGGTTCTTTGAGACCCATTTCACTTGCCATAGGATTTTCTGCCACTATTCATCAGGAATGTTGTGCTCTAGGTTCCATTCCCATTCGTTTTTGGGGATTAGGTGAGCACTGTATTTTTGTGCGTGTAATAAGATGTGTATAGCCGTGATGGCTCTCCAGGCTGTACTGTGTGATAGCATCCCTTGAAGGAGGGCCAACAACGGCGGCTTCTCCGGTCCCTGTCCCCAGCAACTCTGAACTGCATGGAGTATTGCATTGTATGCAATAAAGTGGACTGCGCTGATACTGTATGTGTCTTGAAGCTCTTGGAAATTGCATAATCTCCCTCAGGTGTATATGCCTCTGACTTGGGTACCTCCAGCCTCTCACCATGGTGCCACTGCATGTCTCAGTATGGCGTTTCTTAGTTCAGGAATTGCCCACAGGTCTATTAGTCGGGCATATGGAGGCGCAGATCTGCATGTGTTTAGGTACTTGTGCCAGCATTTTCTCGCCGGTCTCATTAGAGCCGGTTCACCCTCTGTCCACCCAGTCTGGGCCATTAGTGTGTCAAAATCGGTTCATCTGTAGGGATGTCTTTCACTATAGCTCGTCCGCGTAGGGACCCTTACCTATCCAACATATCGGCCATTATAGTTGTGCAGCATCCTAATACAACTTGTAATCTGGAGCTCCCAGGCCACCCTCCTGTAGTGGGTGTTTTATTTGTAGAGTGCTGCACTTTTACGACCTTTCCTCTATATTAATTCTGATAGTGCTCCATTTAGGGTGTTAAAGAAGGAAGTGGGGAGAATTGTTGGCAGAGTGGCCAAGATTATAACAGCCTGAGGAGTATTAGCATCTTAGCAATTGCCACCTGGCTTAATGGGGACAGCAGACTAGCGGTCCAAAAGGGGATGGACTGCTTGATCGATGTGAGTGCCCTTCATTTTCTTTTTGCAGTTTTATATAGCACAAACACAACCCGAAGGTATTAGAGTGCTTTACATGAGCACCAGTTGAATTACAGATGGACACATTCATTTTTAGGCACGGAGAAATTAAGTGATTTGTCTAGAATCACAAGATGTTTGAGCTTCCCGCCAGGCTCGAACCTGGTTGCCCAGCTTCAAAGTCAGCTGCTCAACCTGTTAAGCCACATCCTCTCCCCAAGATTGCCCTCTATTATGTCAACTTCAGCATGGTATATGTGTATACCCAAATACTTAAACATATTGTAGTGCCACTCCAGCCTTATCTGCCGGACCATGTCCCGCTGTATCTCAGGTATGGTCTAATGGGGAATAAGCTTAACTTACTGCAGTTGATCTTTAGGCCAGATATGTCATTGAACTTCTCCAATGTCTTTATTAGTTCTAGGAGGTATTCATAGGCTCTGCATAAGAAAATTAATGCATCATCTGCATATAAAGAGACAACACATCAACTGCCAAATGCTTGTATGTCCCAATCTTGAGCTCTCGTATGGATCTTACAAGCTAGGGGTTCCATGGCCAGTGCAAATATCAACAGGGACAGTGCACAGCCTTGACGTATTCCCAGTTGCATAACCAGGAGGTCTGATATTGTATGTTCCGTCTTGACTCTGGACGATGGCTGGTTGTAAAGTGTCCTGATCCAACTAAGGAAGTTTGGGCCGAAACCCAGCTCTTTGAGCACCTCCAGTAGGTATGGTCATATAAGTGTGTTGAATGCCATCTCAATATCCAAGGAGACTGCCAGACAATCGTTGGAGGCCACCTCACTCTCATGCACCAAGCTCAGCAGTCAATGAATATTGAGAATATTACTCCTCTCCGGGATTAGCCCATTCTGGTCCTTACGGACCAGATTCCCATTATGGGCATTAACCTGTTTGCCAGTGTCTTGCCTAGTAGTTTATAGTTGAGATTAAGGTGGGGAAAAGGGTCAATAACAATGGACATAAGTTAAGTCCCGTCCCGGTTTAATAAGCACCACAATCAATGCCTTTCTCATGGAATCTGGTAGCCTGCTGGCTGTCCTCTCCTCCTCGTATACACAAAGTAGTTTAGGCGCTACCTGTGTGCTACACGTGGCATAAAATTCTATTGGACGCCCATCAAACACAGGGGTTTTATCATCAAATTGTCATTTGTATCTCCTCTGCCTGAAGTGGCAACTCCAACTCACTGCATTGCAAAAGATTAAGTTTCAGGGTCTGGATTCCACAGACATAGTCGCGTCTGTGTTTGGCAGTGCACGAGTTGGGATCTGTGAAGAGTATCACATAGTACTCTGTGAAGGTGGTGTTTATGTCATTTTGGGTGTTAGCCGTTAGACCCCCTTGATTTTGGATTGCCCCTTTTAAGGTTTAGGGTGTTTCTCCCTTCAGGAGCGATGCCAGGAAAGTGCCTGCTCTATCTCCCTCTCCGTGTTGGCTTTTGATGTATTCCTTGTAATCAAGCTTCCTTAACCAATTTGCCAAGTCTGTGTGTTGCAAGTGTAAGTCCTGCAGTCATTCTGCATGATCAGGGCGTATGAGTGTCATCATCTCTGTTTGGTGCATGATCTGTTCTACATCTAGTATCTCCCTGTGTATTGTGTGTCTGGCCCCCAACGACATGTTCATACCGTGTCCGTCTTACTACCACCTTCAATACCGCCCATTGTGCCGCATTAGTAGAGATCAGTCCCTATATACTTCGGTGAAGTAGTGTGCTAATTGAATCTCAATGGCATCGCAAAACGGTGTGTCTTGTAATGTCTTCACGTGCAGTTGCCAAGACAGGACTTTCGCTTTGGTTCTACCCCATTCTAGTACCATCTTTAGCGGACAGTGGGGTACATTGTCCTCCATACCTCATATGTCTTTCTACTCTCTGTCCAGTTCCAAAAGTGTTGTGCCAGTCTGCAGCTTGTGGTGTCTGGCATGAGGTGGATGAATCTGTCCCATTGCAAGCCCAGAACCTACTTAAATTTCTCTTCCCACAGGCACATGGCCTGTAAGTTTGGGTTTAAGGGCCAGGCCTAGTTGAGTTGGTCTAAAAAGCTAGAATGATTTATGTTAGGAGCACAGATAGCTAGGAGTATTAAATATTTTTCATCCATCCATCTGTGCACTACTACATATCTACCCTCGGGGTCTGATTTACATGTTTCCATGACAAAGGGGGCCCCGGAGCTATCCATATCAACACCCCATGGACCTATGTCGAGTACTTTCTTCCATATATCTGTGTCTGCCATCTCTTACAGAGCTTGAGCAGTCCTGTTTGCATTAGATGTATTTCCTGTAAGAAGGCAATGTGGATATGTCTGCATTTGAGATATGTGTGCACTGCATGGTGCTGTTTAGGGGTCGCCATGGCTGATATGTTCCATGCATGAATGCTATAGGAAGGGGTATGGGTTCTGTCAGTCTGTACCATCATGTGAAAATTATGTTTGTTTGTATTGCTCTGCACTGCCCCCTGGCCCTTTTCAAGTATGTCTTCCGGCATTGGATGGTAAGTGTTGTGATGTACCTGATGTAAGAAATAACCCTCAATAATGACATCCCCTATAACATTCCTTCCCCCCTCAGGCATGGGTCGTCTCATGCACTATGGCAGCAAGAATAACTAACTGTTAATTGAAAAAACACAAGTGCTGGATCTAGCACAATGTCCAGTTTGGTGTGTGGCAGCATGTTTATTGGCTCTTCTCCATTACTGGCCCCTTAATTTCTGTTTGCCGCCCCAGCTGGCGCTCATCCTCATCTCTTACATCCACTGACACTCACTCTGATCTCCTTGTTGCACCAGGCAAGTTTTAGAGTTTGGATGTCAGATGAGGTCGTCCACCAATCTCGGTGTAAGGAGATGGCCTCGTTGTTGGGTTCCATTTGAGGACCCAGATCTGTTGATCTCAGATTCTGAATCCAACTCGTATTCTAACCTTAATGCAGTAAAATGGTTGTTGCTACATTGTATAACTTCTGCTACCACTTAGGCCCTTCCTTTGGCTGCCTGGTCCTCCATTGGGTAGATGTGGGATTTCTTGCAATGTCACCTGATCGATTTCACATGTGCCAATATTTCATCAGGCAATCCCTTGTCCATCTGGATCTTTGTCCCCTTCAATTACAGCTGTATCCAAGCTTCCTCCGAGGTTTGGAAGAAGTGTGCTTTGTCTCCTTCTGTCACACACACCTTAGCAGGGAAAATAAGGGCATACCTCAGGCCCAGAACTTGGAGAGCCTTCCAGCAAGAACCACCTCTGTTAGCCACTTCTACTAGAAAAGTTGCATAGTTGGGCCTTCTCCTAGTTCTGGTATCCCCAGGAATCAAATATTATTATGCCTAGATCAGCCTTCTGCATCTTCCACCCATCACTGCAGCTCCTTCACCTCTACTCATAAGTCTTGTATTTGAGTGTGCACCTCCTCAATCGTGGGGCATAGCATGGTTAGGGATGATTCTGTGCCATCCACTCGGTCCACTAGTTTCTTGGGATCCGCTCGCAGCAGGTGCACCCCTATTGTGTCTGAGTCTATTTTTGTTTCCAGTGCCACTTTGGTGCCTTGTATTGCTTGGAGGGCACTATCAAATTGTCCCATGTGTGCTTCTCCAGTGTGGACTCCATTAGACTTAGAGGGCCACATGCCAGGGCCACTATTCGCTATGGCACAGTTCTCAGATGCCTTCTATGCTGGTTGTTGTTGATGAGATCCTTTGGGGCCATGGGTTCATGCTATTCAGGGGTTGCTGGCTTGCATGGTGTCACCCTTGGTACTTAGCTCGGGTCACTCACAAGGTGGTTTGTGGGTCATCTCTGGACCCCTTAACTCTCCTATTGCTCAGAAATTCCTGTGGATCACAAGGGAATCAAGTGGCTCCCAGGGCCAAGTCAAAGTTCTCCTAGGGCCAGGCCGGTGCACCATAGGCCAATGCCGTTTGTAATTTGGGGTGGCTGTTTTTGCCCCTCACGGCTACGCTCGTGTTTCATAAAAGGCCTTATCAGTGTGTTCATGTCACTGCTCCGGGTTGCTTGCGGCATCCACTGCAGAGGAGCTCTAGCCTGAGTCCTCCCTTAATGAACTCCAAGCCGCCTCACACAGCGCACTGCCCTGCTGTCAGATGTGAGTCTCCAGTGCCCTATGCCCTGCAGCCTGCCCCAGCCTAGGCCTCGTCCACCACAGGTATCCAGGGCCCCTTTTCTGTCACCTCTGTCATCCTCTCAGTGACTTCTGCTTCCCTCACTGCAGTGTCAGGCGTGGGGCACAGCCGTGTTCCACTGGTTTTATTAACGTCTGCGGGTCTGCTCCAAGCGCCTCTAGGCTGCAGCACCTGTTTCCTTTTTGTTGGCTGACCACTTAAATGTTACCTGCATTCGAATCTGGCTAGGCTCCCAGTGCCTATCTGGGACCCCTCCATCCGATTACACTGGCACCGTGTTCAGCTGGGTGTAGTCTAGGTGCAGGCCAGATTATAAAGAATGTTTGGACAGATTATGAACTGAGCTTTTCACAACATGTCTGACGCAGCTGCCATCATGGGCATGCACCCATGAGCCACAAGGGTCATAGTGCCAAGTTTAGAGGCATCCTTTGAACTCCGCAGGCATCTCTGAGTATATCCATGAAAGAGGAAAAGGACAATGGATTTTAGCTGCTTGGTGATGGAGTTACCTAACGTCTTCCATTGTCACCTCTCTTCGAGATACCCTTTCAAGTAAAGCAGGTCGATGGCACGAGTGTAAGTAAAAGAGTGGTGAGCTGAGAAAAATACAGGAAGCACTTGAGTAAAAATAAACTTCCTTCTCAGAAGCCAGATATCCATTAATGCTCTTGCTTGTTGCCTTTTGGTGCACTTTCAATGGTGCACTATCACTGACTTATGTACTCTTTTCACTGTCCTTTGACAATGCCTGCCACTGCCCCCTCCATTGGAAGATGATTAGATACTGTGGCCAGGCCATAAAGACAGGAATTAATAAAGTATTTGGAGGGTTGAGATACAGACATTACCCTGATAGAATATATGAACCCCTCCTCACCTCTACTTCTGAAACTGCATTCACAAATCATTTTTCAGTACATGGTAAATGACCAGCTGTACCAGCTCTGACTTTAATTAATCAAATGGTGATCTAATTTCAGCCTCAGTTGCCATTGCTAATTCTAATTAATTCTAGTTGCTCTTCAAAACAGGCTTCCAAGTAATATATCTCATCTACAAGTCTATAAATATACCACTCTATGGGCTTTTGTTCTTTATTCATCAGCCTAAGTTACATGCTCGCAATCCCAGTTTTAATAATAGATAATTATCAGCATTTACATAACATGGTTACATTTAACCTTATGGTCCAATCTTGTATTATGACCTATAATTCTCAAATTTTGACAACTTCTCTCAATACGGATTTGATGAAAGCAAATATATATATATATATATATATATATATATATATATATATATATATATATATATATATATATATATATATATATATATCTGTTTCTATATATCAATATCTATATACTTATATCTTTATATATATTATATATATATTCACTGGAAAAAAGGTTACAGGGACGTTATAGTTAGGTTCAGATTTTACACACACAAAACCATAGAAATTTAGCAGTTATAGTTACCTGAGCTAACTATAACTTACTCCTCGCTATGCGCTGCTTATGACCTCACATATTACATCGCTCATGACATGGTCAGTGAAATGACTGATGACATCACTGATGACATCATCCAGCAAAGTAAACTTCAATATACTTTACAAAAATACCATTAAAAAATAAAATATGCGGATAATGCAAAGTTATGTGGTGATTGGTTAAAGGGGTGCAAAGAAAAAAGAGGGGCTCCAAAATGAGTTTTTCCACCAATGCATTTTCCTTAGACTTATGTGTCTCGTGTAGCACAAATGTTGAAAAATATTTTGTTTTCATTTTTAAGTCTTTATCATATCTTTTCATGACATTTGTTGTCTGATTTAAATCATTTGATGGCTTTTGCTATGGTTCATAAAGCCAAGCCACATCGCTAGCTCAGCTCTTCTCAAGGCTATCAGTGTCCCCCACCACATTCCCCTCCAAGACATTTAGTGTCTCCTACGCCCTTGAACCCATCTCTGTCTGATCTACAACTCCAGCAGATCTGTCATCTCAATGTAGAGAAATTATGAAAATAATTTTTGGTCCTTATAAAGAAGGTGATTTATGACTGCGGCTCTGCTAATTAATTCAGCACTGGATCTCAGAAAAGTGGGACATGTGATAAAAATTACTGACATTTTCTGTGGCAGATGGTGAAACTGGGGGACTGTTCCAGCGCTTCCAGGATGAATAGTCATCCTACCTAAAGCTGATATGTGAAAAAGAATTGGTGAAAAATGCAGCGTTTTTTTTTGTAACATAGCGGTTTTCCCTCCCATCCGGGAGTACGGAGTACTCACCCAGCCCTTTCTTTTCTGTCACTTTTCCAAGCCAGAAGGACCACAGGGCCAGAGTGCCTACTCAAGAGTCCCATCTAATCCCCTGTTCCACTCCCTCTGCCCCACCGAGGACTGACTAAGGCAGGCTGCCATCAAACAAGGCTAAGTAAAGGAGGACTCCAAGCCCCATCTAGTCATCATGTTCCCAAGGACCTTTTTGCCTGCAAGTGGAGCTAACTTCCAGAATGTCCAATCTGACCCAGCTGTTGCTGCCTGAAGCGCCGTGAAGCTTTCAAGTTGCTGCTCCAGGACTGCATCTGGAAGGAGAACTGAATAAATGATTTGCCCCAGGAATACCCAATCAACTACCATCAATATACACAAGTGCAAAAGGAATAGGACTCCGGGAACAATGAACTTCACCCACAAAAATGAAACAACCGGTGTCTGTTGGCTCCCACTCTAGATGAGTGTGTTTTGCTACCTTTCACAACCTCTCTTCTGACCCTCACCCTGCGTAGGCCTTCCCAGGAAGCAGGCTCAGTTCATCCAGTCTGGCCTTGCAACAGGTTCATCTCCACCTGCACCAAGGCCATTCTCCTTCCCGACACTAAGCCCCCCAGTGTTCTGAGCTTCTGTCCTGCAGGGAAGGGCACTTCCAGGGACACTGATGTGAACAAGGCGCAGGTCATCTGCTAGGGACACCAGAAGCGCTGTGAACAACGGTGGGCTGCTTCAAGATGACCTCTGTGGATAGCCCAAGTGCACACGTCACAATGGCATACCCCATGGCCGCCCTTCTTCCACGTGAACATCATTATAGCCCAGGCAACTAGACACCATAGCAGCCAGCCTCTTACCATTTTCTTCTGGTCTTTATTAGTTATGGTTAACTTGGCAAGACAGTTACCAAAAAGTGAAACAAATAACAAAACCCAAAAGAATAGCAGGTGAATTGGCATGATCCTGTACCCCAGCCAGATAAACATGGAGCACCATTCTCTGGTCCCACATTCCTGTCGAACACAGATACAGTTTGGGTCACTAAATCTGGCAGCTAATAGGGCCTCCCTTGTGTGGCCAAAAACATGTGAATTTGAATCCTGTGCCTGTGCCTCTATCTGAGTTTTCTGTTAGTGGATCTAGAAACATCACACAACAACAAACACACACACCTAAAACAAGGCAAACCTACTGGCTTTACCAATGCTTGTTAGCTATGATTTTTTATTTGTATTCAATATCACACAAATCAGTAGTAATTCCCATTCTTCCCTACACATCATTGTACTCTACAATCAGCGCTACTCATACCAATGTCGGGTGTCAGAGGCCTTTAAATCACACTCCTATACAGGGATAATGAATCATGCATGTGAAAATCAACATACAGGAAATGTTCCCTAAGACAGTGAGGACTACAAGGTGTAGGAGTCACATGTCATCCATTCTGGTAGACATTACATTTTAAGAGTGCTAGAGCAGGAGAAATAAAAACTCACGATTTATAATATAACACAGTGGTTGGCATTACTAATAAGAATTTATTTCCACCCAAACACACACTTTTTAGGAACTGTAGGATAATGAAAGACAAGGGAAAACTATAAGTTTCTAGCCTATATCTTGTGCGCAGCTGTTTGTTGCCAGCTCACTGTGCTACATTAGGATCTTAACTTAGTAACAAAAGGATCTCTGTGACAAAACCTGTAACCCACTTACCTAGCTATATAAAATACAATTCTGTGATCTGCATGGTACACATGTTTTGCAGCAGGTACTTTAACCCTCTGTTCTACTTTATGCTGAATCAAAACCATGACTAGGCAAAATTCCACCTCTTTCCACCAGGTACATTAATCACCAGAGTTACGGGTCATTATTTTTTGTTTTTTATTAACACATTCCCTTTTTTGTGTGTTTGTTTTTGATTTGTCTTAGTGCAGTCCTTTGTGGTATTTACAAGTGTATTTCAAATATCTTATTCATATTTTATAGTACTTTATACTTCAGTTTTGCTTTTTCTAAGTGTTGCAAATAACCAAGGTTACTCTTACTCAATTTCATAAGTACTCAATTTTCTGACCTAAGAAAGATTGAACGCTAAGTTGACCATGCAAAGATTTTTGATCTCAATAGCAGGTGGGAGGTGGACTCTAAGCATGTCATCCACCTGTGTTATCTCTGGCTATCAATGCCTGTGTGTTCAAGGAAAGGGGGACGTTGGTAATGGCTCACAAGGACTACTAATGAAAGGAAGCCAGGATCTGCTGCAATTTCTGTTTGAAGCAGAGGAAAGCTGCTGAATTACATTTTTGAATTGAGAAATGAAGTACGACAATTCCTTCTGGATTTGGGCCCCTATAAAGCAGGTCATATGAAATCACTTGACTTCTCTCAGGGACAGTTTAGAAAAATACTATATTGAGGACAATGATCATGTCAATGACTGGGTCTTTCAACATTTTCTTGTGGATGCAGGTGTTCATCTTCCAGCGCGCCTTCAGGAAGACCTAATTGAGGTCCAGAGTGACGGCATTCTCCAGATGCAATTCAGCAAAATCTCATTGGGGAAATTGTGGCTGAAAATGTCTGAAGAACATTCAGATTTGTCAAAAATTGCAGTCAAGCTTCTTCTGCCTTTTAGATCATCATATTTATGTGAATTGGGTTCTCTGCATTGGCAGCATTAAAGACGAAGTACGGCTCAAGACTTGAAGTGGAGCACAACCTGAGGATGGCAAAAGAAAGAATACATCCACAGATTGACCGTCTCTGGAGAAAAACAGGCACACCCATCACATTAGTCAGAAAGTTATCATCCAACTACGTTTTGTCAAATTATGTTTTGTTTATGAAAAATAAAGTACTATTGTGCATTTTTGGGCAATTTTTTTTTTTTTGGGAGACTTTTTGTTTGAACTGTGTAGTAAGCCTTTGACACTGAACCACAGTCACCCACAAACCTTTGGTTCGCGAAACACTGCTTAATATTATTTGCCCACCCTAAAATAATTTGCCATTGGAATTGGGAGCGTTTATGGTTGTCGATGATGAGGAGTACCAAGCTCTAGGATATTTTGTCAGGAGGGGTCCTCACGCCTAAACATTTTTGACAGGGGGTTCTCTGCATCAAAAAGTTTGAAGACCTCTGCTATAGGGTGTACATCACAATTGCACGCCAAACTTTTCAAAGAAGATGCTGGGGCACTCAAGGGCTTCACCTTATTTGTTATGATGTCAGAGCTTACAGAAATACTTTTTCTTCTTATCAGGTCGCTCAATACTGTTTACTTTACTTGCTTTGCTGGGATTTCTCCACTCACACCTAATTCATGCACTACTGTACTTTATCCCAATGTTGTTCCTCACAAATTGTATTAACTACAGAAGTAAATCAAACCCTGGTGTAAAACGCTCCTACACCCTTTACATCTGGTCTGTGCTATACAAAACTCTGTAAATAAGTAAATAAATATATAAACACATAAATAAGTAAATGCTTAGGCATTTGACAGTATAAGATCATAGGGGCACATGCATCAAGGTAGGCTTTTGCGATTCCTTAATTGCGATTATTAAGGAATCGCAATTAAGGAATCGCAAAAGCCTATGCATGTAGGAATCGCTATAAAAATAGCGATTCCTAAACATTCCTTAATTGCGACTCGCTAATTGCTAGTCGCAATTAAGGAATACCTCCCCATTAATTCCTATGGGCCTAGAGGCCCATAGGAATGAATGGGAAGACATTCTCAATTAGCGATTCGCAATTAGAGAATCGCAAATTGAGAATGCAATTTCAAGGGTGCCAGGGTGTCAAAATGACACCCTGTTGCACCCTGAAATTGTGATGTGCACTCATGTTGCGCACACACATGCCCCATGGGCATGTGTGTGTGTAACCTAAAACTTAAAAAAATGCATTTTAGAGCATTTTTCGAAGGTTTTACAAATTACAGACAAGTTTGATTTGTCTGTAATTTGCGGTCCCAAATAGCGAAATCGCTATTTGAAAGTGCTTCTAGCATTGCATTTAAGGAATCGCAAATTGCGATTCCTTAAATGCAATGCAATTAGGAATTCGCAATTAATTGCGAATTCTTAGAATTGCGCATAGGAAACTACTTTCATGCATCTCCAAAGGCCAATTTGCGATCGCAAACGGCCGATTTTTGCGATTCGCACCGTTTGCGATCGCAAAAACCTTTGATGCATGTGCCCCATAGTCTTTTTGGCCAAATCGCCATCTTTAACTCTGAGCCACAGATACATGAGGGTCATCACTCTTGAATTTTTAAAAGTGCAGCCTTATACAACTCACCACTGGGGAAAGGCTTTGGTAAATTATGCAAAATTCAACAGTGGTCCCCTTGTAACTCAGACCACCACACACATGCCACATGTGTGAAACGTGTGATTCTTATGTGGCCCACATTTGAGGTCTATGTCACACTCTTATCGCATGTACACTTCACTGTAATACCCTGAGTCGCTTCCCCCAGTGTTTCCTTGCCCCATCAGTCACGCCCATTCATTAATCAGGCCATCCAATCACTCTTCACCAAAAAAAGGTTCCCTAGTGGGTTTTTTCCCCAGTTGGGCTCCCCCTTGCTCCCCTTTGCTCACCTGGGCCCCAATTTCAGCACACTTCCATATCAGACTTTTCATGATCCCAATCAGGCTCTTTAGTTTGCCCCATCTCCTGGTACCCTCATTCGTCTACCTGCTAGAATGTTCGATGTCTAACTCACACACCATCCCAACTCCCTGCCTGAGTAGCATCTACCAAACACATGCACCATTAGTACCAGTCAATGTGTAGTAATGAAGTCCAGGAGCCGAGATGTACTTTAAGTAGATTTATTAAGTCTTAGTTATAAGTTGTAAAGTTCATGTGAAGCAGCCCCACCAGGAGCAGCCTGCCTGCAGCTCAGCCCATACTTCAACTGTCACACCTCACCGGCACCCAAACATTCCATTCATGTCCGTCACACCAACATTCCACGCAGCACATTCACACTGGCTGAGCAGCTAGGGAGAAAGTAACAGGATAATTACATAAACAGGATACTACATATGCTCCCCTATTATATAACACAGAAAATAAAACTGCAAACTAAAATAAGGTTTTAACAAGAACCATAAAAAAGAAATTATTCTAAAGTACACAAATGCAGATAAATATACAATGAAAACCACAGCAAGCATTAAAGAAAAATATAAAGAAGATGCACATGAAAAATATACAAAATGAAGTAGATGCAATGGATAAAAAGTACAAGATAAGATGAAGAAGATGCATAGAAAAATATACAAGCATAAAAATATACAAGCACTGAGAAGATGCGTAGATAAATATACAAAATAATATATCACACATCCTCCCCTCTATAAATTTAAAAAATATAGCATAAAATATGGCAGAAGAAACAACATGTTAGCTGAACAACACAATCACACCTATGACCACCACCAACCACATCCACTGGCCAGACAGGCATCAGAGGAGGCACGACACAGCACAACATGAACTAGCCGTAGGCATGACTCGCACACTGTGAAAAACATAGAAGAAGTGGGTTAGGACACCCGATCAAACATCCCCAAAGACAAAGATGAGCGAAATAATCAGAAACCACAGGGGACACACACACCCAATCAACATCCTTAGTGTAAGGAAGGTAAGGAAAAACCGTGTAAATGGGTGACACCCACCCATACAGCTACTCCATATGTAAGGGCAGGAAACTAAACATGTGAAATTGGGTAACTAACCCATACAGCCACTCCTAACCTAAAGGCAGCAAACAAAACGTGTAGCAGGGATGACTTACACACAGTCAAACAAAATGAGTAGCACAGGGTGGCTTACACACCGTCAAAGAAAACGTGTAGCACAGGGTGACTTACACACCATCAAACAAAACGTGCAGCACAGGGTGACTTACACACCGTCAAACAAAATGTGTAGCACAGGGAGTCTTACACACCATCCAAATATCCCTCAAGTAAGGGTATGCAAAACGATCTGCATAAATTGGACATCCATAGGACACCCACAATGTAAGGGTCTACAGTGTAAATAGTACAAATAGGACTGTCACCCATTTCAATCCCTCATGGAAGGGCATGTACCACCAAATATAGGAATAGGTGAAAGACATCCACCTAGTAATCCCTCATGTAAGGGTAAACAAACAGACTTTGAAAAATGGGCACCACCTAATTATAACACAATCCCACGTGTAAGGGATAATTAAACTATAAATGAAGTACACTTGCATCATTGTAATGTAAAATGGTGAGACTCAACATGACATTAAAAATACTAAGACACAGAAATATATTTTCACACGCAAATATATGCGTAACTACAATAACATAGTAGCAACACCACCGCACAGAACATTCGCACTGACTTGCAAAAAACCCCCCAAAAAACACTTGCATGAGCATAAGACTGGAAACAAATCAGCCCCCACAAGACACAAGGGATATCTCCTCCATCCTGCATGTAACAACACTGAACAACTCTCTAGTATGGGCAATATCAATGAAACAGAGTTAAAAAACACACAGCAACTGCAGAAACATAAGTTACTGCAGGATCAAAACAATTAACCAGATAATATTTTAAAAGCAGGTCACATGAAAATGTAGGCGCTTGACGAAGTTCTTAAGCATGAACACATGCATTGTTTGAAAAAAGACGACAGGTCACATTGTGCACCAAAGGACTTCTGAAGCTTGTTTGGAATGAGTGCTTGGCAATTACTTCAGAAAAGCCTTACAGTACTAACTTTTAACAATGTTAACCAGAGGTTAACCTGTGGTTTACTGGCTGCTGCAAAATTTCATGTTTAAGAAATGCTTACAAGAACCCCATACTGATGACAACGTCAGCAAACGATCCTGGCTCAAACCGGCAATGATGCTGGCTGGCAGAGCTGGACAGATAGGACTTGCGTACTGCTTCCTAACAAAGATGGCGCCACACACTTGACGTAGCACAGATTGGCGCTAGGCACATGTGAGCACCAACGTGTCTTCAAGAAGCTCGCACCGCTGCATGAGGAGCAAAATGCATCAGAACTTCATGCAGCACCTTAACACAAACCTGTGGCAATGGTAAGGGGTGCCCGCGCCGCAATTTCCTCACAGCAAATACGACAGTTAAGGGTGAGCGCGCGCTGCATTTTCAATCAAAACATGCTACCCTACACCGAATTTGGCCTCAAAACTGCAGTGTCCATTTCAAAACATGCAAAAATTCTTGCACGTTGCTGATCCGCAACCGTCACGCAAGGATTGATAGAACAGTACATACCGCTGCTGGATTTCTGCAGTGTCCTAACAGTTGATCACGCGGTCGCTTGAGCTTGTAAATGCCACAGCAAACAGAAAGCCTACGAATAATACACTAGCATTGACTTCCACGTAGATAGTTGCACGACACCATAAACCCCATACTGAGTCCATATCAGCACCATAATCCACTGGGCTGCCTGTTCATCAGCATGATGATTTATGTCCAAATCCATACTAAGTGTACTCCCACATGAAGGCTGAGAGTTGTACAATGTGGTAGGGAGTGTTTCCTTGGCAACGTAAACAGGCGGCAAACATAAAACACAATGTGGGTGGTCTCAGCCAATACCTTAAAACTTGTTTCTGGACACAAAAGAATCCAAGCGATGTAAGCAGAGACATGCCCTGGCTGGGGCTGACCGATGTAGAATTCACTGGTGGGGCTGAAAGGCTGTAGGGCAATATGTCAGCTTATTCTTAGTTTCTTTAGTTTTCTTAAAATTTCTTCTTTCAGTAACTTCTTTTGTGGCACGCAGAGTATCTTCGCCTTAAATCGTCGCCAAAAATGTGTAGTAATGAAGTCCAGGAACTGAGATGTACTTTAAGTAGATTTATTAAGTCTTAGTTATAATTTGTAAAGTTCATGTGAAGCCGGCCCACCAGGAGCAGCCTGCCTGCTGCTTAGCCCATACTCCAACTGCCACACCTCCCCTCACAGGCACCCAAACATTCCATTCATGTCCATCACACCAACATTCCATGCAGCACATTCATGGTTGAGCAGCTAGGGAGAAAGTAGCAGGATAATTACATAAACAGGATACTACACAATGTTTGTACCAAAGTCTTGAACGCAATAAAACCCCCAGCTGAAGCCTGCATGTTATAGTTAGTCTAGATGAGTGGTAGGACAGTCTCTTCACTCTGTTGTGCGCCATGCCTGTCACACCATGTCCCTGCAATGATCTGTAGTTGAAGCTTTAAAGTGTATTCCATCTGATTGTGGTACACGCATGTAAGTAACATCAAGTGCAAGTTAAGGTTGTGAGTATGTTTGTTGAAACTGACAGGCACACACTGCCTTTTACCTTACCACATATACATGCACTGTCTGTAAGAATAGTATACACCAGTCACGATGTTCCACTATGTGCTGCAGGCCACATTTGGTAAATTTGGATAGGACTGTCCTAAGTTTCAAGATTTTGGGGTCGATTCCGATCTCGGCCGGAAGCTCACCTAACACTATTCGTCCGGGAAAAAACCAAGCCGAACGCGTGTTCCCCGACCGATTCGAACATTCGTCCGAACGAGCAAGTACGATGCTCATAACTGCCCAGATCCCGACCCAGCCATACTCACCCAATCCAGCTCCTGTTCCCCGCCCGAGCCGGATCCGTAAACGCAGAATCGGGTCGCACGGAAGCTAAAATACAGCACCTTCCGGCCGGACTAGTACGATGCGCCTTCCGTATGCGCCGAACCCGTCGCTACGTACGGCACGTCAGAGCATCCGGGAGAGGCGCACATAAGCTCCGATTCGCGCCACAAGACGATCCACGGCTACGAGACGAACACGCCAGCCACGAGTACGAGTCGAAGCAATGAGAAAGACGAACGAGACGAACCAACCATGAATCCCATCGCGCAGGTCCTACCAATACTCTACATCTATTACCGGGACCGGTACGGACGCGTACGGCGCAGAAGGTAAGTCAAACACCCACCACACAAACAAACGACAAGTACCCGACATATAACACACACACATAGGGATGCAGAAATGACTTACACTAGCAACAGCAGAACCATAGCGGCGGGATGGCTATCACCAATGCCATATGCACCCATAGGGGCCTGGATGCCTACCACCAACACCACCCCTACTCAGGGGGGGCTGGATGCTTACCACTACCACCACCCCTACTCATGGGGGGCTGGATGCCTACCACTACCACCACCCCTACTCAGGGGGTGCTGGATGCCTGTCACTACTACCGTCCGAACTCATAGGGGGCTGGATGCCTACCACCAACACCACCCCTACTCATGGGGGGCTGGATGCCTACCACTACCACCACCCCTACTCATGGGGGGCTGGATGCCTACCACTACTACCATCCCCACTCATGGGGGGATGGATGCCTACCACTACCACCACCCCTACTCATGGGGGGCTGGATGCCTACCACTACTACCATCCCCACTCATGGGGGGATGGATGCCTACCACCAACACCACCCCTACTCAGGGGGGGCTGGATGCCTACCACTACCACCACCCCTACTCAGGGGGGGCTGGATGCCTACCACTACCACCATCCCCACTCATGGGGGGATGGATGCCTACCACTAACACCACCCCTACTCAGGGGGGCCTGGATGCCTGTCACTACTACCATCCCCACTCATAGGGGGCTGGATGCCTACCCCCAACACCACCCCTACTCAGGGGGGGCTGGATGCCTACCACTTCCACCACCCCTACTCAGGGGGGGCTGGATGCCTACCACTACCACCACCCCTACTCATGGGGGCTGGATGCCTACCACTACTACCATCCCCACTCATAGGGGGCTGGATGCCTACCACCAACACCACCCCTACTCATGGGGGGCTGGATGCCTACCACTACCACCACCCCTACTCATGTGGGCCTGGATGCCTACCACTCACACCACCCCTACTCATGGGGGGCTGGATGCCTACCACTACTACCATCCCCACTCATAGGGGGCTGGATGCCTACCACCAACACCACCGCTACTCATGGGGGGCTGGATGCCTACCACTACCACCACCCCTACTCATGGGGGGCTGGATGCCTACCACTACCACCACCCCTACTCAGGGGGGGCTGGATGCCTACCACTACCACCATCCCCACTCATGGGGGGCTGGAGGCTTACCACCACTACCATCCCCACTCATAGGGGGATGGATGCCTACCACTAACACCACCCCTACTCAGGGGGGCCTGGATGCCTGTCACTACTACCATCCCCACTCATAGGGGGATGGATGCCTACCACCAACACCACCCCTACTCATGGGGGGCTGGATGCCTACCACTACCACCACCCCAACTCATGTGGGCCTGGATGCCTACCACTACCACCACCCCTACTCATGGGGGGCTGGATGCCTACCACTACTACCATCCCCACTCATAGGGGGCTGGATGCCTACCACCAACACCACCCCTACTCAGGGGGGGCTGGATGTCTACCACTACCACCACCCCTACTCAGGGGGGGCTGGATGCCTACCACTACCACCACCCCTACTCATGTGGGCCTGGATGCCTACCACTACCACCACCCCTACTCATGGGGGGCTGGATGCCTACCACTACTACCATCCCCACTCATAGGGGGCTGGATGCCTACCACCAACACCACCCTACTCATGGGGGGCTGGATGCCTACCACTACCACCACCCCTACTCATGGGGGGCTGGATGCCTACCACTACTACCATCCCCACTCATGGGGGGCTGGATGCCTACCACCAACACCACCCCTACTCATAGGATGGGTAATGCATGACACAACCAGCATACTCCATCATAAGGAATGTAAGAAAAACACATCCCCCCAACACCATGACAAGCATGTGTAGACTGTGTCATATGCCTACAACACTGAACATGTAATTGAACATACAATGTGACCCCTATCACATGTGTCACACATAAATGTGTGTGGCATCCACAATGCAAGCAGACCATGACCACTGTGGCAATAGGGTCTAACACCCAATCATCACAGTGACCAAAAGGTAAGTGTGGGTTCCATAGCTGAAGCACATTTTGAACATTGTGGCAATGGGGTGTAACCCCCCATCATCACAGTGACCAAAAGGTAGGTGTGGGGTCCATAGCTGAAGCACATTTTGAACATTGTGGCAATGGGGTCCAACCCCCCATCATCACCGTGACCAAAAGGCAAGTGTGGGGCCCATAGCTGAAGCACATTTTGAACATTGTGGCAATGGGGCCTAACCCCCCATCATCACAGTGACCAAAAGGCAAGTGTGGGGCCCATAGCTGAAGCACATTCTGAACATTGTGACAATGGGGCCTAACACCCCATCATCACAGTGACCAAAAGGTAAGTGTGGGGCCCATAGCTGAAGCACATTCTGAACATTGTGACAATGGGGCCTAACCCCCCATCATCACAGTGACCAAATTGTAAGTGTTGTCATGGCAAAAGCTGGAAATGCCAAACAGCATGGATTATCCCAGGTCACAGAACAACAAACACATCAGTGACATAGTAGTGCTTGTGTCCCATAGCAACATAGATTGGGTGAGGCAAACAGTGCAGTGCAAATAAGACATACCTTTGGCCATGTGCAGACAAACATCACCCATGGGGCTGACACTGTCAACATTCATCAATAACACAATGACAGAAGTGACCATCATAATGCAGAACCACATATCTGCACCAATGGGCACACAAATGTAGATATCCTGTGGAGACTGTAGATGTGAGGTGAACAAATACCATACCATGGCAGCAATGGGACATACAAACCATGATCACTGTGCTGACTGATGACCTAGAAGTCCCAGGGACAGCAGGGCAAACCCACCAAACAACATACAGCCAATGCCACACTAAAGATATGCCAATGCAGTGGTGCAGATGCACAAACATAAACAGGCAGCCCCACACTGCATATCAAACACAACAGGTGAGGGGGGTGAGTGCCAGTGTCCCCAGGCAACCACACAACACATGAGGAGGCCTGAATCCCAATTACACAGATGTGCATACAGTGCCACACAAAAGTAACTCATGGATCCGAATCCCCTATGTGGGCAATCAGGCATTGTTAGATGAGAGGGAGCCCAAATTACACATGTCACACAAGCTTGTAGGAACAGCAATTAACACAGCAAGACACAGACCCACCACAGCACTACCCTCAGGGTCCCCACATTGTGGTGACACTGGCCTGCATGATAATCCCACTGTGATGACAAAGCTAGATGTCGTTCACACTGTGAACCACAGTCATGTGTCCTGAGCAACAAACTACCATCACACCTACACAAGCACAAATCAATCAGCACGGCCTGTCAGCCAAGGCCAATATGGAGGCAGGGGTCTAGCCGTGAAACAACTCTCATCTGCACACACTCAACACCACACACCTTGATCTCCACCAATGTGCAGCAGTGAAGCTCACATGCACTGGTGACATTGCACATGCACCCATGACAATCCCAGGGGTGGTGGTGGGAACTAAGGTGCAGAAACCCATCACACATGGCCAGGCAACAAGACTCGTGAATGTCTGACACACTGCACAGTACGCCGTACATGGGCATGACGTCAATACCACACCAACCAATGGGATCCCGGCCACAGTCACACACCAATGAAGAAGCCAAGGTCACCCACAAAGAACACACATAGACAACTTCCAACATTGCAGCTCTGACCCTGAGGAGTGGCAGCAGTCACACACACAACGTGTCACAATCACTGAAAGCTAACACAAACTGTAAATTACATGACAGGTGTAACCAACAAGTGCCAAGGGGAATCCTGACTGTGTCTCATCTGCGTTTGCCCACAAACTCAGCCCTGACAGCAAACACACCTATGGGTGACACCCTGATGACCAGTAATGTGCTATGCACCCACATCCCAGAGAAGCCAGGGAGAAGACTTTGGGGGAACATAGGTCAACTCAGCAAGCATCACAAACAGGAACATCACTAGGGATCCCAGCCTGCCTAACAAAATGGAAGTGAACACACACAGACATGCTCACACAACACACACCTTGTGCTCAGGCAATGTCACAGAATTACACACTGCCATGAGGGGACTCCACTCCTGTGTAAGGAAAGCTGTGCCATACGTTGTCTCAGTAGGGCTCTATCATGTCAGCAGAACACTTGGTCACTCAGTCAACAATTACCACAAAATGAAGGCCCCCGTCATATCAGCCTGGTCATGGGAGTGTCACCGAAATCATCAGCACAGATCCAACACACATGTATAGCAAGTTGCACTGATAACACAGATGAGTCCTTCCCCATTGATGCCCAAACTTGCATGTCCAGTGGAGATGGTCACACCGTCAGGGAAATAGACAAATTGAACAATGGCAAGCACAACAGATGTGCAGGGGTGTAAGCCACAGATGTGATATTGCAAATAAAAGTAGGAAATCCCATTGCCAAATCTTGAAAACATGACACCCTCATATTGCTGCATAGGATGACATGGATACACACCAGGATAGGACACATTCCCCCTGGACCACATGGGGTCCTGCACAGTAACACTTCATTTTCCTGTGATCAAAAATCACCATCACTGCAGCAAGGGCATGGTTAGCATAATCAACATCATGTACATCAGAAGCAAAACCACTAGAGAACAGAAAGTAGCTTTATTCAGCATATGTGGGTGTAAAATTGAAAGTCCAGAAAGATAACAAAGGCCAATGGCCAGTCCATTATCAAAGTCCAAACAGGGTGACAGTGGCAGATGTCACCCTTTCCATGCCTGCACTGCTACACACCAGGGACATTCCCCTCGGAGGGGCATACGGGGGGGCAGGCCAGGCACCGCAGGGACAGGATCAGGGCTCACCAGAAGGAGACAGGGAAGGGGTGGTGGGTGCTGGAGAATCACTGACAACTGCAGTGGAGGTGTCTGACATGGTGTGTGCCGGCACAACTGGGGGGCATGAGTCAGATGGTGTGGGTGCCAGCACGACTGCAGTGGGCTGTGCAGATGGAGTGGACAGGTTCCCCACTGCAGTGCCCAAGTCAGACAGGATGGTAGTGGACTCCACTGCAGTGCCTATCTCCAGGGGAGTAGAATGGGGTTCAGGTAAGGTGGGCAGGACAGAGGGGGAGGACACGGTCTCCACCCCAGTGGCACAAACATGCACAGCGGGGGGTGTGGTGCTGGAAGAGCAAGTGGTAGGGGGAGAAGGCCGGAACATTTTGGGGATGGTGTATCTGTGGGTGGGGGAACCTGGGGCAGGGTGTGGTGGGGGAACCTGTGGAGTGGGGGCCTGAGGGATGGAGGAAGGAGACTTGGTGGTTGAGCTGCAGGGCGGCAGCGGGGTCTTGCTCTTCCGGCTCCGGGGGGACTTGCGGATGGGGGCCTCAGTCTGTCTGCACCTGGGGGAGGGTGTCCGGGGGTGAGGGGCACTCCCCTCTGTGTGGGTGGACTTCCTCTTCCCCCTGTATGCTGGATCAGCTGGATCGGAGGGGAAGAGGCTGAGGTCACAGAGGAAGAGCTGCTTTGTAGGTGGGGTTGCAGGTGAGGCAAGGGAAGGGGCCTTGGAGGGAGAGGTATCGGAGGACTGCGGAGTGACTGTGGATGCCTGTGTGTGTGTCTGTTCCCCATCCCCAGTGGGTGTGGTATCAGTCCCCTGAGGATGCCTGCGTGCACGATTTGTCTTTGTAGTTGGTGTGTCTGTGCTGCTCGTGTCTGTGTGTTTGGGTGATTGTGCAGGTGTGCATGTGCTTGGGACAGGTAGGGTGCCAGGAAGTGTGGATGGGGCAGAGGTAGGAGGGGTGAGGGACTGTTGGAGGAGGGACACTGCTGCCGTCAGTGAGGAGTCCATGGACCTATTGCTCCTCTGTAGGGCAGACATGCCAGATGAGATGCCCTCCATGAACGACACCAGCTGAGTCAACAGAGTGGTGTGGGCATGGAGGACACTCAGCATTGCTGTCTGCCCTACATGGAGCTGGCGAAGTAGGTACACAGACTCCTCACTCAGGGCAGCAGGGGACACAGGGGCAGGGGGTGCGGTGCCTGGCACGAAGGAGACATGCTCCCGAACACGGGAGCCTCCACGTACCTCTGGAATGGGAGCCGATGGGAGGGTGGTGGTGGTGGTGGTGGTGGCGGGGACAGCAATACTAGCTGGGGTGTGGTGGCTGCTGACACCCGCCTCCACAAGGGAGTCATCCTCCGAGCTGCTGTGGTCCTCAGCTGAGGTGGATGCTGCTGAGGACTCCTCGGTGTGGCTCCCCTCGCCCTCCGTGCCACTGGGTCCCTCCGACCACTCATCGGCTGCTGACCCAGTCTGGCTCTGCGGCTCCTCCTGGTCCGTGGAGCTGTCCCCTCCTGTGGCTGTGGATGTATCTGCAAACAAGTAGGGAAACAGACAAACATCAGTCACCTGCACTGACCGCACACACCACAGTAAGTACAGCACATTACAGAGCAAGCCCTGGCATCCTTATTTGAGCATTGCCAAAAGTGCCCAAACAGAGTAGGAGAAGCCAATTGTCAGTCTGATGGTCAACCATGGCACTCACATCCCTCCTGGCCTTGCACCCATCTGTCTGGTGTCTGTCGGATGGCAATACCCCAGTGTGGACACATGCACCACCTACACAGTAGTTGGACAGTGCAGAGAACACGGTGAAGTATGTGAACATGCACACATCACAACTCTTGCCACTGAGTCAGTACAGGTGTCCGGATAAAGGGATGGCCATAGTCTAATTTGAAATGCATGTGATGCATACCAGCACCAGACACCATGATGCACCCATGTCCTGATAGTCAATGCCACAATGGGGTGCATGTAGCACATGTCACTCCCCTGCAGGATCACTCTTAGGAAGTTTAATGCCATGGCACAGGCATGCCTGCAAAGTCATACATCACTGTCTCCAGACACATGGGCAGGGCAGCCAGCCAACAACAGTCTGCACTGTGCCACAATCCTAGGCCATGGGGAATGCAAGTCCTGTATCTGACAAGTGCACATGTCCATCCCCCACAAACCACATCATCTGAACTCTTATTTGTCCACGTCATACCAATTGGACATATGGGAGACATGAAACACAACCCTCGGCACCTGAGCACCTCACAATCTGCTGTGAATGGGAAACATGTGCCTGGACTTCACATTCGCATACCCCAGTCTGCACAGTCAAGTGATCAAACACCTATATGTCACACAAGTATCGTCTCCTATGGTCACATCTCCGGTGGCATGCTGAGCCCTAACCGATAAACACCCCAGTAGTCCTGACAACGAAGCCACTGCACAATGACACTGAGGCAGACACCTGAGGGAACATTTCACTGAGCATAACGTGTCAGCTGATACACGGGAGTGGGAGTACAGAGTGTCTTGTATGGCCTGGAGTAGGCATGACTGTCCTGCTCCACGTGAAAGAGGGATGAGCCCTGGACAGTAGGCAGGTGGCTAAGTATGTGTGACACACTTGATATACATACTCCTGAGGCCCAAACATTGTTCCCACCCGCAGCATGGGTGTGTGCCAAATACCCCAGGCACATGTGGTGAATCAGATCATCAATTGGACCACATATCAAAGTTACACGCAGATTACATGTCAGAACTCAGGCATTGTGTAAGCAATGGACCCACCCATGAAGCCCACAACAAAGTTACGGGAACAAATGCTGTCCCCCACCTTGAGCTAAGCAAAATGCAAGGACACAGAACCCAAGTGACACAACTTCCTGACTGTAAGGGCCACACCTGGGTATCAGATGAGGAGTGGGCATGTCACAATTGAGGGACATGGGTCCTGGACCACAAGACTGATGTACTGTGGAAGGTTAACCAGGCCAGAGGAGGGCACATAGCATGTCAGACAAAGTTCACAGTGCAGTCATGGACTCACCCCCTCCTTGCTGCTGTCTGGCCTTCAGCTGCCCATCCAGATCAGGGAAGACCACCGCCAGGATCCTGAGCATGTGGGGGGTCAGGGTCCGGTGTCCGCCCCTCCTGCGAGGAGGCAACAGCTTCAGCTGGACCCTTGCGATCCTCCGGGTCCAGCCCCGAAGGTCCTGCCACCTCTTCTGGCAGTTGCGGATCTGGCGCTTGTAGACCCCCACGGATCTCACTGCCCGGGCGATGTCCAGCCAGATTTCCTGCTTCTGGTGGGTATCAACCTGTGAGGATGACAAAGTGTAAAGGACATCACTACACATGCAACATATCCGTGCATCACACATTTGGATATACATGTCTCAATCACAGGGGCACATGATGTACACAGGCAGTGCAACGATGGCTATGAACAGTTTGCCAACAGTTACTACATGGTATCATTGCCTGGGAAGTAAAACCTTGTTGGAATGCACTGTTAGTGCACTATACCTGTTCAGTGCATGTAACTACACACTATGGGGGGGGTGACAACTACTCAGTGAGCATGCTAGCCAGTGGTGTGCACACTGTAAGTCTTGCTAGTCAAACAACATGCACATTCAGTAAGGCAGTGGACAGCACACTCACCTGCTCCCCTGCTTTCCCATACAGCTTGCTGTACTGTGGAAGGAGGCTGTCCAGCAGGGCCTGGTTCTCCTCAGTGCTGAAGGCTGGGGCTCTCTCCACAGTACGTGCCATTGCAGGATCCAGAGGATGCAGAGACAGCAGCAGTGGTGGTGGCAGATGTCGTCCTGGAGCATGTAGTGCAGGCAAGTGAGCTCTCAGGGGTACAGCCAGCATTATATGTGTGCTGCTGAGGCAGTTACTGTCCCATGTGTCCAAAGTGATAGGTCCAAGTCGTTTGCCTCTTCTGAATCTGGCCAATCCATGGAATTGCACCACTTACACACGCCCACAGCATCCTTCAAAAGTTCAACTTCATGAGACCCATGATTTTGCAACATTGTTGTGGGTGGCCAACTGAATTCACAGCATCAGACTCGTTAAAGGTTCGAAAACGCATCCGTTGCCATGCCAGGCCATAGCCAATGCGTGCGCACCGATCGGTCCATTGCTGTACAACGCGTATTTCGAAAAACAACGCGTACCCGCTCACATCATATGCAATGGCCAAGGCGTGCGCACCGATCGGTCCATTGCTGTACAACGCGTATTTCGGTCCACATCATATGCAATGGCCAAGGCGTGCGCACCGATCGGTCCACTGCTGTACAACGCGTATTTCGGTCCACATCATATGCAATGGCCAAGGCGTGCGCACCGATCGGTCCATTGCTGTACAACGCGTATTTCGGTCCACATCATATGCAATGGCCAAGGCGTGCGCACCGATCGGTCCATTGCTGTACAACGCGTATTTCGGTCCACATCATATGCAATGGCCAAGGCGTGCGCACCGATCGGTCCATTGCTGTACAACGCGTATTTCGGTCCACATCATATGCAATGGCCAAGTCCTGCGCACCGATCGGTCCATTGCTGTACAACGCGTATTTCGGTCCACATCATATGCAATGGCCAATGCGTGCGCACCGATCGGTCCATTGCTGTACAACGCGTATTTCGGTCCACATCATATGCAATGGCTAATGCGTGCGCACCGATCGGTCCATTGCTGTACAACGCGTATTTCGGTCCACATCATATGCAATGGCCAATGCGTGCGCACCGATCGGTCCATTGCTGTACAACGCGTATTTCGGTCCACATCATATGCAATGGCCAATGCGTGCGCACCGATCGGTCCATTGCTGTACAACGCGTCCCTGTACAAGTCACTCGCATATGTCACCATGCCTGTCACAGGTGAACGTATGCCAGCCACATTTACTTTCCAGGGACTCAGGGGCACACCTACAACACCACAGCCTGTCCACACTGTATCCTAAGGCATGTAAGGCTGCATTACCTTTTCTGTGTATGGGGGTCAACATGTGGTTTTTGGGTGGCACTTGGGGGCAGCCACTCCCAGGCTGTGCACGTGTTCATGGGGACAGAATCCTTGGTGTGTTGTGCACATGACCACTGTGATGTGCAACTGTTCATTTCAGAACATGTGGGATGGTCACATTTCCAGGTTGTGTATGTGTATGTCATGTCACATACCCCCTGAGCCCCATGTGTGACGGTATGTACGTCACAGGGTGACCCATTGCCACAATAGTGATGGCCCTCCACAGTCTGTGTGCATGTTGTGTTTACAATGTCTCTGATTCCATGTGCACAATGGGAGACAGTCTCCACATCCACGTTGCTTGTGCATGGACTTTGATGTTGTGCGTGTGTGTGTCACAGACGTCCATGTCTGTCCTGCAGAGGCAACAGTGACCACTACCTGTGGGGGTCATGGTTGTTTTGCTGTGGTGTATTCATGATACGCCATGTCATGCCAGTGTCCATGTGGCAATATAGGGTCCCTGGGAATCTACCTGTCAATGAGCTGTGATGCCTGGGGCACATCTGTCCTCACATGTCACTGTGGTGTGTGTTTGGAACGTGACAGCAGTACATGGGTACTGTGACACAGCCTAATGATATCCCATGGAACAACCTGGGACTTGTTGACAACACATGTGGAACTGTGATGTTAGATGTCGGCCATGTAGGTGCCATACATGTCCTTACAGAACGGCACACACATCATGTACTTGTGTCTCATAATGATGTATCATGTGATGTTGAGTATGGTCTATGTCACATATGTGAGGTGACTGACAATCTTTCTTTCTTCACCTATGCACTGCAGGGCACCAGCTGTCCATAGACCATTCCCTGACCTTGCAACCATGGTTGAACGGGACTGCATCCGACGGTACCGCTTCACCAGGCCGCTGATTGAGGAATTGACGGTGCGGTTGGCCCCACATTTGCAACCTGGCCGGACATACCCTACAGCGCTGACCCCCAAGGTGAAGGTGATGGCAGCCCTACACTTCTTTGCCACCGGTACCTTTCAACACACTGTGGCGTCTGCTGGTGGGATGTCACAGACAATGTTCAGCCGTGTGCTACGCGATGTTTTGGAGGCAATGTTGAGATACCTGAACCAGTACATCTATTTCCCTAAACGTCACCAACTCACTGACGTCAAGAGTGACTTCTATGCCCTGGGGAGGATGCCGCATGTCATTGGCTCCATTGATGGGACACATGTGGCTTTGGTACCCCCACAGGCACATGAGCAGACATACAGGAACCGAAAACATTACCATTCGGTCAATGCTCTGGTGGTATGTCTTGCAGATATGAGCATCTCACACGTGTGTGCCTGTTTCCCCGGTTCTGCACACGATGCCTACGTGATGAGGAGTAGTCGCATCCCAAGGATGATGTCACAGATGCGGAACCAGCGTGCCTGGCTTGTCGGTGTGTACTGACTTTGTACCATTGTGTGTGTTCTGCAATGTAGTATTCCACCCTCTTTTCCAACTCAGCTAATGTGCAATTGTCTGTCTGTAGGTGACTCCGGATACCCCAACATGCCGTGGTTGCTGACGACCCTCAGGAACCCTGTGACACCAGCCCAGATGCGCTACAATGAGGCACATGGTCGGACCAGGAGAGTGATCGAGCGGACATTTGGTCTCCTGAAGAGCCGCTTCCGCTGCCTGGACAAGACAGGAGGGGCCCTCCCATATGCCGCAGCAAAGGTGTGCAAGTTTGTCATCGTCTGCTGCATGCTACTCAACCTAGCAGTGCGGAAGGAGTTGCCTCTCATCCTGGATGACGATGACCAACATCCGCCACCTGTGGAGGATCCTGGCCTGGTCCACGATGCCAGTGATGGTGATGGTGATGAGGGTGATGTCCACACACAGCTCATCACCAACTTCTTCAGCTGAATGTGAGTATCCAGAGATGTCATGTCAATGATGTGAGTTTGCATGATGTGTGTTGGTGGTGCTCTGGTGCTGTTTGAGTGTGGCCATGTGCTACTTGACTGTATGCGTGCAGCGATGTGTCCTTACAGGTAGTCTGTACTCCCCAACAGTGTTGACATGCTAACTTGGTTTTGTGTAGGTATCTTGTGACATGTATTGGGCATGAGTATTGCAGTTCTGTCCTGTTCTTCAGTGCTTTTGACTGTGTGTCATTTCTGTCCTTCACAGGGTACTTTCAGAGTTGTTTGGTCAACTGTGATCCCCCGACACCGTGATTCAACTTCCAGGGTGGAAGCTGTCGTTTCCCTACAGGTGATGTGCCACACACCCCTGGACTTTCTTTCTTCTACACTTGTTGACTGTGTGGCCACTGCCACGTGGGATTACCTTGCATCTGTGGTGGAAACAACATGTTGCAAATGTGTAATAAACCTGTGCTTCACTTTGGGATGTGCGTTGTCTGTGGTCACCCATCTGACTGACATTTGCTTACTGCACCTGTGGGCTAGTTAACACAGACTGTGAATAGGTGTGGTGTCTGTGCATTGCACTGTATTTCCTGGGAACATCAGTGAAGGCGATGAGTCAGATGGCCCTGGTGAGTATGTGTTGTGTAGCCCTAGTGGTGTGTCTCCCTCATATGTGTCACGTCGCCATGACTCACATGACGGTGTTGTACTTGCTGTAGCAGTTAGCATGCACAGTGTCATTTAGCAGATCAGCATCTCCATGACAGAAACCACGTTGGAATCACAACAGAGGCAAGTATGGCATATTAGTGAGTTTATTTACATACATGTGTGGGTATGGTGCACAGGATGGTGGGTGCTGTACATTGGGATTGTAATCCAAAGTTCCCAGATGAGTTGGAAGTCTTGGTAGCAGAAATGTCCTGAGTAAAGTCAACAGTCATCTGGTACATTGGGCCAACTTAAACTCCCCATGTCATGTGGGAGAGTTGGGTTGCATTCGACAGGGTGAACAGTTTGCACACAAAGGTGAATTTCCAGAACAGGTGTTGTGTTCCTGGGGGATGTACATGGCCATCGGCCTCTCAGTTGTCCTTCCTCGGACGACCTCTCTTCTTTGGGGGGGGACCCTCACGTGCAGGCTGCTGCGGTGCAGGGGACTCTCTGCCAGAGTCATCCTCCCTCCCTGTGGCAGTTGCAGTTGTTTCAGCACCAGATGTTGTGGGCACACAGGGAGGTGTGGCCATGTTGGTGCTATTCTGGCGGAGGCATGTCAATATGTCCCTATGCACCGCTGTCATTTCTTGCAATGTGTCCCACTTGGACTCCATGCCAGACATGTGTGTCTCCACACGGGACATGTGTGTCTCCACACGGGACATGTGTGAGTCCAAGCGGGCATGATGGGCAGCCTGCTGCTGTTGAATGTCCTTGAGGATCCCCACTACCTGGCTGACCTCTCCGGTGCTATTCTGGTACGCATCAGCAATGCGTGCCAGTTGTGGGTCATCATGCAGTCCAGACCCCTCTGCAAACAGCGACCTATGTCTACCACCCCTCCCACCACCCCAGGCGACACGTGCAGGACCTGCGGTGGCACGCACAGTGACCCTAGGCCCCCTTGGGGGTTGTTACTGGGGTTGTTGTCCGTTTTTCCACATTGGGCCGGGGTCTGTGTGCTGTTGTCATTGGTGGTCCTTGGTCTGTCCGTGTCAGCGGGGGCAGTCTGTGTGTTGGCAGTTATTAGAGGGGTGGGTGCAGGGGGTGCAGATGGTAGTCCTGCTGGGGCTGCATGATGACTCACCCCGGAGGGGCCAGGTGGGTCTTCGCCATCAGAGGAGGGCAGAGGCTGTTCCACACCAGTGAGCTCAGTGTCCCCCGGAGCCTGGGACAGGGACTCCTCATCGTCTGCTGCTGTGTCCCCATCATCACCTGTTTTTGGGAGAGACACACAATGTATGTTATATTCCTGCAGGCATCAATGGTTCACACACCTGACAGTTGTGAGTGTACCTCTGGATGCGGGCCTGTACATTGCATTGTCCTAAGTTGTCACAGTCAGAGGTTGATATTGGTGTAGCACATTGTCCTGCAAACTTGTAGCATTTCAATGTGAATGTTGAGGTGTGTACATGGACAGCATTGGTTGTATTTGGTGGACATCCGGCCCTCCTTCTCCCCCAGCCCAGTTATCCCACCATGAAGCATGCCACCCTTGCAGTGGGTTCAGGTTGACTCTCAGGATGTCAGTCAGTGGTGTCCTGTTGTTTGTTGGTGCCCAGTTCCCAGCAGGGCCTTGTGCTCCCACAACAGAGCACCATTGTCAGACATCTTTGAAGTGGCTTTTCACTCCCTGTGAGGTGTGCATGCTTCAGTGTGAGCTTGCTGGGCCATGTGGGTGGGGGATGTTGAGCTGTGACTACCACTCCCATCATGCTATTGCCTACACCCCCCTTCCCAGCATGCCCATACTTCCTTCCTTTTGACTCTGCTTCCCTGTGGGGTTGTGTGCCTGAGCTGAAAGGATGGCTGACAGTGTTGTACTGGCGTTTGTTTGGCTACAAGTCCCATGAGTGTCCCTGTGCTTCACACAGCATAACCCAGGGTTGTGGTTCTTGTTGGGATATTTGATTAGAGTGTGAGGCATTTCATTCTCCCAGGTGAGTTGTGTGGTGTTTGTGTTGAGGGGGTGTGTGAGAAAAGCTGCTGGTGTCTATGGTCAGAGCTATCAGTCCTCCTTCCCACCCAGCCAGATATCCCACCATGGAACGTGCTTCCATTGCAGGGAGTGCAAGTTGTCTTTCAGGATGTCAGTCAGTGGTGTTCTGCTGTTGGTTGGTGCACAGTTCCCGGCAGGGCCTTGTGCTCCCCACAGCAGTACCCAGTGTCAGCCATCTTGTCAGTTGTTTTCCACTCCCTGTGATGTGAGCATGGTTCAGAGTGGTGTTGATGGGCCAATTGTGAGGGTGAGCAACATCTGTGACTACCACTCCCATCATTCTATTGCCTACACCCCCCTTCCCAGCATGCCCATACTTCCTTCCTTTTGAGTGGACTTCACTGTGTGTGAGTGTGACAGCAATGGCAAGATGGCTGACAGTGGTGTCCTGCTGTTGGTTGGTGCCCAGTTCCCAGCAGGGCCTTGTGCTCCCCACAGCTGAGGCCAGTGTCAGACATCTTGGAAGTGGCTTTTCACTCCCTGTGAGGTGTGCATGCTTCAGTGTGAGCTTGCTGGGCCATGTGGGTGGGGGATGTTGAGCTGTGACTACCACTCCCATCATGCTATTGCCCACACCCTCCTTCCCAGCATGCCCATACTTCCTTCCTTTTGAGTGGACTTCACTGTGTGTGAGTGTGACAGCAATGGCAAGATGGCTGACAGTGGTGTCCTGCTGTTGGTTGGTGCCCAGTTCCCAGCAGGGCCTTGTGCTCCCCATGGCTGAGGCCAGTGGCAGACATCTTGGAAGTGGCTCTTCACTCCCTGTGAGGTGTGCATGCTTCAGTGTGAGCTTGCTGGGCCATGTGGGTGGGGGATGTTGAGCTGTGACTACCACTCCCATCATGCTATTGCCTACACCCCCCTTCCCAGCATGCCCATACTTCCTTCCTTTTGAGTGTTCTTCACCGTGTGTGAGTATGACAGCAATGGCAAGATGGCTGACAGTGGTGTCCTGTTGTTTGTTGGTGCCCAGTTCCCAGCATGGCCTTGTGCTCCCCACAACAGAGCACCAGTGTCAGACATCTTTGAAGTGGCTTTTCACTCCCTGTGAGGTGTACATGCTTCAGTGTGAGCTTGCTGGGCCATGTGGGTGGGGGATGTTGAGCTGTGACTACCACTCCCATCATGCTATTGCCTACACCCCCCTTCCCAGCATGCCCATACTTCCTTCCTTTTGACTCTGCTTCCCTGTGGGGTAGTGTGCCTGTGCTGAAAGGATGGCTGACAGTGTTGTACTGACGTTTGTTTGGCTACAAGTCCCATGAGTGTCCCTGTGCTTCACACAGCATAACCCAGGGTTGTGGTTCTTGTTGGGATATTTGATTAGAGTGTGAGGCATTGCATTCTCCCAGGTGAGTTGTATGGTGTTTGTGTTGAGGGGGTGTGTGAGAAAAGCTGCTGGTGACTATGGTCAGAGCTATCAGTCCTCCTTCCCACCCAGCCAGATATCGCACCATGGAACGTGCTTCCATTGCAGGGAGTGCAAGTTGTCTTTCAGGATGTCAGTCAGTGGTGTTCTGCTGTTGGTTGGTGCACAGTTCCCGGCAGGGCCTTGTGCTCCCCACAGCAGTACCCAGTGTCAGCCATCTTGTCAGTTGTTTTCCACTCCCTGTGATGTGAGCATGGTTCCGCGTGGTGTTGATGGGCCAATTGTGAGGGTGAGCAATATCTGTGACTACCACTCCCATCATGCTATTGCCTACACCCCCCTTCCCAGCATGCCCATACTTCCTTCCTTTTGAGTGGACTTCACTGTGTGTGAGTGTGACAGCAATGGCAAGATGGCTGACAGTGGTGTCCTGTTGTTTGTTGGGGCCCAGTTCCCAGCAGGGCCTTGTGCTCCACACCGCAGTACCCAGTGTCAGCCATCTTGTCAGTTGTTTTGGGACTATTATCTTTTGGTTGGTGTGGATTTGCTAAGGGTGCATGGTTTGAATATCCCCTTGACAGTGATGTGTGTGTATTGTCACACGATATTGTGTATATTGGTTGTGTACTCACCAGGCTCTGGGATGTTTGATAGTCCATATACACTCACTGGTGGTAGGCTGGCCCGCACCTTCTCCTCCCAGGGCCTGAGGTATACTGGTTTGGCAGGAGGGCCACTGCCGGTGTATTGGCTCAAGGCGTAGTCCTTTTTCAGTAGGTCCTTGACCCTCCTGCGCACATCATACCACCTGTTCTGGATTTCTTCCTTTGTGTGCAGACATGGTGATTGTGCGTTCACCCTGTCGACGATCCTCTCCCACATCTTGGTTTTCTGCGACATGGGGGTCTGTTGGACCAATGTACCAAACAACTGTGGCTCTACCCTGAGGATCTCATCTACCAGGACTTCCAATTCACTGTCTAGGAACTTTGGATTCTTCTTTGGGGGCATGGTGATGGGTGGTGGTGGTGATTGATGTATGTGTGGGTGTGCAAGTGAGGGTGTGTGAGTGTAGGTTTTGCTGGGTGTATGTGAGGGTGCTATTTGTTGAGGTGCTGATGGTGTGTGGCTTGTGTGATGGATGAGCTGTGAGTGTGTCTGTGGTTGCTGTCTGATGGTGTTCTGTGCTGGCAGGTCAGTTGAATTTGCAAAGGATCATGGTAGGGATTTCTGTCCTTTATATGGTTGGAGTTGTGGGTGTGTCTTTGTTCCATGTTTCCCCACCAGTATTTATTGGCTTTGTCTTTGCTTGTTTGGCCCTTTTTTTTGTATTTTTTCCTTTGTACTTTTTGTGCATGTAGGAGACGTTCTTCTGACCGAGTTGGACGCTGCAGTTGTCTCGTTTGAGCTTCTCCGAGTCGTTCACGCTGTGTTTCTGCTGTATTTCATGTGCGGTGTACGTGTCGGTCGCGGGGTATTGGGTTGCTTCGGCTTGGTTTTGTAAGCGTGTTGGTCATACAGCTTGGGCTCCGTGCGGCTCGGTCTAGTTTTCCACGCATTGCATCGTACTGCGCGGGTCGGAGTTCGCGGTACGTTTTGTTCGGGTTCATTCCTGGTGTGTGTCGGTCGGTTCGATTTGCGTTGTTTCCCGGCCGGATAGCTGTTTTCCATGCGGTTAGGTCGTTCGGCTTGTGTTCCGTATGAGTCGGTCGTGATTCACATGCATTGCATCGTACTACGCGGGTCGGGCAGCGCCGGTACGTGTCGGTCGGACTAAATTCCCGTACCGAGTCGGTCGGTACGTTTTCCGGCCTGAATCGGAATCGGCCCCTTTGTCTTGACAGCTTCCCGTAATTTTTGTGAGTACCATGATTACTATCCATGCTTCGCAAAATTTTATGCATGTGGACTTTCACATTAAAATCAAGACCTGGCCAAACTTTTAAAGTTAAAAAAAAAAAAAAAAATGCAAGCATACAGTTTGAAAGTTAGAGAAAATATACAATTCTTTTAAAGTTAACTCTAGGAGAAAACATTGCATCAGCAATTAGAACTCATGAGAAAATATTGCCAATTTGCAGAGAAAAAAATATCCCAAGGCATTGATTAGAAATTCCAGAACTCACCGACCTACAGGTATGCTAATAACCAGGATCAATGTGAAACTGTGCTTGTGTAATGAGAACTTTGTACACCCCCATAGTAAGTGACCTACATAATTCCGTCAAGGCTGTTGACTGTGTACTGTGTTTTAGAGTAGTACACAAGTGCAGAAATCAGGGTTTACAGCTCAAGGTTGCAAACTGTCTTCAGGAAAGATAATTAGATTTTTCATAATATTGCATCACAAAATCCGTGACATTTATTTAAGAAAGCTTTAGAGAACGTAACGCTGGTTTTACAGATACACTTGGGCTATGTGAATAGAAACACTTTAGAAATACAATTGAAATGTTCTTTCATCTGTTCCTACAGAAATATGCTTATTTGAAGAAAAATTAAAGAGGACCTAGATAAGGGGGTGCGGGATTTAGCTGCAGAAGAATTCAACATGGATTCTTGGGCCCCTATACTGCATACAATACACTTCCTTATCACTCTACATTAATCCTAAAAATACTTAGGGTATTTTTTTTTTAATAAAAAGCTTTTATTGATTAATTCCGAACACTGACAGCACAAACACAACCTAGACCACAGCCCACCAAGTCATGACAAGGTGCAGTAAAAAACATAGTCGATACTTAGTCAGTCCCTGCATCCAGCCTGTGATAGTCCCACCACTTGCACCATATTTTCTCATGCTTCCGGTGGCAGCCCCGAGCTTTGTAGATGGGCCGTTCCTGTTGAGCACACATGTCCTGTCCGCCACTCCATCACAGAGGGAGGGATCGAAGATTCCATTTGTGGGCGATGTCACACTTAGCAACCAGGGCTGCAACCCTAATAAAGATGCCCTCCATCGTCTGCCTGCCCACATCCCCCAGCAACCCCAGCAAGGCAACACTGGGAATAAGGTCATATGACCGGTCCAGGACTGATGATAGCTCTCTCCCTATCTTCTCCCAATAGGAAACCAGCCTCAGGCATGACCAGGCTATGTGGAAGAAATCGACATCCAGCATGGAGCACCAGAAGCAGTAGTTGGGTTGGGGGATCCTACCAGCTCGGTGAAGCTGCAAGGGGGTGGCTCGGGTGGGTCATGCAAGTAATGTGGAGATAATTAGGTTGGACCAGCCGAAGGCGCAAGGAGATAGCCAACTCGTCGAAGGCCTTTCTAGCTGCGTGCCACTCAGCATTGTCAAATTCTCCCACTCATGACTCCCATCTCCGCCTCAGCCTAGTGAAATGGTCTGGGGCATTAACGACTAGAGAGCAGTAGATCTGTGACACGGCACCCTTGTGTAGCTTCCCCATCAACAATTTAGCCTCAAGGGGGCTGAAATCTGGGACTTGCGTGTCAGGGGGAATATTGGCTGAAAGGTACAGGTTGCAACTGAAGGTATTTATGGAACTGGATACAGGAGAGTTGCTACTACTCCTGCAGTTCTCAAAACGCCTATACATGGGTACCCACCCAGACATCCCCGAGGTGTGTTATGTCTATCTTATCCCACTTTCCAAAGCCCTCCAGCACTATGGTTTGATGGAACCATGTAGCTTGCCAGAGAGGGGTCATCCCTGTGAGCCTGCGATCCCAGCCCATAATGCGGATTGCCGCTGTCCAACATAACAACACCACCAGGTGTTCTCTGGAAGGGATCGATGAATCGGGGATCCCGTAGAGCCGGCCCATGATCCTGTCAAGGCCATGCAACGTCAATTCGGCACAGTAGGTCGGGTCATCCTACCCCCCCATTAAGCCACTTGTTTATCACAACCAACTGTGATGCCAAGTAGTAGCAGTACAGATCGGTCATACCCATCCATCCGTCATAGGGGATTGCTAGCAGTTAACAAAAGCTATGCAGGGGGTAGCATCTGCCCAAAGGAAAGTACGGATCATAGAGGTGAGGTTCTGGAACCAAAACCTGGGAATTCGATGAGCAAATTTGGAAAAACATAAAGAAAGTGGGGAAAGGGCATCATTTTGAAGAGAGTTACCCTCCCCAGGATGCCTCCATTTCTGCAGATCCCCTCTCATTTTAGTTACTAGGGGGGTCAAATTAAGGCTCCACGCCAGGTCTGGGAGGCAGGAAATGTAGATGCCCAGGTACTGAAAGGATAAATGGTACATAGGGATTACGGACTGCAAGGAGCAGACACTCAAGTCACCCGTAATGGGGACCAACAGAGATTTGGATATGTTCACCTGGATACCTGAAGCCTCCTCGTAAATTTCAAGTATCTCTAAACAACGTGGGCCAGAGGGCTGCGGGCTCACTAAAAAGAACAAAATGTCTTCCACAATGCATTCCTCAGGGCTGTCATCCCAAGACTATCCCTATATGCGAGCATCACCTCGTATGAGTTGTGCTAGGGGCTCAATTGCTAAGGCAAATAAAAGACAGAGAGGGAAGGGGGAGGAGAGGGCTCCCTTGACCTGGACTTGGGTGGTCAGGCAAATATACAGAAGGCTAACAAGGGTACCAAAAGGAATCCCTAACCCAGCTCTCTCCAAACAATTCACTTAGGAAGGACCAATCAACCGTGTCAAAGGTATTCTGAAAATGCACTAGGAGCAGGGCCGAAGGGCACAGAAGACGATGCGCCTGGGAGAAGGCCACTTGGACCCTCCGAACACAATGCTTAGAACTGCGTGCCAGCATAAAGCCGCATTGATCCGGATGGATCAAATAGGGCAACGTTTGCTGATTAGCCAGGACTTTAGCAAACACCTTAATTTCAGAATTAAGAAGGGAAATGGGCATATATGAGGTACAGCTCTCCAACGGTTGGCCTGGTTTAGGGATCACCATAATTGTAGCCCTATCCCGCTCCAAGGGGAAGGCCCCAAATTCCACCACTTCACTCTACAGCACTAGCAGATGGGGAACAAGAGACTCCAGAATTTCCGATAATATTCAACAGGGAACCTGTCTGGGCCTGGAGTTAGTACCGGGTCAAGTCTGATAAGTCCTCAATTTCCTCAATGGTGAGTGGCTGCTCAAGGTCCTTGGCCAATGACAGGGGGATCAAGTGCAGCGGGATGTCCCCCAATACTGGGTACCTGACTTCATGGGGGGGCTGGGCCTACTGTCATACAGTGTGCAGTAGTAGTCTGCAAAGACATTCCCAATGTCAAGGGCCCTATCATACAAGTGTCCCTCAGTGTCCTTGATCTGGAGACCACTCTGGAGACTACTTCTCTGGTGGCCAGCCAGTAGAGAACTTTCCCCGACTTGCCCCTGTGTTCATAAACCCTCTGGTTAGACGTTCTCCAATACTGCCGGGCCTCCTCCAGCGATATTTGCCTCATGCAGGATCTCACCAACATAAGCCGATGATAAAGATCGGTGGAGGGCCTATGCAGCTCTCCAGGTTGATGGTTTGGACCTCTAGGGTCATAATCTGCACTATTTATTTGCCCCGAATGTAACACTTAACTAAACATCTAAGTGCAGGCTTGCTAGCGGCACGTGAAGTACCAGCTGGCTCCACAGAGCCCAAATAAATCTCAAAGTAAGCTTGTATCTCGGACTCAATATACTCAGAACAGCCTTGGTTGGTGAGGTACCAATCATTGATATGCCACATAGGTCATGGGGTAGTGACTGAGTGACCAATTTGTAGCAGAAGGGGAGCGTGGCCGAAATCCCCCATGTAAGGCCTCAATCCCCGAAAACTGGAGGATATCTGCAGCTAGGAGCCAAAGCAGATCAATGCGTGACATGGTTTTGTGGGCCACCAAGGTGTGAGTATAAGCAAATTCTTGGGGGGAGCTACCTTCTCCACGCATCACACAGCCCCATAGAGTGTGCCCATGCCAGCAGCTGGCGGGAGCATGTCTGATGCCCCGGCCATGGAGAGCTGGAGGTATCCATCTCTGGATTAGGGACAGCATTGAAACCCTCCCCACCACAGTTACGCCCTGTGGAAGAGTCAATAGGTGGGACCCCAGGCAGTGCAGTGTGCCAAGGAGCTGGTGTTGTGGGACATAAACCGACAGGAAATTGTAGTGCCTACCCTCCAGCTGGCCCTCTACCTCAATGTACCGCCCGTGAGGGTCCAAATGGGAGGGGGTCACCACCAACAGAAACCCTTTATGTAAAGGGCAAAGGAATGGGCAATGAGCACATAGTAAATGGGTTTCTTGAAATATAAGAACCGCAGGCTGAAATCGGCTAACATACTGAAGAACTATAGGCCTCTTAATGCAATCTAGCAAGCCGTTCACATTCCTAGACAATAGTTTAACTGCTACCATATGGACGAAAAGTCAGAAAGTCTTGGTCTGGGTGATGGGACATATGTGGGCCTGGTGTAACCACAACAACACTTTTAGTGCTGGAATTGCCATCTGAGGAGGAATTAGTCTCGCAGTGACTAGCATTGTCAGTGAGCTGCATGGTCAAACAATCTGGAACAAACATAACATCTCAACTTCCCCCCACCCCATACTTCTACTCTCGAAGCAACTGTCACCCTAACCCTAAACATAACATAAAATAAACAAGGCCTTGAGGGTCCTCCTTCCTGTAGGATCCAGGTGCCTGACAACTGTTGCAGTCTCATAGGCATAAAATGAGTGCTATATCAAGAACAGTCACAAATACAAAACAAAAACAACCCCGTGTTAAATAGCGTGGCTCCAAGGTGGACCAGGAGGCCCGTACTCATCTTCATGGAGGTGGGGGGGTGCCTGGGTTTCCACTCTGGGGCACAAAGAGGTCTGGTGTGTCCGTCAATATGGCATCTCTACCATCTCTCCGTCCACCATACTCTCCCCATCTGAGCCAGAGGAGTCTTGGCATTCTCTAGGGTGCCAACATGTTTTACGGGATCGCGCTTCCTTCTTCCTAGATGGATTGAGGGGAAGATGAGGAGAAGAGCTCCCCACCGCCCGTAGTACGGCCTCCCCAGATCTATCCGGTCACCTGAGTTCCCTCCTCTCCACTGCCCACTCCCAAGCCTGCTCCAGGGTGTCAAAGAAGTAAGTGTCAGAGTTGAACATCACTTTCAGCTTCACAGGAAAAATCCGCATGTACCGGAGGTTGAGGGCACAAAGCTTCTGTTTACCCTCCTCAAAAGAGCGCCTATGCTGCAGGACTGTTCGCGTGTAGTCAGGGAAAACCATAATCCTTGAGTTCTGATAGGGGAGACCCTGGTGCACCCTGGGCTCTCTAAGGATAGTGTCTCTGTCCCAATGGTTGAGAATCCAGGCAATAAATGGATGGGCTAGAGCCCCTGGCGGAGGCCGGCGGGCCAAGGACTGATGCACTCACTCCACCATGAACCACGGCAATAGCTTATCGGCAGGCACACAGACTCGCAGCCACTCCTCCAAAAACCACTCCACGCTAGAGGCCTTGGCTCCCTTGGGGAATCCAACAAACCAGAGGTTGTTCCTGCGTGACCTGTTCCAGCATCCTCGGGCCTCTCCTTGAGCACTGCCATTGTCGAGAGTAACTTGGAGACCTGAAGTTCGAGTGCGGCCAAATCATCTTCCACAGAGTTCACCCGGGTCTCAGCCTCGGTCACCCGACCTGCGACATTCTTGAGGTCCTAGGCCAGCAAGGAGACATCCACTTGGACTTCGTCTACCTTAGTCTCCACCACCTCTCTCCTGTGCTGTATTCCCTTAAGGATGATGGCGAGGTCAGAGTGTGCGGGTGCCTCTGTGGTACTGTGGGAATGTCACTGGCACCCGTGGCATTCAAGGCTAATGTGGTATACTGGCCGATCTTGGTTTTGTCCGAGGTCGAGGCGACGGCTTGTCTCGCCCCATGTTCGTATAATGCACCTCAAGGTGTTGCGTAAAATGGCCATCCCTCATGGCCCATGGCCTGCTTGCCCTAAAGGGCAGCATGAGCAGCCAGGGCAACTGCCTCCTTGTGGAAGCGACAGGCACACCCAGTCCTGGCAAGGCCAAACGTAGGCGGCAGATCAGGCCATGGTCAGAGGGCCCCAGCCCAACCAGCATCTCAGGTGCTGCTTATTATAGAGGATCCACTACTAAGTAGGCCAAGAACCCAAGCCAGAGACAGAAATTAATGTCTAAAGTGGTTGGGGCAAGGCCCTCGAGTAGTGGGAGAGCTTTCAGACGAGCAATAGGCTGGAGATCGTGGCTCCTCCACCAACCACACAGCAGGTGCCCACTTCTCAGATGGCTGCAGGTCCAGAATTCATACACAAAAAAAACGGGGACCGCAACACTTAGGGGCCGATTCCGATCTCGGCCGGTAGGGCTCCGAATCGGATTCGGCTTTACCGGATCCGATTCGGAGCCCTGTTTCCCGACCGAACCGTACGCGGGTCCGGCCGAGCGAGTACGATGCGAAATCGCCGACCGACTCGTCCGGGCGTCCCGACCGCTCCGACCGACTCGCTCCCGGCTCGAACCGCTCCGACCGACTCGCTCGGACTCGACTCGCACCGCGCAATGGAGACGTTTCCCGGCCGGGTAAGTACGATGCGCGCCGCGAGCAGTCCGACCGAGCCGCGCACTCCGGCTCGTAAGAGCAGTCGGAGCAGTACTCGGGGGTCCGTGTCGGACCCCCCTGTACGCGTAGCCGCGCGAGTCGCACACAGGGGGACCCATGGGTCCCCCTACCTGTGCGTGTACGGCGCGAATCGCTTCGCCGCGTACCCGCTGTAGGGGGCGCCCTTGTCCGACTCGCACCCATTGAGTCAATGGGAGCCCGCGTACGCGTTGTACGACCGGCTCCCATTGACATCAATGGGAGTCCGACCGACTCAAGTCCGATAACATACGGACGCATCGTACTCGTTCGGTCGGACTGCACGGGTCCGATTCGGTCGGAAATCTCTCCGGGTCCGGCTCGGTCGGAGAAATTTACGGCCCGAATCGGAATCGACCCCACAATGTCTACACCATGGAAGGGAGGACATTAT
This sequence comes from Calotriton arnoldi, assembly GCA_963921515.1. Lineage (NCBI taxonomy): Eukaryota > Metazoa > Chordata > Amphibia > Caudata > Salamandridae > Calotriton > Calotriton arnoldi. The sequence goes on along the minus strand of CAWUFW010004492.1, from coordinate 1,322,693 downwards.
GGCAATGAGGGCAATGGGCATCCAACAGTAAACCCGCTAATTGTATGCAGTCCACGGAACCCACGAGGCCAGGATCCATGAAGCGTCTCAGCCTGGTGTGTTCACACCCCTACTCGTCCACAGCAGGCAGGCAATTGTAGCCAGGGGGGCTTCCCACCAGGTACAAACACTAAGCTCCACTGTGCACAGCAACTCTAAGTAATTGCACACATCACAGGCTGCCCGGGCGCCACGGCCCGACTCCAGTAGTCTGGACCGGGACTTAGGACCAGATTTACAAACATCTGTTTGTGTCACAAAGTGGCGCAAAAAAAGTACACTTTTTTTTTGGTTTGCTGTCTACTTTCCAGCCCATAACTTGCCCTGGAAAGTTGCCTAAAAGTAACACAAAGCAGTGCAAAGCACTACTTTGCTTTACTTAGCATCAAGCGGGTGTTACATGGGTGGTACATGGGAGTTCCCATGCAACCACCCATGCTTTTGATGCAAAACCCTATCTACCAAATATTTGAGACAGGGTTTTTGCATCAGAAATAAATGCCACCTGAAAGCAGACGTTAAAAGGAAAAATGTTTTAATTTCTCCTTTCTTTTTCAACTTTGCATGTGTGCTGCACTGTGCAGCACACATACAAAGTAGGACATTTTTTAAAAGTTGTCTAGGCATAGTATTTTGCACTGCAAAAGGGAATCGTTCCAGTACAAAACCTATGCTAGACACATGCATACACCCTTGCACTATGGTGCAAAGGTGTCTGCATGTCACTTGGCAGCAAAATTCTGCACTGGGGCTAGGAAGAGGGGAGGAGAGAGCCAGATCTCTAAAGATATGGCACTCTCCTACTCTCTCTTTCTTACGCAACGCAGAGCAGCATTTTTGCCTGCTGCGCAGCTTTGCGAGAGAATTTAGTAAATCTGGCCCTTTATTTTTAAGAAATGACAGCCCTACTTTCTTTGATACAATTGACCCTAGCATCATGATTGATCATCTGCAGCAAGCATCTGGTATTTCCTTTCTATTCCTTTAATGATTTGAGTCCTTCTTTTCTGATTGTTCTACTCAGATGGTCCTTAAGCGATGATTATATGGTCTTATTGTGGTGGTCCTTAGGATTTTCGCTAACCCTCTTGTTGTTTCACCATATGTATGGAGCCTTTACATAATCTCTTGTTAGATCTAGAGTAGGGTTCCACAATTACGCTAAGGTCACCAAGCTGCTGCTTCCCTTCCGTGCAGACATGCATGTAGACTCTGATGCATTGTCCAGATATTTCTATTACATAATATCTCAGTGCTAAATATCACCAATAATATATCAGACACAAATATCAACTTTACATACTTTCTATGTAAAGTATAAAATGTCATCTTCAAAATAGGGTCATTAAATAGATAGGTTTATTGAATTTAAAATGTTTAACACTGTAATAACTTTAAAAATATATTACGTCTACAAAATATATACTTAAATACGCATATGATATAGAAAATATATAAATACATTTTATAGCCTGATACAATTAAATACAAATATACACTTTAAAGAAATAGTAAAAATTTAACAAAATTTGGAAATAAATAAAGTGCTTAAACATGATTAATACAAGAAAATGTACTAATTGTTGATAAAAATAACTTTTAGAATCACTATATTAAAACTTCTAATAAAGAAATATAAAAAATCAAATTAAGAAAAATTTAAAAAGGTATAAATATAATGTTATTTAAAAAATAAAAACATATAGGAATAAAATTAAAGCAATAACTTTTAAAATTAAATCACAACATACATAAAATACAAAAAATTGAAATAAAAAAATAACTTTTGAAGGGGTCAAATTCACTATTCTTACTCCACACTAACCAACAGTAGCAAAAGTGTTGGACATAGGAGGCCTCAGATTTATTATTCCTACTCCACCCTGACCAACAGTAGGAAAAGTGTTGGACTTTGGAGTTGTGATATTTACAATTACCACTCCAATGTAATCAAAAAATGGTAAAGTGCTGGACATTTGAATGATCAGATTTACCAATACCACTGCAACCTGAGCAGACAAAGGGAAAGTGTTGGACTTTGGAGGGGTCATATTTACTATTCCTCCTCCAACATAGGCAACTGAAGTGAAAGGTTTTGACTTTGGTGTGGTCAGATTTACTATTTTTTCTTCAAGTGGAGCAACAATAATGAAAGTGTTGGGCTTTGGAGCAGTCAGGGTAACTATTCGGGATTTTAGTGACTACATTTGAAAAGATAAGGATAAATAGCGGAAGTACCATAATTTTTATCAACGCAATTCTTCCTATTATGGAAAGAGGTAGAGTTTGCCAATTATTTAAAATGTTTCTAACTTTATTGAGGGTGGTAATATAATTAAGTGGAAAAAGTTGTGCAAAGTCATGCGAAACCCAAATGCCTAAATATCGAATGAATGGGATTGTCCTCTGCCGTCTTGATCCGAAGGTCCGGGCGTAAAACCTGGTCAAGACAATTAAATATTAGCATTTCCGATTTGTTAATATTGATTTTATACCCTCCCAAATCGGAAAATGATCTAATTGTGTCAAAAGTTTGTTTAATATTTGCCAAATTGTCTTCTAAATAGGGAATTAGATCATCAGCAAATAGTTTCAGTTTGGGTGCCCCGTAACTGGCAGTTTAATTAAGGGATTTTGGCGAATTAAGGAGGCTAATGGCTCGATGTACCGCGCAAACAGGACAGGAGAGATTCGACAACCCTGTCAAGTGCCTCTCAGGATCTTGACTATGCCTGCAGCTTGTGAATTAGTTATTATTTTTGCCTCTGCTTTCTCATATATATTCCATAACATCTCGACTAGGCTTACAGGAAATCCAAACTTCTTTAAATTGGCAAACAAGATATTCCAGCTCACAATGTCGAAAGCTTTTTCCGTGTCAATCATAATGATTGCCGCTTTGGCATCACTGTTTACAAAAAAGTTGATTGCCTGAATTAAAAAATTTGTGTTATTAGTGAGGAGTCTCTCAGGCAAAAAACCACATTGGTGCTCATGGACCAAACTTTGCACTATTAAAGTAATTCTCTTTGCCATTATTTTCATAAAAAGTTTGTAATCATTATTTAATAGACTAATTGGTCGGTATGATCCAGGATTATCGGGTGGCTTACCCTTTTTGAAAAAAACTAACGATAACTGATTCCTAAAATGATGTCATTTGGAGGGGTCAGATATAACTTTCCCACATCACCTGAGCAACAGTACGGAAAGTGATGGACTTTCAAAGAGTCATATACTCTATTCCCACTAATAAACCAAAATATATATTTCAACATATATATTTAAAATGTATAATATTTTTAACATTATATATTTAGTATAAATCATTACAATTGTGATGACATTAAATGTAACATTACAAATAAAACAAAATTAAAAAATACCTACTCATTTAAGAGATTAATAATATATATTTAAAATACTTTTAATTCTACTACCCTAAAAACTCAACAGGCACAAAAGCTAAAAAAAAATACTAGAAATAAATTAATAATACACAGTAGTTAGAAAAATATTATTAATATAAAATAAATTATTATATATTATAAAAATACATAAACATAATGAATTAAATGAATATGCAAATTAGTTCAAACTATTATTTAATTTGAATAATAAATAATCTAATTACCAATTGACATTTAAAAAAAATCAATTATCATTTGAATGCATACTTTGCAAACGTATTAACTAAATAAACTATTTATAAACAAGTATAAAATATATATTAAAAAAATTCCACCCTACTCCCCTACCAACCCAACAATCTGTCAATTAATAAATACATTTAAATAAAACAAAAAAATAAATGAAACTATACTAAAATAATTTCAAACAATTTAAATATTAACTTATAACACCAGAAAGTATAAATGATAACAATTAATCATAAAAAAATAATTTAAAGTAATACTATATACAACTATAAAAAACAATATGAAACACTTAAAAACAATATTCTTACCTACAATATTCTGTCCTATGAAATTCCTGACATCAAAATATTTTTGACATGTGATTTGTGTTCAACAATATATTAGTGACGATATTAAAGCTATGGATTGTCCAGACAGATGACGATGTTGCTGGAAAATTGTATAATACTTAACATAAATAAAACTGTTGTTTGGCTCCAGATTCACTGTCAGTAAGCTGGTGAGCTCCTAAATCTCCCAGAGTACTGGTGGACATAAAACTGACCTCTTTTATCAGATAAAAATCATTGTGGTCATATGTAACAGCCAATATTACCCGAGGGGCATCCTAATCAGATTGTGGCATGGAAAGCATCGGCGACCATCTGATTAAGACTTGTTGGGACATGGCTTGGATGATAAAGATAATAGCCTCTTTCTAATGGAGCTATGAGGCAATCTGGGAGCCTTTTAGGCTGTGTCAGCTTCACCAGTTGTAGATTCTGGTGTTACTATACCCCAGGGAATTTGACCAGTGCCTTATTTTTCTAGAACAAGTTGGTCTGAATGCTAATGGACTAATACTTTGATGGATCATAGATAATGAGACAATCTTCAGTGTATAGCTATCAACTAGGTAAATTGGTCAGATTGTATGAATGTACTACTGGTAGCTGAAAATTCAATAAAGTATGTTTAAAAAAAAAAAATGGAAGTGTGTCATTTTTGAGCTGTCTCCCCGGGCACGGCTTCTATTTTGTGTTAATGTGCTGTGACCATGTGCAGCAAAAAGGCATGCTTTCAATTTGTAATTTTTTGCTCATTCAATCATTACACCCACGACAAACATTACTTCTTGGTTGTTTTTGATAATTCCAAACTGGAATGGCATGGTGAGCAAAAAAACAATGGATTTAGGCCCAGATCTCTGTACTGGGGTGAATGTATGACATTGTTCTGCATTCTGTCCATCAATTGTTCTTTTTGTTTTTGATAATGTATCATCGCTATGGTGCATATTTTCAAAGAGTTTACTCAATGCAGTGCAGTGCAATAGTTCAATTGTGTCTGCATTAGGATCAGGAAGGGGTGCCGTACTGCACAAAAACTATGTTTTGAGGCTATTTCTTCTTTGTATTTGTGCTGCAAAATGCGATATGTAAGGAATTGGGGTATTAGTTGAAGGGGAAGTACCCACCACAAATAAAAACCACAGTCCTTGTCAGGGTGAACCACTAAAGTTACTAAATTAACCTGAGCTCAATCCCCTGGTAGCTATGGCATTGAGCAGAAAAGCTTGACTTGGAGGCAATGTGTAAAGTATTTATGCTGTACTCAAAAAGTAATATAGTCAAGACACAACACAAGTAAAATCTTAAACCAATTTAGAAACAAATGAGTACATTTTAATAAATAAAGTGATACCAAAATGACAGCAATCTCATCAGTAGAACCCGAGCTAGGAATTTTTGTAGTTTAAGGTTCAGAATAGTGTGAAAGAGTATTAGAAGCCAACTGCGGTCATCTGGTTCCGCTTGATCGTGGCAAGGATAAGGTTTAAGGCCAAACCCAATAGAATGCATTTTGCATACAGGGACCAGGCTTGTCCCAGTGAATAGCTTTACTTTTGGACTTAATCTCCGGAATGGAAGTAAAAAATCTTCACTGAGTCAGGGCAGGAGGCTTTGGCCTAAGAGGGCTCCATGTCGTCGGATAACTAACTGGATGAGGCCTCAGTGAAGCCATTGACTTTTGGTCGGAAAGCTCTGAGCTGGAGAAATTTGAATTAAGTGCCCATGGAAGGTCCCTTGTCGGCTGGGTACTTTTCACACCTTCACCCAGTGAAGATTTCTACTTTCAAACTGTCACGTTTTTCTGGAGCTTGGATTCTTCCACTGGGGTGAGGTGCAGTCTTTAGTCGAAGCTGGCTTCACGAAGCTGGATAACTTCTCTGCGTGGGCAAGCTGAATTGGATTTGCTGCTGTGGAGGCAGGGCTGGCTTTAGCCCTGGTGGTGCCCAGTGCGACAATCTTTGTGGACGTCCCCTCCCCCCAAAACCTCCTCCTCCACCTATTCCCTCACTACCACGCTCCACAATGCCCCCATCTCTCCATAGCCCCCTCACATTAACTTAGTTTGTTTTATAGTGCTACTCATACCAGTGTAGCGTGTCATAGCACTTTACATCACACACACATTATACTGGGACAATGAATCATACATATGTAAATCACTCTATAGGAAATGTTACATAAGACAACAAGGATTACAAGCTGTAGGAGTAACATGTCACCGATACTAGTAGGTAGTATATTTTAAAAGCGCTTGTTCTGGAGAAGCACAAACTCAGGAATTAAAACATACCACAGTGGTTGGCTTACAAATAAAAATGTACTTCTCCCCAACTTAAACATTTTTAGCAACATTAGGATAATGAAAGACTGAGGAAAAAACATGACGTCCTAACCTATACTATACAGTTTGCATGAAGTTCTTTGATGACAGTTCATAGCTCACTGTTCTATATTAGAGTTGTAACTTATGAAATATAAGTAACAAAAGGATCTCTGTGACAAAAGCAGTAACCCAATGAGCTATCCACATAAAATACATCTCAGTGATTTGTGTGGTACGCGTTCTTTGCAGCAGGCATATTAACCCTCTGCACTACTTTATCACAATTGGAAACTGCCACTAGAAAAAAATCCTATCTCTTTCCAGCAGGAACATTAATCACCAGAGTCATGTTGACATGTTTATTGTTGCCTGAAAACTGCTCAACACACATGGGACTCTGCAGCTGGTGCTTTTTAAATCGGTGTTATTTCTAGACACAGTGTCCCCCGAGGTCAACGTCAGGTGCGGCTGCACCCATCTGGCCCTGTGTGGAGTAGAACATAGCAAGACCAACCTGAATCTTTGGCCCAGCTGCAATGCTCCTTCGTTGGATAGATTTGGCTGGTTGATCCTGGTCTGCCACTAGTTCGTAGGTCAAATTTTGGCAAAAAACTTTTAAGTCCAAGGCTGAAGGATTTGTTAGGAGGAGTACACTTTGACACCAGCCAAAGGACCAGATTCATAAGGGGTGTAATTGGGGGTCAAGACTATCTCCAGCAAAGGCCCACATCAGGGTCAAGGACAGGTCCATTTGGAACCGGACAGTGTTTGCTTAAATACCCCTCACACACCAAAAGGGCCCTTGGTGTCATGCTTCATCATGGGGGTCTTCCCGTCCCGCTGCGGGATGGGGCGTGCTACGACCTGCGACTACGCGGGAGCACTGATCTTCAGTACTATGTGTGGTGTAGGAGTTGTGAGAGGAAGGGTCAAGGGTGAGTGAGAAAAGTGAGATTAAAAAGAACCTGGCCCACAATGGATTTTTCAAACTCTATCCTCCCTCCTGTCCAAGGCCACTATCCTTGTGGCAATTGTAGTACATGGAACCTTACAAAAAGGAGTAAAAACATCAAATTCAGGAATGGCACAGTATGGGAGCAAAGAAAATTCACAAACTGCAATAGCAGAAACGTGATATATATGGTCACGTGCCCATGCAAGTTGGAATACATCGGAATGACATCAAGACCGGTGAGGATTCGCATTAGGAGAACACAAAAGTAACGTTCGTTGCAAAAAGAGCACCACCAAGATGGCCACACACTACCTAACCATGGCCCACAGCGTGGATGATTTACAATGGACAATCATTGAGCAACTCAACAATGAGAACGGTCTACTAGAGAAAGAGCAACGATGGGTGTTCCGTCTGGCCACCCATATAACAGGTCTTAATGACGACATACCTTGGGGACAACTGTCTTGAACCAAGGCGTGAACACAAAGTGGCCCCAACGTAACCAGAGTAACCCTGTATGCCATATGTTTATAGGTCAGAGGTGGCCTTATCAACTCTTGGACAATAAGCCGCCATGTGTTTGTTTTCCTCGTCATTATCTATACCCCCTACCCATTCCACCATTTCGGCGGGGAGCTGCCCCGAGTGCGTAGGGACTTACTCACTAACCATCCTGCAATATCGGGGCACTGGCAGTGTCAACGCATTTTGCCATTGAACTTCTAATCCTTAACTACTTATCATCATTTGCACCCCCGTGCCATATGAGCCTGAGGTTTCCCCCCCCAAATGTACATCCTTTTTTCCGCCCCCTCAATGTACCTTAGGCACAGGGTACCGAAGGGCTGTGTCCGTCTTGAACCTCAATTGAACGGGACCAACATATGCCGTTTTGACACCATTATTATGTGCTATTCCCTCATACATATATTTTTTCAATAGATGTACGGTCCCTCATACGGACCATACAACGTAAACTATGAAGTCTCCTAGTTCTTGGATTCTAAGGTTGACTTTCTAACTTTTACTAATGGGTTTATCCACCGAGCACAGGAAGTGACTCCAGTTCACTTCCGGGTTAACTCTTAACATCAGGTTATCGCTCTAGTTCTTAGCTCAAACCGCCCTGGCGCAGGAAATGACCCGCAACCACTTCCGGGTGAATTTGGACAAGTGACACAGGTGCAATCGGTTTGGCCGGCAACTCGGCAATAACTACCAATTAATGGTACTACATAAAGGGTCCTCCCCGCGGTCCCAGCACACCACGGAGCTGCGGGTAGGCGTTGAATTGAGCGAGGCAGTGTTGACAAAACTGTAAGTACGGCATAGCCGCATAGTAGGAACAGTCAGAAACGCTGACTTCGAGACTCTAAATACTTCCTTTCTTCTCCCCCCCGCATTGTCTCCTCTGGACAGAATTCAGTTGCGACACCCTTCCCACCCATTCTCAAGGCTCATGGAGCATTGTCTCCTAAATAACTAAGGGCCAGATGTATGAAAACATTTTCCCATCGACACAGAATGGGTAAAACTGTTTGATACATCTGGGCCTAAGTATGTATTATCTTATTATACTTACTCTGCATACCAGACTATTCTCCACTCCATTTTTTACAAAAATATAGAGTGTGTGCTTTCTGTTTAGTGTGAGTATGTCTTGTCGGTCATTTTTTCCACAGGTCACTGCACTAATGGTTAATAGACGATTATGGCTAAGGACACAACATTCACCTTGTGGTACACTTTCCTTACAGGTGACACGTGTTTGCGCAGAAGGAGGCGCATTTTTACAGTTTGTAATTAATTGTGCTTTCTTTTTTCAGATTAACAATTAGAATACCAAATGGGTATTGTATACAGTGCATGGTTACTTGCATTTTCACTCATTTGTACGTATCACTAGTTTCACTTTATCGATATCTTTCTCGGTAACATAGTGAGTACTGAAGGGATCAGTTATAGTCCTGATGAAGAAGCCCCAGAGCTTCGAAACATGTCCACAGGGGCCAGGTTCTTTTTAATCTCACTTTTCTCACTCACCCTTGACCCTCCCTCTCACAACTCCTACACCACACATAGTACTGAAGATCAGTGCTCCCGCGTAGTCGCAGGTCGTAGCACGCCCCGTCCCGCAGTGGGACGGGAAGACCCCCATGATGAAGCATGACACCAAGGGCCCTTTTGGTGTGTGAGGGGTATTTAAGCAAACACTGTGTGCTTCCAACCAATGTAGGAGACACACCTTTGTCAATGAGAGAATTTCCATTGAAAAAACCCATCTACAGGTGGATCCTTGTGTTTTGTATATATTTCCAGGGGAGGACATATCCACCTCCAGTGCCCGTGAAGGACACTACCTCTTCACTCCCTCTATTGTTTTTTGTAGCCATTTGGAACCGGTCAGCTGGGAATGCAGGAAAGGCCTCTTGAAGCTTGATGTGTCCTTGTGGCCCAAACAGGAGGTCAGATTATGATCTCCCTCTTGTCCTGGGTACAAGAGGGAGAGCAGGTCTAGTTTTTAAGGCTCTTCTTGGGTCAGAAACAGCAGGTCCAGTCCTCTACAGAGCCCCAATTTGATCTGAGGAGGGTACTTTGGGTGCCACGTTTCTCCCCAGTGCCAGCCTGTGGGTGTTGGAACCTCCTGGCCATTCCCTTACAAATGTGGTAAAAGTTCCCAGGGGTGACTCTACCCACTGTTACTGCACTTCCTGTGTGCTTTATTGTAAACAATACCACAGAGCCCTTCTCTTCCCAAAACCAACATGATAGAACCTTTCCTCCCCTATGCAAAGCACTTGTGCCCACCCTAGAGGTGAGGCCAGGGTAATGAGCACCCCTCCTTTGTGCTCATTCAAAAGTGGTTCTGGGGGAAGCTCATCTCCCTCTGAGTTTTGTGCCTGACTGGCCAGGTGGACAAAAGAAGGGGACAGGCCCAGGTGTAAAAGCTACATCTTCCTGTGACAGGGTAGGCCCCTTTGAAGTTCATTAGGTTCCTGGGTACAGTCCGGATGGTCAGCCTGACAGAGAAACAGAACACCTCCCCACAACCAAGACCTTTGTATTAGCTTTGGGAGCAAGTTTCCACCTCATCAGGGGAGCTTTCAGCTCCTGTGTGACAGTTGGACAATCATGCAAATGAGCTTCTAGAGGCTTTAGGCAGACAACAGGTTACTTTTCTAAAAGTCCCTGTTCTAAAATATTTATTACAAATCTGACTTTACCAATGATTTGTGCTTGTAAGAAATATTTTAAAAAGTCAAAATATGAACTCTGTAGCTGTTTCATAAACAGAGACAGCATATATTCAATTAAATATTGTATCCCAATGCTTTCCTATGGAAAAGCTTACTCTACTACAGTGAAATTAGCTTTGAGGACTTTTTTACTGTAAGGACATGTTTAACATTAAATCTTTAAATGTCCAACTTTTAAATACCATGCACCCTGCCTTATGGGCAACTAAGGCCAACTTTGGGGTGAATTATTAATATTTAAAAGGAGTATTTAGGCCTGCCAAGAGGGGTTATTTTGCCTGGTCGCATTTGAAGTTTAAACCTGCACAGCCAGGCTAGTGGTGGCAGGCTTGCATTGAAGTTTGCATTGCCACTATAGTGGATGGCACAATGAGCGCTGCAGATGTTTCTGCTCATTACGCGAGTCTCAGGCAGGTGCACCATTTTGAAGCAAACCCAGGTCTACAAGCCCTTGCAGATACGGGTTTGTGTCAAAGTTCTTATTCTCTGAAAATAGTTTTTGCCTTAGTTGTAATGGAGGATTCTAACAAGCATAAACAGGGTGTTTTACTTTCAGAAGGTTCCTCTTCTCCAGTCAAACCACCATTTTCGATCTTGTTGGAATTTCTTTTAGATGAAACCACAGTTCTGTGGTCTTGTATGGGGGAGTTCAATGAAAGACTTCAAAGTCAAAATGACAGTTGGTCAAATATGGATAGAAAAGTATCTGCTTGCAAGCAGAGTTTAAGTAATCTACCGGCTGCAACAAATAGGATTGATAGTTTACAAGGAGTTGTATCCAGTCTAAAGAAACAAGTTGAGTTTACTGCCAGTAAATCCCAAACGCGCTGGCGGCGGGATAGGCCAATGCGTCTATGGGAGGGCGGATCGCCAGTTTTTCCTCCCGCCCAGTCACGATGTGCCTTACTGCCGATGTGTATGTGGCGGTTAAGCCTCCACACCTGAGCTGGCAGAAAGAGAAGGATATAAGGCACAAACTCACCTTTACCCACTTACACATGTCCCATACCACCATGGAGCCGGCCCTCAACATCCTGCCACCGCTGCTCGATGACGACTAATACCAACACCGTCGTGGGCGCTACCGACGGTAAGCCATATACCTACCCATTCCCATTAACTCCTCAGTAAATAGTTGGTCCAGCATGGACATGTGAAGGTGTATGAGATCCCTGGCCCAAACATGTCATGTGACCGCCTATTCCCAATAAATTGGAATGTACGATCCACGTACTGCTCCATGATGCCCTCTTTGGGCAGGTCATTGACAATGCACAGGCCCACTTCTCCAATTTTAACATGTGGTGTTTAAAAGTAAAAATCAGGGATACTGATGTCTGCAGTGGCTGGTGTAACATAACAGAACCTCCCCATCAATATCCCAGCTATTCATCTCAGTGACACCCTCACATTTATCACTTACCAGGCCCTGTTGTCATATCACAGAGACTTCTGGATGGATGTGTCATGAAACTTAAACACACCCTCTCTGCTAAATACCTGTATTAAACTCTCACACATCACCCACATAAAAAATAAATGTGATGTCAATGGGATGTCAAATAATCAGTGTAAGAAGCAAACAAAGGTCACAATCTAAACACTCTCTGCAGAATAAGCTTGCCTCTACCAGGGGGGCCCATGAAAGACTGGCCCCTTTGGCCCCAGTCCACTTTGCACATGCCTTAAAACCTCTATGTGCACAGGACCTGTGGCTTGAAGTATATCAGGGACAACAAATAGCATAACCAAGTGCCATGCATATGTGGGAAATGTGTAAGTGCAAGTCATGAAAGCAAGCACAGCACTAACAGCATTTATGAAACACATATGTAAAGTAGGTGTAAGCTAATTACACTAAAAAGGACACATGTCCATAAAAAGTTTAAAAAGGTATGACTAGTCACCACCCTTCATGTGTGGATAAACAAATAACTAACTTGCTAACATCAAACACATTTCCAATCTATATTATAGGAAGAACTGCAAGCTAAATGATCACATTGCTCAAGACAAGCAGAAATACTTACCACATGATATCCCATCCAATGCAATGTCAGCCCCATTTGGAATTCATCCCACATATCCATCCTTGGAACAGTTACCCTTCTCCAATGTCAGATTATACAAATCCCTTCAAAAGAATCAGCAGTCAGAGTGAAACAAACACAACTGTAGTCACACATCCCAATGTATACAATAACATAAAATAGTTAGAAAAGTAATGGCGGGACTAATTACCCCACACAGCTACAAGACTATGATTAACGTTTACTCCACGTCATCCAGACGTATCTACTGATATTGGTCCCCACCTTGTATACTTTGGCCCATGATGGACATCAAAGTGGACAGATCTCCACAAATTTGAAGGGGACAAAACATACTTATGGCCAGTCTCCAAACAAGGCCCTGTATTCCCCAAATGTGCACATATCTAATGACGCATCCTCATGTATTGTCTGTCAAGTTGTACAGCTATGTCGCAGCAATATGTGCAGTAGCAGAGATCAGGTCACATGAAAATGATAAAGTCACACTATTGGAACATCAAATACCTACAGTCCTCATGTATCCACTGTCACATTAATCTGAAGTGACGTGATCTGAAGTTGCATTGCACACATGTATGGCCAAATATTTGGGTGATCAGAGAACAAATGCCCACAACATAAGTTGCCACATTGCCCTAGGGATATCCCTATTCCATCTTTGGACTGTCTGACCACTCCATTCATACTTACCATTTGCAAAAGGCAATTTACCATTCAAGGCTCAGGTGTCAAGGTGACTATCTGTGATATCAACATGTAGTGTAAGTTTGTTCCCAGGGTGTTAGCATATTACAGTACACATTTGTATTGATTACCACAATTGGCTTGGAATACTAAGTGAAGATTTTAACACAATCTCCTTTCTAACCTGCAGAGCACTCCCTGATGCATTTGTCCTCTCACTGAATGAACCTGCAAACAAGAACATGTACACCTCACATTACTGATTAATCCCAGAGCTATGCGATGCAAAATAAGAAATTGTTACGTTAGTGAAAGTCTACCTAACATGTTTTTCATAGCTTCACCATTTGGCCATTCCCATAGAAGTGTGAGTAATGGATCAGGGTATGTGTCACACACTCACCATTGTGTACACAGTCCTGGCTGTGGTACAACATTGACTGTTTAGGTTACACAATTAATTCACAAAATAATCTCAGTGGCCTACACACACATACGCCTGATTGAGTCAGACATCAACCTAAGAATGCAGTTACATCATGTAGAACATAGGATTGCTGATGACACAACTACAGGAACAGGTTCACAGGCCAACATGTACATTTTATTACTGATTGCACCAGTGATGTAGAAACACTCATGTTATAGTACATAACCAACTTACCAATGGAAAGTATTGTGTAGTCACTGCATTGAAGACGCACGTCATACTATGTCACATGTGATAGGCCTACCATTTCATGACACACAGTGGGGAGTGAGCATCACTCATTCCACAATGTAGACAATTGGCTTGGTTGGGGCACTGGGCTGCCGGGTTATACAACAACATGAGATGAATCATCCCTTGAGTCAGCCATGTGACAGCCCATGTCAGGATCATGGATAGGTGACTGGTCACTGCTGTGTAGCAGGCTGATACAGACAATAGGCAAAGGACATCATTATTCACCTACCACTAGACCTACATATTTGTGTACTCATTGTTCATTAAAATTTGGGTCTGCCTCAGTTCAGATGGTGACATGCATGCCTGTGAGCTGAAATTTTGTTTAACACCACTTGTACAACTCTGGTCATGGCTTACCCCATTGTCACTGCTGTTGGGCCCTCAACTGCCCATCATTCCCGGGATAGGCCTCTGCAACTATGCGGACCATTAGGGGATCAGGGTGTGGCATACGCCCCACACGTTGGGGAGACAGACCCAGCTGGCCCTCCATGATCTTCCGGTTCCAGCATTTCAGGTCCTCCCATCTCAATGGCTTGTAGACCCCCATGGTCCACAGCTTCTTTGGGATGGCCTTCCAGAAATCACACTTCTGATGGGCATTGACCTGCATAGATACAAGAGAGGAAGCAAACATTTTGTAACTGAAAGTTAATGTACATCAGTTTTGATGTCACACAAATGTATTACATCTGCCACAAGCTGACCAGTAGTGAGCACACAACATGTGTATATTAGACATGCTGAGATACACAAACACCCCAATACACACTTCTGTAATAATCTGCTGAATACCATTATCCCTGTTCATGTCCCTAAATCACAAATATACCCCACTCACATGAAGTACCCCAGGGGCGAGCTACATGTACTGTGGTGTGAGCTGCAATGAAACCTGACCTTTAGAAGCCTGCTCAACTTTAGCCACTATTTGACATCCATCTTTAAAGGCAGGCACATTGACTTTAAGCTTACAGTCCATAGAGACTGGTATCAGGGTATGGCCCACAGACTATCACTTATCCCACTATGACTGACCTGCCATGTGTGAGAGGATGCTCACTGGGGTGGTGTGGACATCTACTCCTTTATGCTACACAGTACTACAGCTCATTGAGTATGTGTACCATGTACTAGCCTCACAGGACACCTTTTGTAATATGTGAGACTGTCACAGAGATGCCATCAACAGACCATAGTAAGTTCACCCTGGGTTGGTTGACTGTATGGTAGCTGCTGATTCACATAAAGACCATCTCGCCTTAACTAAGAAATGATCTTGACTGTGAGTGTGTGACATTTTTTTATTGTGCCTGTACTGTGCAAGCATCAACTGATGCATATTGTTAACAGATCGCTGGTTGTAATGAGCCTATGTTTGTGAATGTACACACTTTGAACACCATCTGTACTGGACAGGAGTATCAGGTCAAAGGTTTACCTCACTCACCATGTAAACATTTGTCCATGTGATACCAAGCAGGGATAGTGTTGGGTGAGCCATCTCAATTTGTCATCACACATTGAAAAAGAGGACTGCAAGGACTTAGCTCTTGGTTGTATTGCCACAGACACCCTGCCCCAGCCTGGGACATGATTCTGACTGGCCACAGCACATTGACAGGCCTTGCTCTCTGCAGGCTGAGCATACAGATGTCCCATGTCCAGTACATTACTAACATATGCAATCTCAAAGGTCAGCTTGTGGACATCCAATAAACAAACTCAATGCTGGGTGGCACCCTGAAGGGGTCTGGGATGTATTGCTACCTCCCAGACAATCTTTTTGAGAGCCCAAATGTAGGCTGAGTGATATATGTGTCTAGACACATTGCTGACATCATCCTCATCTGCTCTTGACAGAGTATAGTCCTCATGCTGCTAAGGATAAGCACATGCTTTCATATTTGACATTATCAGAGTTGTAACAATAGCACAGGTCCATTAAATGTATGAATGCATAGATAGGAACACGCACCCAACATGGACTCTATGTCTTTTCATATTTTTCTCCAAACAATGGTGATGTCACATATACAATGTATAGTGTTCAACAATCACTAACATGATTGTCCTGTGTAGTGAACTACAAATGATCAACACCATATAGACGCATAATTTGACTCAGGTTCACAATGTAGTCTGTGGACATGGCGAAGTCTGAGTTACATGGAGTTATATACGTTATCAGTAACTCACCTGTTGGTAAGCCATAGAACTGGCCATACTGGAAGAGGACCTCGCCAGCTAGCATTTCCAGTTCTTCTGCAGAGAAGGCAGTGGCCCTCTCCACATTTTGGCCTGCCATGAGTGCTCCCAGAGGTGGCAAACAACAGCTGAATTGGAGTAGTTGTTGGTGGCAGGAGTGTCTGTAGGAGAGTGACCCATTTTTGAAACTGTGGCGTTCATGTATGCGACATAAGAGGCTAATCAGCAGTGACGGGCTCAGGCATTGGCCCACTACTGTCACAATCTACAATGTTAGTGTTAGAAATGGGGTCTCTGGTTGGCAGAGGGAGGTACCTTTGTTCAAATTGGGACCCTTGCTTCTAGTCAGGGTAAGGGTGATACACTCCTAAAATAACCCCTGCTCACCCCCTTGGTAGCTTGGCACAAGCAGACAGGCTTATCTCAGAGGCAGTGTGTAAAGCATTTGTGAACACATACAGTAACACAGTGAAAACACTACAAATGGACACCACACCAGTTTAGAAAAATAGCCAATCTTTATGTAAACCAAAACAAGACCAAACGACAAAATTCGAACATACACTACTATTGAAAAATAATAATTGTGCAAAATAACCTTTAAATTGCAGGAAAATCAATAAAACACAGTTCTTCCGACTCTGTAGCTCCTCCTGGGGCTACCGCGATACTGAATACGACAGAGTCTAACAATTCCAGCCGACCGCGCCGATACGGGCCAGCTAAAGCGTAGCAAGACTCGGACACAGTACCTTTCTTGTTGCGACCAACACGTCAGTGCGAGTCGGTCGGGGCAAACATCGCCGTCGCGTTGTGAAGTGGAGTGGTGCGGCGGGCGGTGTCCTCATGATGCGGTGCAAGCAGCGGCTCGTTGACGGAGTCGGTGAGACCGGGGCTTGCATTGAAGGGTGAAACGGTGCTCGCTGCGGTGCTGGCAAGTCACGGTGCTGCGACGGAGCCGGTCGATGCTCCGGCCGGGCAGTGACAGAGTCGGTGACGTCCTTGCAGCGTGTAACGAAGCGTTGCAGAGTGAGGTGCCCACAGGACGCGGGGCAAGCAGCGACTCGTTGACGGAGTCGATGAGACCAGAGTTGCGTTGCGAAGCGAGGCATTGTTCTCGGCGGTGCTCTCAGGACACGGAATCCTGCGACGGACTCGATGACAGAGTCGGCTACCCTTTTCTTCTGCGGCGACGATCAGAGACGGTGCACACAGACACGGTTAGGTCTTTGCTGTTCCTGAGACCTCTAGAATAGGGGGCAAGCTCAGTTCAAGCCCTTGGAGATCTTCTTCTTCAAGCAGGGGACAAAGCAAGCAGCAAAGTACTTTTCTCCTTTCCTTGGCAGCAAGCAGCCACTGCAGGCCAACCCCAGACAGCAAACAGCACAGGGGCAGAATTCCTCCTCAGCTTCTCCGGCTCTTCTCCTTGGCAAAGGTTCCTCTTGATTTCCCAGAAGTGATCTAAAAGTCTGGGGTCTGCGCCCCTCTTTTTATACACCAAAATCCTTTGTTCTCTGAAGGCAGAGAGTGTCTGTACCCAGCCAAAGTCAGTTCTGTCCTCACTGGTGCAACTTCCTGGCAGGAGGTGGAGACAGCATTGTTAAAGGCAGACCAGGCCCATTCAGGTGAAAAGGAAATCTCCTCCCCCTACTCTAAATGCAGCCCAGGTCTATTCAGCCCAGCCCTGACTCATCAGACTTCTGGAGCTGCTGCCCTTCTCCAGCCCCTGTCATCCAAAAGCCAGACATGCAATACACAAACCTAGCAGAGGCACACTGGATGGTTAGGCAAGAAAATACCTGCTTTCTAAAAGTGGTATTTTCAAACACAGAATGTAAAAATCACCCTCACTAAAAGATGTATTTTAACATTCTGAGTTCAGGCATACTAAACTTTATTTTCCCATCTTGTTCCCAGGGTCAGTTATGTTTATAAGATGTTATAAACAAACTCCCCATTCAGGCCTATGGGAACAGAGAGCCTTGCAATAGTGAAAAACGAAATTGGCAGTATTTCACTATCAGGACATGCCACACACATCAGGGCATTTCCTACCTTTCACATACAATGCACCTTGCCCACAGGGGCACCTTGGGCCTACCTTAGGGGTGGCTAATATGTAGGAAAGGGAAGGTTTAGGGACTGGCAAGTGTGTGCACTTGCCAAGTCGACATGGCAGTCCCTGACTGCACACAGGCTCTGCAAAGGCAGGCCTGAGTCACATTTTACAAGCTGCTTCTGTGGGTGGCACATTCAGTGCTGCAAGCCCAGCATTTGATTTACAGGCCCTGGGCACACATAGTGCACTGTACTAGGGTCTGACAAGTAAATCAAATAAGCCAATCATGGAATCACGAATCCATAACAATACTTTACAAAGGGAGCACTTGCACTTTGGCGCTGAACAGTAGTGGCAAAGTGCCCAAAGCATCTAGACCAGCAAAAATGGAGTCCAATACACAGCAAAACACGGGAGGTAAAGGCAAAAAAATGGAAGGGAGACCCACGCCAATGGTGCCAGGTCTAACAGTTAGCCTATGGCTGTGTCTGTCATGGGGTGAACTGCCCATTGCATGTACGACTTCTGCCGGCGGCGTCACAGTCAGATTGTCCCAAGAGCGAGGCCAGGCAGCCGCCATGTTAATGGTTGAAAGTAGTGGATTTTTGAATTTAAATGCGTCACCAGGGGTTACATGTTGACATGGGAAGAAATCCATAGCCATGTAATTTCCTCGAAACTCAGCCTCTGTATTGTGTGTTACTCGACATTATCACTAGATTAGCGCAGTGCAGTGTATACCGCAGTTGAACCTATTTTGCCCAAAAATGTTCACAAAAAAAACTTATAAGGAGCAAATATCATCCTTGTGAGGCAGTATTTGCACACCAATGCTACAAACACATGTAAAGTGCACAATGGGGATTATTGATGCATGTTGGACAGGAGACTGCTAACATGTTACATATGTATATTAAATAGTTCACCAGTTATGTTGTGTCATATTTTTTTTATTGAAATGGCACATATGTTACTATGACAAGTCTACTGATATGTTGTCACTTCACACAAAGGCACCCTGGGAGAGGGAGGAGAAGGCAGCCTCCAGTGTACCACCTATTTCCAGACCTACAGACCATGCAAGAAATGGATGTAATTAAAAGGTTTTACCTGTATAGGCAAACAATCTGTGATTTATCAGTTGGAGCCTGATCTCCTGCCTCACAACACAAACCCAACATGTATCCCCTCAATAGTGCAACTAATGGCAGCACTGCATTTTTTTGCCACCAGCTCATTCCAGTACACAGTGGCAATATCTGGAGTTATGTCACAACCAATGTTCAGTGGTGTGCTTGGAGAAAGTCCTTTCTTGTTTGATTGGACACATTGACAGCTACATCCAGTTCCCCAGATGTGAGGATTTGGAAAATGTGAAGGCAGAGTTTTATGAATTTGCTTGCATGATACATGTGATTGAATCGATTGATGGCACACATATAGCTTTGATACCACCACATGAAAAGGAACAAGCTTACCGTAATAGGAAGAACTTCCACTCAATCAATCTACAAGTTGTCTGCCTGGCAGATTTGTACATCTCAAACGTATATTCCCGGTTCCCAGGATCTGCCAATGATTCCTTTGTACTGTGGAACAGCACCATACCCCAGCTGATGTCACAACTCCTACCAGAGAGGGCCTGGCTTGTTTGTAAGTATGAACTGTCCTAACTCTGTATGGGTAATGTCAAGTGGTGTCACCTCAAACTGTGTGACTCATTGTTGCACTTATGTGTGACTTCCATCTAGGTGACTCAGCGAATCCCAACTGACCATGGTTGTTGACAGCGCTGAGGAATCCAACAACGCCAGTGGAAGTCCACTTCAACGAGGCCCATGGAAGAGCACTGCAGCCAGTGGAGCAGGCTTTTGGGCTCCTAAAGGCCAGATTTAGATGTCTGGGCAAGACAAGTGGAGCCCTCCTCTACTCAACTGGGAAGGTATGCCAAATTGTCGTGGCCTCCTGCATGCTCCACAACATCTCCCTGTGACAGAACTTCCCTTTCATCCCAGAGAATGGAGACCATGGCAAGTCACATGGAGAGGACCATGAAATGCCAAATGAAGATAATAGTGGTGAAGAAGAAGGAGGGGACTGTATCAGGCTCTCATCAACAACTTCTTCTCCTGAGTGGATTTCTTTACCTTACATTACTGTGACTATTAAACCACCTCTAGTTGTGATGAGGAGATAAGTATGTTAAGCTAAAATTAAAGGAAGGGCAAGTTTGGGAACTAGTAGGCAAAGGTGTATTTCAAACAAGGTTTTGACACATGGGACTTTAGTATCTGTAGCATTGTTTATCTCAGATGTTTGGCCAATACTGTGTCTCCAGATACTGATTATGTGAATTATTGTACATGTATGGGTTGTAATGTACTAATTATGTAATGTTCTGTTATAGGTACCTTCACCTACTTGTCAACTTCATTTTGATATTTCAGAGTTGGACATCTGCAGGCCTATGTTGCTGTTTGGAAGTATAAGGGTGACATGGCTTGTTCCTGGGACTGACACACACAGACTTTGGGTGTACAAATCCTGTACCAAGACAGTTTGCACAGTGATTGGATGGCAGTTCTGAGGAATCCATTGGACTTGTCCCTTGTCATGTGTTGAACTTAATGCAATATGTGTGCCATCATACACTCCAACCACATATGGTAGTGGAACCTATTCATGCAAAGCTCCCTTCACATTGCCTACATCCTCATTGTGGGTAATGTGCATGTAGCTTTTGATGTATCTCATTATTTTGTGGGACATACCTCTAGTGGCATACCATTGACATTTGGTGATGACAATCAACCAGATAGTGGAACAGTGTATTGTAATGATGATTTGATATAAAAATTGTAGTACTACCATGTGTTTGTCCATTGGTGGAATTGATGTGAGATTCCTTCTGTGAGCTAGGTTATATGGCTCCAGCGGATGACATTGATCAATTCTATATGACCTAATCATTTTTAATTTGTCAGATGTATCCCTTCCTTCCATGTAGGTGTAGTCTGGGACTTTAAATGCGTTAACTAGCAAAGACTATTGGTGTAATGTTGGATATGGTTTGTAACTGAGATCATGACAACCCATTGTTTTTAGATGGATTAAAGATGGTATTTATCAACACATTAGTTTGTAAGTTTTATTGAGACACGGTTGTTAACCCAAGCTAAACAATGTGTACATGCAAAATATCCTTTCTTACACAAGCAAACATGGAATTTTTAAGTTCAGATGGAAGTACATATATGTTGTTCTAGATTTGAAACATACTACAGCGGTCAATGAGTTTCAGACTAGTGCATTTATTTAAGTGAACAAGAAGAAATAAACATTGGGAAAAATTTAAACAGAGAAACCAAAAGTGGAGGAGTCAGTCATGGAGGATGAAACCATTGATTTAGATGCCAAATTGTTTGGAGCCCAATGTCCAAGATACTACTGCCATCAGAAAGGGCAATGGGTCCAGAAATAGTCCACAAAGTGACTGTGTGTCACACACTGGGGAAAATTAGGTCCGACATTCTTACTGGTGGTGGTATTGGTCTTGCCATCCAAACGGACTGGAAATTTGCATGGATGTCCCGGTTTGCCAATGCGGGGGGATCTACAGGTGCAGGACCTGGGTGTCTGCTGTTGGTTCTTCCTCTGGCAGGGCTTCACTTCCTGTGGCTGGAGCAGATTTTGAGGGGCTTGATGGTGGGGCAACACGGGAAGAGGTGGATGATGGTGGAAAAGGCCTGGCCAGAGTTGTGTTAATCTTCAGAAGCACCCCAATGAGGGAGCCCATGTTGGTGTTATGGACTGCCAACTTTGTGTGTATGTACCTCTGCACCTGCTTCATGTCCCTGATTTTGGTGAGTATCTGGTCCATCTTGTCTTGGGACTGATGGTATGCTCCCAAGACATGGTCGATATAAGACTGGGTTTGAGTGGCCCCAGTGGTCTCACTCTGCTGGCCCACAGATACCCTCCTACGAGCCCTACCCCCACGAACCTGTGCCCTTTGCACAGGTTGCCACAGCCCACTGGATCCTGGCTCTTCTGTTTCAGGGGTGGTGACAGTGACATCAGTAGCCAGGACTGGGGTGCAAATGATTGGAGACACTGTGGTAGGTGCACAGATTGGGGAGACTACTGGTGGCTAAGTTGTTGCAGCTGGGGGGGTGTTGTGGGCCAGGTGACACTTACTGTTGCCGTGTTCCCAGCCCGACCGGAATGGACCAGCACCGTAGTCCATGTCAAGATGTCCAGGACTGTCCTCATCACTGTTAGCTTGCTCCTGGTTTGCAGTGTGGGTCTCTTTGGTGGCAGAGCTGTGGCAACTTCCTCTGGCTGATAGACCTGTTGGGAAATGGAGAACATTGTTATTGTTGGAACTGTGATATCTACATCTAAATCTTGTGACACAGTTAAATAATGTGGTAATAGATTTCAGTGGTAATGCACGTGTTAAACAGACATTTTCATATTCCATACACATGTACTTCTGATACGTAGCTCATACCATGTCCTGAGTTGTAGCCAGTCAGATTAGTAAGTATACATGATATCTATAAAATAGTCTATAAAACACAGTGGAGTTGCAACATGTGAATTTAACCTTTCCAAGGCCCAGCTCAGTACAAAACAGTAGATGACACAACTTGGTTGTGTCCTTGCCATTAGTGATCATGTGAGCAGTGCAGAGTCAAAGGGTCAACTGCCACTTAAAATATTTTGATTTGGGTTCATGACGTTCTATGTTGGGCAAACACACTTGTTGTGGGGTCCCTTATGCCATCAATTGTTTCAGTTGCTGAGACCATGGCTACACACAGGGCAGTATAGTGACATGTCTGAGGAGAGCATTGGATGTAGATTGCTCACTCCATGAGAACTGAAGATAAGCTACTTTTTGTGAGACATGTGACAATCTGTAAAAGCACATTTTCATCTTGTTTTGGGTAATTGAAAAAGGACATCATGGTAGTTGTAGTAATTTCTAACCCAACTTGTCTATACTATCTAGCTGGTTAGTGTGAAATATCTGTTGACATTATACTGTTGGTATGGTCCATACCTTTACATTGGGGCAGGTAAGATGTATCAGGAGATAATATATTTTATACAACACTTACAGACATCATTCCATCATGTCCAATGGTGTGGCGATTGATGCAACAAACCCTATATGCAACACTAAACATTCACACAGACAATTTCACATCTCCGATGCTGATACTTTTCTGATTGGATGTTAGGGAAATATGTGGAAATCACATTGTTAAGAGCTGGTTTGTGAAGAAACAGGGGATTTAGGTTTCATGTGAATTTGTTAAGTGTCACTTCCCAGACTCTGCTCCTTCAGGTATTCCATTGAAGCCTTCAGTGTGTAGGATGGCCAAGACCTTCTCCTCTCAGGGAAAAGAATGTACAGGTATGCTGGGAGTATGACCACCAGTCCTCTGGGCCTCCAGGTGTTGCTTGGAGACCAGGTTACTCACCTTTGACCTCAGGTCATTCCACCTCTTCCTAATTTCCCACTGTGTGCGTGGTATGGTAGCTACGGCATTCACTTTGCAGATTACTCTGTCTACCATTTCCCTTTTCTAAGTGATAGTAGTATTTTGGACTTGGGTTCCAAACAGATGTGGCTCTACTCTAATGATTTCATCCACCATGACTGACAACTCTTGCTCAGAAAACTTTGGATTTTTGGGTCTGAACATTATCAAAAAATGAAGTAACTAACAGTACAACAACTAATTACACCCAGCAGAAAAAGTAAAAGAGCAGGAAAGGTGTGTGGAGAGTGACAAGTGATGGGAAAACATTACCTGCCTTCTCTGTTCCAGATTTACCTCACAAATGCTCTAGAGCTGTGGAGTGGCAAAGGATCATGGTCTGAAATGGGGTGTGTTTTATAGCGTGCTACGCAGGTGTCTCCAATTGCCCAATGCACACCAGGTGTGCTGTATTTGTGGCCATCAAATGGCCACTGTTCAGTTGCTTTGCTGAGTGCGAACCGCAATGGTTTTCCGCTGTCTGGAAACTGCTGCAAGAGGCCCACCAGTAGTAATGTATTTTTATAATTTGCTTGGCGGCAATACACTGCCTTGACGGCGTAGGCATACTAATCGCCAGCATTGCAGTCTGCCACATCACCGTTGTGGAGGACTGCCGCTTAACCTCCAAGCATTGTAACTTGGCAGGCAGAACACCGCCGACTCAGCGGTGTGTTTTGGACTGCCATAGCTGTGGTTTGGCGGTAAAACCGCCAAACTCGTAATCAGGTCCTTACTTGTTTTTCTGTGACCTTTATTGTTACTATTGATTAAGATTGTTGAACTACTTCTATGAGTTTTTTCAGTAGCGTTTCATTCTTTCTTCTTTTTGTTATTTTTTTTCATATATTATGTGAACCTATGCTATGTTATTGGCTTGTCTTTATATCGCCATGGTTCATCTTGAGTAAGGATGTGCTGTTTTCGCCATTTTTTTTTTTTTAAACAAAATTTTGATTGTTTTTCAATATGTAGTGGTACAGACATTTCCAAAATATATATGCAACAATACGCGCACGTAATAAGGAATCAGTATAGTAGCGAATACTAAGCAGGTGACATATCTAAAATATACATACTCATTGTTCCATTGTTTCGCAACGAAGGAATCATATGATAAAGGAATAATCATTAAGCATGTAAATTATCGACATCCAAAGTTCTAAGAAAAACCCCAATGTCTTGACATATCTAAACAAACCTCCCGTCCCTCCCAAATATCCCTCCCCCCCGGCGTGTCACACTTATCAATAATCGTGCCAGCATCCAGATTTACTACAGGTAAGGACAACAAGAATAGGCAGTATTTAGTTTTAGGGAAATCCCTCCATGTCAAGCGCAGGGGAATTCACAAATGTAGTGAACATATGCATCGTGCTACACAGTGGGTAGCGGTCAGTTCGGATTAGCAGGAGCATCAGCCATGGGGTCCTCGTCCACTTCAGTGTCTGGGCTTTTCAAAAGTACCACCAATGTTTCCCAAGCCCTCGCTGCCTCCATTGCTCTCTCATTATTCACTCGGATAGCTAGTTGTAGTCTAACAGTACCTTCACATTCCGCCCATTTAAGTAATTCAGTCCTCCATCTCTTAACATTTGGGCCCTTCTTTGACTTCCAGTGTGCTGTGATGTCTCTTTTAGCCAATAAAAGGCCCAAATCCAAAAACTTACTGCTGACCTTGTTTTTAGATGTATGGGGAAACCAGTGCAAAAGGCAGGGACCTATAGCCGGCTCTAATTCTCTATCAGTGATGTCATTCAGTAGCGCAACTACATCCGCCCAATAATCCTCCAACTGGGGGCAATCCCACAGCATGTGACGAAAGTCCGCTCCCCCCATGTTACAGCGCTGACACATTGCCGAATTAGTATCAAAATATTTATTCATTTTTGCCGGGGTGAGGTATGCTCTATGTAATATATAGAAATGCACCAGTTGAAAGCGGGCATTCCTAGTGCTCTTCCACGCCCGTTCCACTAGTTCAGCCCAGATTTTTTCAGAAATCACATCACCCAAGTCCTCCTCCCATTTTATTCTTAATGTGGTTAAGGGAACTAACGTTTCTTGGATCATACGCCTATAAAGGCAAGTGACTGCTTTAAAGGTTCCCGCTGCTGATACTATATACTGGCAGCCCATCGATATCTGTGGTTCAATCAACCCCTCCTTCCAGTGTTTTTGAATGGCCGCAATAAGTGCAGAGTGGAGCAAAAAGTCTCCGTGAGATAGGTCATACCGCTCCTGCAGTTCAGCGAAGGGGAGCAAGGCATTGTCCTCATATAAATCCCCCATTATGGACAGTCCCTTCTCTTTCCAAATGGTCAGCGCGTTCCAGTTGCCTCCATGCGGTAGTGCAGCACACATGGTCAAGGGGATTTCAGGGGCATAGGGATGCGCAATCCGCGCACGTTTCTGACTCCTACTCCAACAGAGCCACATCGTCCGTAAGCTACTCGGAAGTGCCTTAAGCCGTAGTGGCAATTTCAAAATAATTTGAAATAGTATCCGCCGTGAGGCCAGCTCCCCCCCCCTTCTTCACCCAGTCCTCGAAATTCCAGTGCTACAGCCTGGGTAAGCTATTGCAGCTGAGCCGCCAGGTAACAAGTCTCGAAGTCAGGAACCGCTAGTCCACCCTCCGGTCTCGGTCTCGTTAGGACACTCAGCACCACCCTCCGTCTGCCAGTAGCCCAGAGAAACCCTGTGATCATTGTTTTAATTTGTGTAAAAACCTTCGCCGGTATCCAAATAGGTAAGGCCCTAAAATAATACAGTAACCTGGGGAGAGTCACCATATTGAGCAGGGCCACTCGGCCGGCTACCGAGAGAGGCAGCGTGCCCCAAAACTCGAGGTTGCCTTTCAGTCCTCTGATGGCTCTACCCACATTACCCTCCAGTAATTCAGTTTGCGTATGGTATATTCGGGACCCAAGGTACGTCAAGCAGCGCTATTCCCATTGCACCCCATCGGTATCTTGGGGGCCACCATCAGTTGCGGCGGCAGGAAACAGGCAGGACTTCGCCCAATTCACCTTGAGTCCAGCCACAGCACCAAGTTCGTAGAGCAAACGTCTTGCACCAGTGAGTGCCTCGTCAGTATTAGCTAAAAACATGAGCAAGTCATCGGCATAGAGCGCGATATAGTCAGTTAGTCCATGCACGCGAAGACCAGGATATCGCAGTCCCGTTCTGGCCTGGGCCGCAAACGGCTCCAAGGCCAGGTCAAACAATAGGGGGGACAATGGGCATCCCTGTCTTGTACCGCAACTCACTTCACAGGCGTCGGAAATCAATCCGCCCGTCCTTACCCTGGCGGTGGAGTGTTTATATAACAAAGCCGTCCAAGCCACAAAATTATCCCCTAAGCCAAAATTGTGCATGACCTGAAATAGATAAGGCCATTCCAAGCTATCAAACGCCTTCTCTATGTCTACCGCGAAGATGGTGGCGGTCTCTTTTTGATATGTGTCGGCCTCCAAAATCTGAAGTAGGCACCTTATATTGATAGCCGTGTTCCTAGTTGGGATGAACCCAGATTGATCTTTGTGTATTAGGTGAACCATATGGGGTAGGAGCCGGGTTGCTAAGATCCGACTTAGTATCTTGTAGTCAGTAGTTAGCATAGATAACGGGCGATAAGCAGTCCTGTCTGAAGGTGGTTTCCCTGGTTTCAACAGTGGTATAATGATCGCCTTACGAGTTGTTATGGGCAGTTGCCCCACTCGTTTCGCATCATTATAAAGTGTTACTAACTTAGGAGCCAGTAGATCAATATAGGTAATGTAAAACTCAATCGGCAGGCCATCCGCTCCAGGTGTCTTGTTTCGCGCCATGTTTTTAATCGCTCCCCTCACTTCACCAAGAGCGATATCCCGACCCATTAACTCCGCCTGTACTCTATCGAGTTTCGGAAGGTCTACTGCAGTTATAAATCTCCCAATGTCTCCATCATTTAGAGTCACTTTACTCTGATATAGCTCCGTATAATAAGCTAGGAACTGATCATTAATATCTTGTTGGGTGTAGCAAATTTCCCCAGTTTGACTATGAAGTTCTAATATTACCGTCCCCCGTCTAGCTGGATTAGCTAACCAGGCCAGTAATGATCCAGATTTGTCACGTTCCTTGTGGGCGCGAGCGAGATATTTTTTATAATCAAAACAACGCAGTCTCTCCATGTGCGTAGCAACTGCTTCTTTCGCCTCTAAGAGGTCCCTCTGCCTATCTGTCCTCCCAGGACGTTCCTGCTCCACTTTCCGCAGTCGTTGGTCTGCATTTTGTATATCCTGTAGAGGCACCTTACGTACTCCCATCATGTTGGAAATGCAGTGTTCCCTCATAACCGTTTTAAAAGCATCCCATTCTACAGAGGACGATGACGCCGTACCAGTGTTTTCTATAAAGTATTGAGCAATGCCCATGCCCACTACTTCGCGAAAAACCTGATCTTCCAGTGCCTCCGGTTTTAAGCACCATGTCGGCATTTTAGGGCGCACATGGGCCCACTGTATCCTCAGGAGGAGCGGGTTATGATCTGATAGTGTCCTAGTAAGGTATTCACTATGTTGCACCTCTGCATGGATATCGGGGGAACAGAGAACAGCATCTAGGCGAACATAGAGCTCGTGAAGAGCCGAAAAAAAGGAGTAATCTCGAGTTCCCGGATGCTGTGCCCTCCAAGTGTCAACCAACCCCCACCTATGCTGCCAGTCTCTCCTAGCTTTTGCAATTTTATGAATGGGTGCGTCAGGAAGGGGAGGATGAGATCAGTCTAGAATTACATCAGAGACAGAATTGAAGTCCCCATCCAGTATTACCGACCCCGTTAGTAGAGGAGCTAACTTCCCTGAGAGCTGTGTAAAAAATGCAGGTTGTTCTGTATTGGGTGCATAGACATTACCCAGTACTATGTCCCTGCCATTTAATCTCCCAGCAAGCACAACATCCCGTCCCTCTGGGTCCGTAAATTGCTGTGTACACTGGAAAGGAACCCCTGCCCGGACCCATATCAGAACTCCCCGTGCAAAGGCTGAGTACTTAGTGTAAAAGACTTGACCCCGCCACCTGCGTTGTAGGGCCAGCCTTCCTGGCATGTAATGTGTGTCTCCTGGAGTAAAGCGACCTGAACCCCTCTGCGCACTAAGTATGCATGGTTTGTGTGACGTCGCACCATTGTATGCATACCTCGCACATTCCATGAGATACACTTTAAATCAGATAGAGATCCCATAATATGATCGTACATAATTCCCTGCCAATTCGTCTAAGGTGAAACGCCGGTACCCAATGAACAATCCCCTATTCAACTGAAAGTCCCAACTCCCCCTCCCCAGGACAGGCACTAAAACACTAGTCCCCATCCAAAGCATTCTATACACACAATGTCCTCTAGTGGCTACAGAGGGAACAAGGGGGCACGGCTGCAGGTCAACGCTGCATAGCAATGCAATCAAGAATAATCTCAGCGTGGCCGCCCTGAGTAATGCAGTTTCCCCCCACCCGAGGGCGCACATTAATATCCCAAAGCCCCCCACGACCACCCAGTCATCTCAACAGCGTGAAACGCAACACTGCAGGACAGGAGAGTCAAAGAAGAAGGTTCAGCAGGGATAGAGCAAAAAAGAACAGAGAAGCAATCAAGCAATTTCGTCCGCAGTGCCCGGGGTGACATGCGGGATGTGTCCGAGTCCGAGCCGCCAGAGCCCTTTTCTGATCCAGTTTCTTCAACCGATGGCGTCCCGTGGCCCTGCAGCATCTCTGACACTGCCTGTAGTGCATTGGCCCTCTCCTGCTCTGTCTGCGAGGAACTAGGTTTTCGTGAAGGAGTACGTCGGGATCGCTTCCATCGATCTTTCTGCGGTGTCTGTCCCTCAAGGGGGGACCGTGCGATCTTTCACTGTTGGTTTGTGACCAGTTTTGTAAGTCTCAATCCAGTCCCACGCCTCATTAGGGTCTTCACAGAAGTGTGTCCGTCCATCTAATGCAATCCGCAGGCGGGCCGGGAACATCAAGGAGTATTGAATCCCTTCATCTCATAGGGCCTTTTTGACCGTTAGGAAAGAGGTGCGACGCCGCTGGATCTCCAAGGTGTAATCAGGAAACAACGACACTTTGTTATTGTCTACTGTGAAGGGCCCCGCTGCACGTGCTTTTTGCAATAGCAGGTCTCTGTCCTTAAAATGGAGAAGTCGAGGCACCACAGGGCGTGGAGGTCTTCCCGGTGCCGGGGTCCGGGCGGGGACCCGGTGGGCTCTTTCCAAGGTATAAAACTGAGACAGTCCCTCTGGTGCCACCACATCACGGAGCCAGTTTTCCAGATATGCGATCATGTTGGTGCCTTCCACTCCCTCCGGCAGGCCTAGGACTCTAACGTTATTTCTACGGTTACGCCCTTCGGCATCTACAGTCCTCTTTTCCAACAGATGAACTCGGTGGGCGATATCTCCCATCTGGGTAGTTAAGGACTGCTGCGCTGGTGCCAGGTCCGCCAGCGACGCCTCATTTTGTTTTACCCGTTCCGCCAGTTTGGTGTGTTCCACTCTTAAGAGTCCCAGCCCCACTGCTACATTACTAATATCTTGGTGAAGCGTTTCTTTAGTGTCCGCTATAGCTTCCAGGATCTGAGCTAACCGCTGTTGAACCGGGTTATCAACTGACTCCTGATGAGGATCCGATTGCTTTTGATCTGAAGCAGGATCTTCCTGCTCCGGGGGTACCCCCATCTGCTTACCCCTGGGTTTCCCCATGCCTGCAGGAGACTGGTGCCACTCTTTAAGTGCCAATACTCAAATACCCCCCCTAGGGATGTCGCTAGCCAAGATGGGGGGGAAATCCCAGTGTATAAGGACAATGTTGGTGGTCAGATACGTTCCCTGCTGGTCCCTGTAATAATAGGTAAGCCCCGCTCGTCAGTTGCAGGCCGTCGTGGGAAGAACTAAAGTCAATGGCAACAGGCACTCTACAGCACTTTGAATGGTCTCCCCCCAGTCACTAGGCTCTGATGTTATATGCGCCGGGGAGGATCAGCAGCAGGTACCCCCCCGGCAAGACAGAGATCCCAACCCCGGCAGGGCTCCAGTCAGCGAAGGATTGGTCGATACTCACCTCCCCCCTCCTGCGCAGATAAAATTATTTATTGTGCTCACATTGGTCTCACAACCCGCAACACCACGGGGTTATTTGATGCTGCTCGGTCCTCAGCGGGGCAAAATCAGCAGCGGCCTCTCACAGCCCGGATATGCACGACCTCCACCTCATCAGCCGCCGTCCGGTCTGCTTTCTTTTTTTTTTTTTTTCTTTTTTTTTTTTAAGTCCTCATTGTGCAATAAAACAGGATTAGTTGAGAGAGCAGGATTTTCCATGGTCGAGGGGCCCTGGCTTTCGTTCCGCATCGGCCAGTCTCTTTCCCCAACATACACTTTCCACCCAGTGGTTTAGTGCATGTGGGTGTCCCAACTGCCCCTTGGGCCCCTCTTCCACACCTCTTCCCATACTTCCTTCTCTGAGAGTGATATCTGCACCAACAGTTTCCAGGTCACTCTTATTGCTGTTTTGCTTAATCATTGGACCATATTTTTACATCACTTTATTTCAGCATATCAGACTACCTCTATATCTTTCCCAGATGTCCCAAAATTCTAACCTCTTCCTACGTGTACATGCCCGTTCAAATTTATTTGTCCTAATGACTGATCCCACCCATTCTGCTAGTGTTGGCGGGTCCTGATATATCCATTTTATGCATATCTTCCGCCTTGCTAATAATATTAAAAGGAATAGTAAGCTATTTTGTTTTTTGTTTAGACTAAGTCCTTCCCTATTACCTTTACCGTTCGTATTCCTAACCCCAAACATAATTAGCCCCAGGCTTACCTCTATGTTCTGCTGTAGTACTTCTGAGAGAGTTTTAACCACTTCTTCCCAGAAGGCTTGTAGTTTGGGGCATCTCCAGAACATATGGACATCGTCCGCTCTCTCCTCACCACACTTGGGACACTTTTTTGTCTCGCCCCTCGACAGCTTGGACAACTTCTTCGGTGTCCAATAGACTCTATGTAATGTGAATAAATGATTCCTTTTTAGGGGAGCAGATTTGACTATATGCCAGCATGTAGACATTGATACTTGCCATAAATTCTGTATATCCAGCGTAGGCAGGTCCTTCCCCCAGATCTCTATGGGTAGGCCGAAATCTTCTTCTCCTGCTGATATGAAAGACCAATACCAATGTGCTACTTCTTTCTTCATTGCTCCCCCTTGGATTTTTGTTTCTATTTCCGGATTTCCTGTATCGTCCTTCCCTAGAGTCTTTATCCAGCTTGATAGTTGGTAAAATTTTAATTTAGAAATTGTCCCATCGGTCAGCTGTGATAATTCGTTCCATCCGACTAGCGATTTCCCTGTTATTATCTGACTCCATTTCTCTACTCCCCCTGATCTCAGCGGTGTCGATAACGTGTCTCTTAAGCATTCTGGCGTTCCTGGTGAGTCCCAAATTGGGGCATTGTCACTATAGTACGGGATTTTCCATGTACGTCTGGCCTGATACCATAGTTTAGCAGCTGCCTCTAGTGTCTTTAGTTTAATTTTTTTAAAGAATTTTGGGTTACCAAATTTATATAGAAAATGGCTTCCTTCCGACATTGTCATGGCTTGCAAAAAGGTTGGGTATTGTTGTTGTTCTTTAAACAACACTCTGATATTCTTAAAGTGAAAGGCCCTATAGTACTGGTACATGTCTGGATTAGCAATCCCACTGTGTTCCTTCCTTCTCCTAATCTTTTTCCAGGCTATTCTTACTCCTCTTGATGCCCAGATAAAGCTACTAATATCTCCCTGTATCTTGTTGAACCACTCTCTCCGAAATTCCAGAGGTATGGTGTTAAAAATGTATGTACTTGGGGAGTATCATCATCTTTATTAAGTTGGAGCGGCCCAGGAAGGACAATGGTAAACTTTTCCATGCATTCAACAGCTACTTAGATTCTGCCAGGACTCTGTTGGAAATTTACTTGAGCGATTTTCCCATCTCGCCTACTACCTGGATCCCTAGGTACCTTATCTGTTGCTTCACTAGTGGGATGTCACTCTGGATGTTCCACTGCATGACCTCCGTTTTCTGTTGATTTATCTGATATCCAGATATTTTCCCAAATGCTTCAAGCACCTCTATTGTGTTCGGCAATGTTTCTTCCAGGTTGTCCGTGAATATCATTAGGTCATCTGCATACAGTGCGACCTTCTTAATCCATGTTTTATACCTAAAGGGGTTATCAACTGATTTAGCCTCAATGCATTTGCTAGGGGCTCTATATACAAGTCAAACAGTAGTGGGGAGAGGGGGCATCCCTGTCTTGTTCCCCTCCTAATATTTATTTTGTTCGTGAGTGTACCAATTACTAATACACGTGCTGTAGGGTTCCTATATAGAGTCTTTACAGCCCCTATATAACTGCTTCCCAGATTGTATTTTTCTAACACTTTGTGCAAATAGAACCAACTAACCCTATCGAAAGCTTTGGCAGCATCGAATGTGATTATAGATAGCGGAGATCTTTCCTTGTTGGCCACATCTATTGCACCCACCAACTCGTGTGTTAATTCATGTATATGTCTGCCCCTTATAAATCCTTTTTGATCCTCATGTATTAAGGTGCCGACTACCTGACCCAATCTTTTGCGAGTATTTGAGTGTATATCTTATAATCACTGTTTAATAAAGACAGTGGCCTATAAGACTCGCACCTTTTTGGGTCCTTCCCTGGTTTTAATAAGATGCATATTGTTGCTTCTTCCCATGATTTAGGCAGTTCCTGTCCTTCTATGAGTAACTCATTGAATAATTCCGTCAACTGTGGGGCTAGCTCTTCTTTTAAGGATTTATAAAACTCATTTGGCAGCGCATCTGGCCCTGCTCCTTTCGCATTTTTTAATTCTTTTACTATCCCCATTACTTCTCCTTCTGTTACTTTAGCATTAAGTCTGACCCTGCAATTTTCTGGTAGCTCTTGCTTTATCCAGTTCTTGAGATAATCTTCAATCTGTTGTTCATCGGCCCTTGTGTCCTCAGTGTATAAGTTCTCGAAAAAACTACTGAACGCCCTCCTGATCTCTGCTTCGTCTGTACTCAATGCCACTTGACTATCCTCCTGTATTCTAAAAATTTTGTTACGGCTTTGTTCTGTCTTGGTTTTCCAGGCCAAGATTTTGCCACAGCCCTCACCATAATACTAGTGGGCAAGTTTGCTAGCCTCCCATTTATCTTTGATTCTAATTTCAAGAATGTCATTGAGCTCGTCCCTTAGCATATTCCTTTCCCCTTCTAATTCTTCAATATTATGTGTATTATTCTCCTCACCCATTCTCCTGTCTAAGATCATAATACCCATTTCTATCTCATTTATCTTATTCTTAAACTTCTTATGTTTGTAGGCCCCTTTGCTTGTTAAAATCCCTCTTATTGTGGCCTTGTATGCATCCCACCGCACCTGATTCGATGTCTCCTTTGTATTTATTGTGAAAAAGATCTTTGTTTCCACCTTCAAATTATCTACTATCTCTGGGTCAAGGAGCAGCGTTCTATCTAGCGTCCACCTAGGAGTATCTTGTGTATTCTGCAGGCACACCTCCATCTGTACTGCTGAGTGGTCTGATAGGTGCGCCGGGAGGTGTTCAACCCTCTTTACTTTATTACATAGAGTCTTATCTACTAGGAAGTAATCAATTCTTGATGAGTGGCCCAATTTCTTATTCTTAAAAGTAAACTTGTGAGATTTTATTCCTTTTTCTCGCCAGATGTCTATCAAGCCTAAGGGGTCGATTCCGATTCGGGCCGGAAAAAGCACCGACCGACTCGGAGCCGGAAAAATTACCGACCGACACGTACCAGTGGCGCCCGACACGCCAAGTACGATGCAAGCCGCGATAAATCCGACCGACACGTCAGGAAACCAAGCCGACCGACCGAGCCGCTCGGAAAATAGCAATCCGGCCGGAAAAACACGCGAATCCAACCGACCGACACGCACCCGGAACAAATCCGACCGAATCGTACCCGCCAACTCCAACCCGCAAAGTACGATGCAAGGCGCGAAAAACCCGACCGAGTCGGACGGAGGACAAGCCGTACGACCGACACGCATACAAAACCGAGCCGAAGCAACACAATACACCGCGACCGACGCGTACGCAGAATACAAAACTGCACAAATACAGCGTGAATGAAACGGAGAACACCGTACGAGACCAATGCAGGGTCACAAGAACGTTTCCAACATACACAAAGAGCACAAAGGAAAAATCACCCAAAAAAAGGCCAAACAAGCAATTAGCAAGCCAATAAATACTGGGGGGGTGGGGACAGAGAACAAAGACACACCCACAACTCCACCTATATAAAGGACACAAATCACTACCATGAGCCTTTGCAAATGCCATTCCACTGCCAGCACCCAAGAGAAAGCAACCACACACCCACAGCTCACCCCTCACACAAGCCACACACCATCAGCACACCAACAAATACCTACCTCACATACACCCAGCAAAACACACACTCACACACCCTCACCTGCACACCAACACACACATCACTCACCATCACCACCCATCACCATGCCCCCCAAGAAGAATCCCAAGTTCCTAGATTGTGAATTGGAAGTCCTGGTAGACGAGATCCTCAGGGTGGAGCCACAGCTGTTTGGCACTCTGGTCCAACAGACCCCCATGTCGCAGAAAACCAAGATGTGGGAGAGGATCATCAACAGGGTGAACGCCCAATCACCATGTCGGCGCACAAAGACAGACATCCAGAACAGGTGGTATGACGTGCGCAGGAGGGTACGGGACCTGCTGAAGATAGACTACATCAACAGCCAACATACCGGCAGTGGCCCTCCTGCCAAGCCAATATACCTCAGGCCCTGGGAGGAGAAGGTGCGGGCCATCCTTCCG
Organism: Calotriton arnoldi; assembly: GCA_963921515.1. Classification (NCBI taxonomy): domain Eukaryota; kingdom Metazoa; phylum Chordata; class Amphibia; order Caudata; family Salamandridae; genus Calotriton; species Calotriton arnoldi. The sequence continues at coordinate 1,286,889 of CAWUFW010004492.1, read as the reverse complement.
CCAGTGAGCGTATATGGACTAGAGAACATCCCAGAGCCTGGTGAGTACACAACAAATGTACACAATAAACTGCCACAAAACACACACATCACTGTCAAGGGGAGAGTCAAACCATGCACACATAGCAATTACACAGCAACTAGAACAGAATCATCCCAAAATGTGTATGTCAGTCAGATAAACACAACACATGCCATCAAAAAAGTCACATCCAACTGTGCCAACACATGTACAAACACAACCACAACTACAGCTAGGCAGTGGCACAAATAGAACTAACACACACATCCACACATGTAGCCACCACAACAACACCAACACACAGTGAAGACCACTCAAAGGAAGGAATTCTGTGTATGCTGGCCAAGTCAGTGTAGCCAATAGCATCATGGGAGTCGCAGTCACATATATTGCCCCCCCACAACTGTCCCATCAACACCACCCTGAACCATGCTCACATCACAGGGAGTGGAGAAGGACTCACAAGATGGCTGACACTGGCTACTGCTGTGGGGAGCACAAGGCCCTGCTGGCAACTGTGCACCAACAAACAGCAGGACACCACTGACTGACATCCTGAGAGACAACTTACACTCCCTGCAATGCAAGCACGTTCCATGGTGGGATATCTGCCTGGCTGGGTGGGAAGGGGGACTTGCAGCACTGACCATAGTCACCAGCACCTCCCCTCACACCCCCCCCAACACAAACTCCACAGTACCCACCTGGTAGAATGCAATGCCCTCCATCCTAACACAAGATCCCACAAAGCACCACCACCCTGGGTTATGTTGTGTGAAGCACAGGGACACTCTTGGGACTCTTAGCCAAACAACTGCCAGGACAACACTCCCAGCCATCCTGTCAGCACAGCCAGCCCACCCCACAGGGAAGCAGAGTCAAAAGGAAGGAAGCATGGGCATGCTGGGAAGGGGGGTGGAGGCAATAGCATGATGGGAGTCGTAGTCACAGACATTGCTCAGCCTCACAACTGTCCCATCAACACCACCCTGAACCATGCTCACATCACAGGGAGTGGAGAAGGACTCACAAGATGGCTGACACTGGCTACTGCTGTGGGGAGCACAAGGCCCTGCTGGCAACTGTGCACCAACAAACAGCAGGACACCACTGACTGACATCCTGAGAGACAACTTACACTCCCTGCAATGCAAGCACGTTCCATGGTGGGATATCTGGCTGGCTGGGTGGGAAGGGGGACTTGCAGCACTGACTATAGTCACCAGCACCTCCCCTCACACCCCCCCCACACAAACTCCACAGTACCCACCTGGTAGAATGCAATGCCCTCCATCCTAACACAAGATCCCACAAAGCACCACCACCCTGGGTTATGTTGTGTGAAGCACAGGGACACTCTTGGGACTCTTAGCCAAACAACTGCCAGGACAACACTCCCAGCCATCCTGTCAGCACAGCCAGCCCACCCCACAGGGAAGCAGAGTCAAAAGGAAGGAAGCATGGGCATGCTGGGAAGGGGGTGGAGGCAATAGCATGATGGGAGTCGTAGTCACAGACATTGCTCAGCCTCACAACTGTCCCATCAACACCACCCTGAACCATGCTCACATCACAGGGAGTGGAGAAGGACTCACAAGATGGCTGACACTGGCTACTGCTGTGGGGAGCACAAGGCCCTGCTGGCAACTGTGCACCAACAAACAGCAGGACACCACTGACTGACATCCTGAGAGACAACTTACACTCCCTGCAATGCAAGCACGTTCCATGGTGGGATATCTGGCTGGCTGGGTGGGAAGGGGGACTTGCAGCACTGACTATAGTCACCAGCACCTCCCCTCACACCCCCCCCCACACAAACTCCACAGTACCCACCTGGTAGAATGCAATGCCCTCCATCCTAACACAAGATCCCACAAAGCACCACCACCCTGGGTTATGTTGTGTGAAGCACAGGGACACTCTTGGGACTCTTAGCCAAACAACTGCCAGGACAACACTCCCAGCCATCCTGTCAGCACAGCCAGCCCACCCCACAGGGAAGCAGAGTCAAAAGGAAGGAAGCATGGGCATGCTGGGAAGGGGGTGGAGGCAATAGCATGATGGGAGTCGTAGTCACAGACATTGCTCAGCCTCACAACTGTCCCATCAACACCACCCTGAACCATGCTCACATCACAGGGAGTGGAGAAGGACTCACAAGATGGCTGACACTGGCTACTGCTGTGGGGAGCACAAGGCCCTGCTGGCAACTGTGCACCAACAAACAGCAGGACACCACTGACTGACATCCTGAGAGACAACTTACACTCCCTGCAATGCAAGCACGTTCCATGGTGGGATATCTGGCTGGCTGGGTGGGAAGGGGGACTTGAAGCACTGACCATAGTCACCAGCACCTCCCCTCACACCCCCCCAACACAAACTCCACAGTACCCACCTGGTAGAATGCAATGCCCTCCATCCTAACACAAGATCCCACAAAGCACCACCACCCTGGGTTATGTTGTGTGAAGCACAGGGACACTCTTGGGACTCTTAGCCAAACAACTGCCAGGACAACACTCCCAGCCATCCTGTCAGCACAGCCAGCCCACCCCACAGGGAAGCAGAGTCAAAAGGAAGGAAGCATGGGCATGCTGGGAAGGGGGTGGAGGCAATAGCATGATGGGAGTCGCAGTCACAGACATTGCTCAGCCTCACAACTGGCCCATCAACACCACCCTGAACCATGCTCACATCACAGGGAGTGGAGAAGGACTCACAAGATGGCTGACACTGGCTACTGCTGTGGGGAGCACAAGGCCCTGCTGCCAACTGTGCACCAACAAACAGCAGGACACCACTGACTGACATCCTGAGAGACAACTTACACTCCCTGCAATGCAAGCACGTTCCATGGTGGGATAACTGACTGGGTGGGTGGGTGGGTGGGAAGGAGGTCTGGCTGTCAACCAAACACAATCAATGCAGACCATGTTCACACCCCAGAGAATACATAGAAATGCCCAAATAATGCAGGACAATGTGCCACACCAATATCAACCCCTGACTGTGACGACTTAGGACAATACAATGTACAGGCCCGCACCCCGAGGCACAGTCACAACTGTCAGGTGTGTCAACCACTGATGCCTGCAGAAACATGACATACATTGTTTGTGTCTCCCAAAAACAGGTGATGATAGGGACACAGCAGCAGACGCTGAGGAGTCCCAGTCCCAGGCTCAAGAGGATGCCGAGCTCACTGGCGTCGTACAGCCTCTGTCCTCCTCGGACGATGAACAACCTGGCACATCCGGTGCAAGTCAACATGCTGCACCAGCAGGACCACCAGCTGCAGCACCAGCAGGTCCACCAGCTGCACCCCCTGCACCCACCCCTCCAACGACTGTCACCACGAATACCATCCCTGCCGACATGGACAGAATAAGGAACAACACCAGCGCAGTGACCCTGGACCAACCTGGGGCCATGGACACCACCACCACCACCACCCCCAAGGTGGACCAGGGTTATCTGTGCGTGCAACTGCACACACTGCACATGTCAGCAGGGGTGGTGGGAGGGGTGGGAGACAGAGGTCGCTGCTTGCAGACGTTGCTGGTGTGCATGAAGACCCACAACTGGTACGCATAGCTGATGCGTACCAGTCCAGCACCGGAGAGCTCAGCCAGGTAGTGGGGCTCCTCAGAGACATCAAACAGCAGCAGGCTGCCCATCATGCCCGCTTGGACTCCCACATGTCCCACGTGGAGTCACACATGTCACGTGTGGACTCCCACATGTCCCGCGTGGAGTCCAAGTGGGATGTACTACATGAGATGACGGCGGTGCACAGGGACATTTTACAATGCCTCCGCCAGATGAACAGCAACCAGTCCACACCTCCCTGTGTGCCAACAACATCTGGTACCGAACAAACTGCAACTGCCACAGGGAGGGAGGAGGACTCTGGCGGAGAGTCCCCTGCACCGCAGCAGCCTGCACTTGAGGGCCCCCCCCAAGAAGAGGGGTCGTCCGAGGAGGGGAAAGTGAGAGGCTGATGGCCAAGCGCAACTCCCAGGAAGCCTGAACCTGTTCTGGATTTTCGCCTTTGTGCACAGACTGTTCACCCTGTTGATGGCAACACTACTCCCACACATTGCATGGGGAGTACAAGTTGGAACAATGTGTCAGACAACTGTGGCCCCGATACTGGGGATCCTGTCTACCTGGACTTTCTATTCATCTAGGAACTTGGGATTGCAAGATTCATGTACAGCACAATCCATCCTATGCACTATTATCACAGATGTATCACAATAAACACACTAATACACCATACTTGCCTCTGTCGTGATTCCAACGTGGGTGCTGTTATGGGGATGATGAACTGCAAAATTACACTGTGTATGCGAACTGCAACAGCAAGGACAACACAGGCATGTGAGTACAGGCAACGTGACACATATGAGGGAGACACACCACCAGGGCTACACAACACATACACACCTAGGCCATCTGACTCATTGCCTACACTGATGTTGCCAGGGAAGACGGTGCAATGCACAGACACCACACCCATTCCCAGTTGTAGTCAAGTAGCCCACAGGTGCAGTAAGCAAATGGCAGTCAAATGTGTGACCACAGACAACGCACATCACTAAGTGAAGCACAGGTTTATTACACAGTAGCAACATGCCGTAACCACTACAGATGCAAGGTAACCCCACCTGGTAGCGGGCACACAGTCAACAACTGTAGACAGAAGGAAGTCCATGGGTGTGGCGCACATCACCTGTAGGGACACAACAGCTACCAGCCTGGATGTGCAATCACGTCGTCGGTGGACACAGTTGACCAAACGAATCTAAAAGTACCCTGTGAAGGACAGAAATGACACACAGTCAAAAGCAATGCAGTACAGGACAGAACAGCAAAACTCATGCACAATACATGTTACAAGATACCCACCCAGAACCAAGTTAGCATGTCAACACTGTTGGGGAGTACAGCCCACCTGTCACCACACATCGCAACACACATCCTGTCAAGTAGCCCATGGACACACTCCAACAGCACCAGAGCACCACCCACACATCATGCCAACTCACATCATTCACATGACACCTCAGGATACTCACATTCAGCTAAAGAAGTTGGTGATGAGCTGTGTGCGGACATCACCATCACCATCATCATCATCATCGTCACTGGCATCGTGGTCCAGGCCAGGATCCTCCACAGGTGGCGGATGTTGGTCATCGTCATCCTGGATGAGAGGCAACTCCTTCCGCACTGCCAGGTTGTGGAGCATGCAGCAGACGATGATAATCTTGCACACTTTCGCAGGGGCATATGGGAGGGACCCTCCGGTCTTGTCCAGGCAGCGGAAGCGGCTCTTCAGGAGACCAAAGGTCCGCTCAATCACTCTCCTGGTCCGACCATGTGCCTCATTGTAGCGCATCTGGGCAGGTGTCACAGGGTTCCTGAGGGGTGTCAGCAACCACGGCATGTTGGGGTATCCCGAGTCACCTACGGACAGACAAGTGCACATCAGCTGACTTGGAAAAGTGGGCGGAATACTACAGATCAGATCACACACAATGGCACAAAGTCAGTACACACCGACAAGCCAGGCACGCTGGTTCTGCATCTGTGCCATCAACCTGGGGATGCGACTACTCCTCATCACAAAGGCATCGTGTGCTGAACCAGGGAAACGGGCACACACGTGTGTGATGGTCATGTCTGCAAGACACACCACCAGTGCATTGACCGAGTGGTAGTGCTTGCGGTTCCTGTAGGCCTGCTCCTGGGCCTGTGGTGGTACCAAAGCCACATGTGTCCCATCAATGGAGCCAATGACATGCGGCATCCTCCCCAGGGCATAAAAGTCACTCTTCACGTCAGTGAGTCGTCGCAGTCTAGGGAAATAGATGTACCGGTTCAGGAAGAGCAACATTGCCGCCAAGAAATCGCGGAGCACACGGCTGAACATGGTCTGTGACATCCCACCAGCAGACGCCACAGTATGTTGGAAGGTACCGGTGGCAAAGAAGTGTAGGGCTGCCATCACCTTCACCTTGGGGGTCAGCGCTGTAGGATACGGCCGGCCAGGCTGCAAATGTGGGGACAACTGCACTGCAAAATCCTCAATCAGCTGCCTGGTGAAGCGGTACCGTCGGATGCTGTCCCGTTCCACCATCGTTGCCAGGTCTGGGAATGGCCGATGGACAGCAGGAGCCCTGCAGTGCAGAGGAGAAGTAAGCAAGATCGTCAGTCACCCCACATATGCGGCATTGAACACACTCAAGATCCCAACATACATCATCATGAGGCACAACTACATGAAGTGTGCAGTACCGGAACGACATGTATGGTACATACATGGCCAACATCTGTCAACACGGTCCTACAGGTGGCATCAATTTGTCCCAGGTTGGCCCATTGGATATCATGATGCTGTGTCACAGTCACCCCCCAGTGACATGTGAGGACAGATGTGCCCCAGGCACCACAGCTCAACGACAGGCACATTCCCAGGGACCCTGTAATGCCACATGGACACTGGCATCACCTGGAGTATCATGTGTACACCACAACAAAACAAACATGACCCCCACAGGTAGTGGCCACACTTGCCATGGCAGGAGAGCCATGGACGTCTGTGACACACACGCACAACATCAGAGTCCATGCACACACAACGTGGATGTGGAGACTGTCTCCCATTGTGCACATGAAATCAGAGACATTGTAAACACTACATGCACAAAGACTGTGGAGGGCCATCACTATTGTGCCACTGGGACACCCTGCCTCAAACATACCGTCCCACATGGGACTCACGGGGTATGTGACATGACATACACAAACACCACTGTGAAATGTGACCATGACACATGCACAGATATGAACAGTTGCACATCACAGTGGTCACGTACACGTAACACCCAGGATCCTGTCCCCATTAACACGTGCACAGCCTGGGGGTGGCTGCCCACAGGTGACACCCACAGGACAACATGTACACCAACATACACACAATAGGAAATGCAGCCTTACATGCCTTATGATAAGGTTTGGACAGGCTGTCGTGATGTAGGTGTGCCCCTCACTCCCTGGGAGCTATCTGTGGCTGGCACATGTCCATCTGAGACAGGCATGCTGACCTATGCCAGTCACATATACAGTGATGCGTTGAACAGCAATGGACCGATCGGTGCCTCCGGCCGGCCCATTGCTTTCAATGTGTGCGGGTACGCGTTGTACCCCTGTGCGCGTTGAACAGCAATGGACCGATCGGTGCCTCCGGCCGGCCCATTGCTTTCAATGTGTGCGGGTACGCGTTGTACCCCTGTGCGCGTTGAACAGCAATGGACCGATCGGTGCCTCCGGCCGGCCCATTGCTTTCAATGTGTGCGGGTACGCGTTGTACCCCTGTGCGCGTTGAACAGCAATGGACCGATCGGTGCCTCCGGCCGGCCCATTGCTTTCAATGTGTGCGGGTACGCGTTGTACCCCTGTGCGCGTTGAACAGCAATGGACCGATCGGTGCCTCCGGCCGGCCCATTGCTTTCAATGTGTGCGGGTACGCGTTGTACCCCTGTGCGCGTTGAACAGCAATGGACCGATCGGTGCCTCCGGCCGGCCCATTGCTTTCAATGTGTGCGGGTACGCGTTGTACCCCTGTGCGCGTTGAACAGCAATGGACCGATCGGTGCCTCCGGCTGGCCCATTGCTTTCAATGTGTGCGGGTACGCGTTGTACCCCTGTGCGCGTTGTACCTCAATGGACCGATCGGTGCGCACCCATTGACAATGGGCTTGCCTGGCAACGGACGCGTTTTCGAATTTCGAACGAGTCGGTTGCTGGAAAATCAGTTGGTCACCCACAACAATGTTGCAAAATCATGTATGTCATGAAGTTGAAGTTTTGAAGGATGCTGTGGGCGTGTTTTGGTGCTGCTATTCCATGGATTGGCCAGATTCAGAAGATGCAAACGACTTGGACCTATCACTTTGGACACAAGGGACAGTATCTGCCTCTCCAGCACATATATATTGCTGCCTGTTCCCCTGAGAGCCCACTTGCCTGCACTACATGCTCCAGGACGACATCTGCCACTGCACTGCTGCTGTCTCTGCCCCTCTGGACCCTGCAATGGCACGTACTGTGGAGAGAGCCCCAGCCTTCAGCCTTGAGGAGAACCAGGCCCTGCTGGACAGCCTACTTCCACAGTACAGCAAGCTGTATGGGACACCAGGGGAGCAGGTGAGTGTTCTGTGCACTGCCTTTCTGAATGTGCATTTTGTCTGACTAGCAAGGCTGAGAGTCAGCACACCACTGGCTAGCAGGCTCACTGAGTAGTTGTCACCCCCCATAGTGTGTAGTGACTTGCACTGGACAGGTATGGTGCAGTGACAGTGCTTCTGAACAGGGTTTTACTCCCCATGCAATGATACCATGTAGTGACTTCTGGAAAACTGTCCATGGGCAGCCGTGCACTGCCTGGGTACACCATGTGCCCCTGTGATTGCGACATGTATATGCAACTGTGTCATGCACGGATATGTTGCATGTGTAGTAATGGCCTTATCACTTTGTCATCCTGACAGGCTTCTGCCCATCGGAAGCATGAGATATGGAAGGACATCGTCCGGGCTGTCCGGTCCGTGGGGGTCTACAAGCGCCGGATCCGCAACTGCCAAAAGAGGTGGCAGGACCTTCGGGGCTGGACCCGGAGGATTGCACGGGTCCAGCTGAAGCTGTCGCCTCCTCGCAGGAGGGGCGGAACACGGACCCTGACCCCCCACATGCTCAGGATCCTGGCGGTGGTCTTTCCAGACCTGGATGGGCAGCTGAAGGCCAGAGAGCAGCAAGGAGGGGGTGAGTCAAAGACTGCACTGTGTACTCTGTCTAACATGCTATGTGCCCTCCTCGGGCCAGGTTGAACTGCCACAGTACAGCAGTCATGTTGTCCAGGAGCCATGTCCCTCTATTGTGCACTGCCCACTCCTCATCTGATACCCAGGTGTGGCCCTTACATGCAGGGAATTCTGTCACTTAGGACTGTGTCCTTGCAGTTTGCTTGACTCAAGGTGGGAGACAGCATCTGTTTCCCTGACTCTGTGGTGGGCATCATGGGTGGGTCCATTGCTTACACAATGCCTGTATTCTGACATGTATTCAGCGTGTTACTTTGATCTGTGGTCCAATTGCTGAGCTGATCCACCACATGTGGCTGGGTTACCTGGCACACACCCATGCTGCGGGTGGGAACAATGTTTGGGCCCCAGGAGTATGTATATGACGTGTGTCACACATACTTAGCCAGCTGCCTACAGTCCAGGGCTCATCCCTCATTCATGTGGGGCTGGACAGTCATGCCTACTCCAGGCCATACAATACACTCTGTACTCCCACTCCCGTGTATCAGCGGACACATTGTGCACAGTGATTTGACCCCTCAGGTGTCTGCCTCTGTGTCAGTGTGCTGTGGATTAGTCGCCAGGACTGCTGTGGAGTTTCTTGGTAGGGGCTCAGCATGCCACTGGAGATGTGACCATAGGAGACGATACTTGTGTGACACATAGGTGTCTGATCAGCTGCCCATGCAGAATGGGGCATGTAAATGTGAAGTTCAGGCAGCTGTTCCCCATGCACAGCAGAGTGTGAGGGGCTCAGGTTCAGAGGGTAGTGTCACAGGTCTCCCATATGTCCAATAGGTATGACCTGGACAGATGAGGGTTAAGAGGATGTGTTGTGGGGGGGATGTACATGTGCACTTGTGCAGCTCCAGGACTTGCATTCCCCATGACCTACTATTGTGACACAGTGCAGAGTGTTGTTGTCTGGCTGCAAAGTCATACATCACTGAGACAGTGATGTATGACTTTGCAGTCATGCCTCCGCCATGGCATGTGTCTACTGATTGGTGATCCTGCAGGGGAGTGACATGTGCTACATGCACACCATAGTGGCGCTGGCTATCAGGACATGGGTGCATCATGGTGTCTGTCGCTGGTATGCATCACATGCATTTCCTATTTGACTCTGGGCATCCCTTACATCCGTAAACCTGTACTGACTCAGTGGCAAGAGCTGTGATGTGTCCACACCGTGTCCTCTGCACTGTCCAACTACTGTGTACTTGGTGCATGTGTCAACACTGGGGTGTTGCAATCCAACAGACACCAGACAGATGGGTGCAAGGCCATGTGGGATGTGAGTGCCATGCTTGGCATCAGACTGACAATTGACTTCTCCTGTTCAATTAGTGCACTTTTAGCAATGTACAACTAATGATGCCAGGGCTTGCTCTGTGATGTGCTGTGCTCACAGTGGTGTGTGCGTTATGTGCAGGTGACTGATGTCTGTCTGTTTCCCCATTGTTTGCAGATACATCCACGGCCACGGAAGGGGACAGCTCCACGGACCAGGAGGAGCCGGAGAGCCAGACTGGGTCAGCAGCCGAGGAGTGGTCGGAGGGACCCAGTGGCACGGAGGGCGAGGGGAGCCACACCGAGGAGTCCTCAGCAGCATCCACCTCAGCTGAGGACCAGAGCAACTCGGAGGATGACTCCCTTGTGGAGGCGGGTGTCAGCAGCCACCACACCCCAGCTAGTGTTGCTGTCCCCGCCACCACCAGCACCACCACCGCCCTCCCATCGGCTCCCATTCCCCAGGTCCGTGGAGGCTCCCATGTCCGGGAGCGTGTCTCCTTTGGGCCAGGCACCGCACCCCCTGCCCCTGTGTCCCCTGCTGCCCTGAGTGAGGAGTCTGTGTACCTCCTTCGCCAGCTCCATGTAGGGCAGACAGCCATGCTGAGTGTCCTCCATGCGCACACCGCGCTGTTGACTCAGCTGGTGTCGTTCATGGAGGGCATCTCATCGGGCATGTCTGACCTACAGAGGGGCAATAGGTCCATGGACTCCTCCCTGACGGCAGAAGTGTCCCTCCTCAAACGGTCCCTCACCCCTCCTGCCTCTGCTCCATCCACACTCCCCAGCACCTTACCCATCCCAGGCACACACACCGGCACAGGCACACACCAGCACACACACATCCAGCACACTGACACACACGCCAATGACAAAACGCACACGCACGCACATTCAGGGGACTGAAGCCAGACTCACAGGGGATGGGGCCCTGGAACACACACACGCATCCACATGCACTGCGCAGTCCTCAGTTCCCTCTCCCTCCAAAGCACCCTCCCTTGCCTCACCTGCAACCCCAAAGTCACAGCAGCTCTTCCTCTGTGACCTCGGCCTCTTCCCCACCGATGAAGCTGCCCCAGCATCCCGGGGGAAGAGGAAGCCCACCCACACGGAGCAGAGTGCCCCTCGCCCCCGGACACCCTCCCCCAGGCGCAGACGGACTGAGGCCCCCACCCGCAAGTCCCCCCGGAGTGGTAAGAGCAAGACCCCGCCACCGCCCTGCAGCTCAGGCACAAGGTCTCCGTCCTCCATCCCTCAGGCCCCCACTGCACAGGTGCCCCCACCACACCCTGCCCCAGGTTCCCCCACCCACAGATATACCATCCCCAAGAGGATCCGGCCTTCTCCCCCTGCCACTTGCTCTCCCAGCACCACACCCCCCGCTGCGCTTGTCTGTGCCACTGATGTGGTGAGGGTGTCCTCCCCTCTGTCCAACCCACCTTGCCTGTTCCCCATTCTCCTCCCCTGGAGGTAGGCACTGCAGTGGAGTCCACTACCGCCCTGTCTGACTTGGGCACTGCAGTGGCGGACCTGTCCACCCCATCTGCAGGGTCCACTGCAGTTGTGCCGGCACCCACGACATCTGAGTCATGCCCCCCAGTTGTGCCGGCACACACCATGTCAGACACCTCCACTGCAGTTGTCAGTGGCTCTCCAGCACCCACCACCCCTTCCCTGACTCCCCCTGGTGAGCCCTGATCCTGTCCCTGCGGTGCCTGGCCTGCCCCCCGGTTGCCCCTCCTAGTGGATTGTCCCTGGTATTGTGCAGGCATGCGTAGGGTGACATCTGCCAGTGTCACCCTGTTTGAACTTTGACAATGGACTGGCCATTGGCCTTTGCTCTAATTTCTTCTGGACGTCGTTATCAAACAACACATATGCTGAATGAAGCAACTTTCTTTTCTCTAGTGCTCATGCTTCAGATGTACATGTTGTTGGTGCAGCTAACCATGCCCTTGCTGCAGTGATGGTGATATCTGGTCTCATGATTATGAAGTGTTACTGTGCAGGAACCCATGTGGTCCAGGGGGAATGTGTCCTATCATGTGGTGTATCCATGTCATCAATAGCAGCATCTGAGGGTGTCATGTGTTCAGTATTTGGCAATGGGTTTCCTACTTACATTGGCAATTTCATATCTGTGGCTTCCACCCCTGCACATCTGTTGTGCCTGCCATCGTTGCATTTGTCTACTTCCCTGACCGTGTTGCCATCTCCAGTGGACATGCAGGTTTGGGCATCAATGGGGAGGGACTCATCCGTGTAGTCAGTGCAACATTGCTATACAAGTGTGTTGGATCTGTGCTGATGATTCCGTTGGCACATCCATGACCAGGCTGATGTGATGGGAGCCCTCATTTGGTGCTAATTGTTGATTGTGTGACCAAGTGCTCAGCTGACATGATGGGGCCCTACTGAGGCAACATATGGCACAGCTTTCCTCACACAGGAGTGGAGTCCCCTCATGGCAGTGTGTACACGTGTGACATTGCCTGCGCCCAAGGTGTGTGTTGTATGTGCATGTCTGTGTGTTCACTTCCATTCATCTGCGCATGCTGTGATCCCTAGTGTTGTACCTGTTTGTGATGCTTGCTGACTTGAGCTATGTTCCCCCAAAGTCTTCTCCCTGTGTTCTCTGTGATGTGGGTGCATGGCACATTACTGGTCATCAGGGTGTCACCCATAGGTGTGTTTGCTGTCAGGGCAGAGTTTGTGTGCAGACGCAGATGGGTCACAGTCAGGTTTCCCTTTGGCACTTGTTGTTTGCCCCTGTCATGTGATTTCCAGTTTGTGTTATCTTTCAGTGATTGTGACACGTTGTGTGTGTGACTGCTGGCACTCCTTAGGGTCCGGGCTGCAATGTTGGTTGTTGTCTATGTGTGTTCTTTGTGGGTGACCTTGGCTTCTTCATTGGTGTGTGACTGTGGCTGGGATCCCATTGGTCGGTGTGGTATTGCCGTCATGTCCATGTACAGTGTAGTGTGCAGTGTGTCAGACATTCAGGAGTCTTGTTGAGTGTCCATGTGTGATGTGTTTCTACACCTTGGTTCCCACCCACCACCCTGGAATAGTCATGGGTGCATGTGCAATGTCACCAGTGCATGTGTACTTCACTGCTGCACATTGTTGGAGGTCGAGGGGTGTGGTCTTGAGTGTGTGCAGATGAGAGTTGTTGCCCGGCTAGGCCCCTGCCTCCATGTTGGCCTTGGCTTACTGGCCATGCTGATTGATTTGTGCTTGTGTAGGTGTGATGGTAGTTTGTTGCTCAGGACACCTGACTGTGGTTCACAGTGTGAACGACATTTAGCTTTGTCATCACAGTGGTATTTTTATTCAGCCCAGGGTCACCACATTGTGGGGGCCCTGGGGGTGGTGCTGTGGTGTGTCTGTGACTTGCTGTGTCAGTTGTTGTTCCTACGTGCCTGTGTGACATGTGTGTTTTGTGCTCCCTCTCACCTGTCAATGCCTGCTTGCCCACATAGGGGATTTGGATCCATGAGTTACCTTAGTGTGGCAGTGTATGCACATCTGTATGATTGGTATTCAGCTCTCCTCATGTGTTGTGTTGTTGCCTGGGGACACTGGCACCCCCACCCCTCACCTGCTGTGTATGATGACAGTGTTGGTCTGCCTGTTTGTGTTTGTGCATCTGCACCACTGCATTGGCATATCTTGGGTGTGCCATTGGCTGTATGTTGTTTGGTGTGTTTCCCCTGCTGTCCCTGGGACTCCTAGGTCATCGGTCAGCACAGTGATCATGGTTTGTGTGTCCCATTGCTGCCATGGTATGGTATCTGTTCACCTCACATCTGCTGTCTCCACAGGGTATCTGCATTTGTGTGCCCATTGGTGCAAATATGTGGTTCTGCATTCTGATGGTCACTTCTGTCATTGTGTCATTGATGACTGTTGACGGTCTCAGCCCCCATGGGTGTTGTTTGTCTGCACATGGCCAAAGGAATGTTTCATTTGCACTGCAGTATTTGTCTCCCCCAATTTATGTTGCAATGGGACACATACACTACTTTGCCACAGATGAGTTTTTGGTTCTGTGACCAGGAATGATCCATGCAGTTTGGCAGTTGCAGCTCTTTCTTTGTCAACAATTACCTTTTGGTCACTGTGATGATGAGGGTGTAGACCCCATTGCCACAATGGTCAAAATGTGCTTCAACTATGGACCCCACACTTGCCTTTTGGTCACTGTGATGATGGGGGTTTAGTCCCCATTGCCACAATGGTCAAAATGTGCTTCAGCTATGGACCCCACACTTGCCTTTTGGTCACTGTGATGATGGGGGTTTAGACCCCATTACCACAATGGTCAAAATGTGCTTCAGCTATGGACCCCACACTTGCCTTTTGGTCACTGTGATGATGGGGGTTTAGACCCCATTGCCACAATGGTCAAAAATGTGCTTCAGCTATGGACCCCACACTTACCTTTTTGTCACTGTGATGATGGGGGTTTAGGCCCCATTGCCACAATGGTCATGGGCTGCTTGCATTGTGGGTGCCACACACATATATGTGTGGCACATGTGCTAGGGGGTCACATTGTATGTTCAAAGTCATGTTCGGTGTTGTAGGCATTTGACACAGCCTGCTCACACGCTTGTCATGGTGGTGGGGGGATGTCTTAATCTTGCATTCCCTAGGTTGTGGTGTGCTTGTTGTGTCATGCATTGTCCATCCTATGAGTGGGGGTGGTAGTAGTGGTAGGCATCCAGCCCCCTGGCTAAGGGTGGTAGTAGTGGTGGGCATCCTGCCCCCCTGGCTAAGGGTGGTAGTAGTGGTAGGCATCCTGCCCCCCTGGGTGAGGGTGGTAGTAGTGGTGGGCATCCTGCCCCCCTGGGTGAGGGTGGTAGTAGTGGTGGGCATCCTTCCCCCCTGGCTAAGGGTGGTAGTAGTGGTGGGCATCCTGCCCCCCTGGGTGAGGGTGGTAGTAGTGGTGGGCATCCTGCCCCCTGGCTAAGGGTGGTAGTAGTGGTGGGCATCCTGCCCCCCTGGGTGAGGGTGGTAGTAGTGGTGGGCATCCTGCCCCCTGGCTAAGGGTGGTAGTAGTGGTAGGCTTCCTGCCCCCTGGCTAAGGGTGGTAGTAGTGGTGGGCATCCTGCCCCCTGGCTAAGGGTGGTAGTAGTGGTAGGCCTCCTGCCCCCTGGCTAAGGGTGGTAGTAGTGGTAGGCATCCTGCCCCCTGACTAAGGGTGGTAGTAGTGGTAGGCATCCTGCCCCCTGGCTAAGGGTGGTAGTAGTGGTAGGCTTCCTGCCCCCTGGCTAAGGGTGGTAGTAGTGGTAGGCATCCTGCCCCCCTGGCTAAGGGTGGTAGTAGTGGTAGGCATCCTGCCCCCTGGCTAAGGGTGGTAGTAGTGGTAGGCATCCTGCCACCCTGGCTAAGGGTGGTAGTAGTGGTAGGCATCCTGCCCCCCGTGGGTGAGGGTGGTAGTAGTGGTAGGCTTCCTGCCCCCTGGCTAAGGGTGGTAGTAGTGGTGGGCATCCTGCCCCCTGGCTAAGGGTGGTAGTAGTGGTAGGCATCCTGCCCCCTGGCTAAGGGTGGTAGTAGTGGTAGGCATCCTGCCCCCTGGCTAAGGGTGGTAGTAGTGGTAGGCATCCTGCCCCCTGGCTAAGGGTGGTAGTAGTGGTAGGCTTCCTGCCCCCTGGCTAAGGGTGGTAGTAGTGGTAGGCATCCTGCCCCCCGTGGGTGAGGGTGGTAGTAGTGGTAGGCTTCCTGCCCCCCTGGCTAAGGGTGGTAGTAGTGGTGGGCATCCTGCCCCCTGGCTAAGGGTGGTAGTAGTGGTAGGCATCCTGCCCCCCTGGGTGAGGGTGGTAGTAGTGGTGGGCATCCTGCCCCCCTGGGTGAGGGTGGTAGTAGTGGTGGGCATCCTGCCCCCCTGGCTAAGGGTGGTAGTAGTGGTGGGCATCCTGCCCCCCTGGGTGAGGGTGGTAGTAGTGGTGGGCATCCTGCCCCCTGGCTAAGGGTGGTAGTAGTGGTAGGCATCCTGCCCCCTGGCTAAGGGTGGTAGTAGTGGTAGGCATCCTGCCACCCTGGCTAAGGGTGGTAGTAGTGGTAGGCATCCTGCCCCCTGGCTAAGGGTGGTAGTAGTGGTGGGCATCCTGCCCCCCTGGGTGAGGGTGGTAGTAGTGGTGGGCATCCTGCCCCCTGGCTAAGGGTGGTAGTAGTGGTAGGCATCCTGCCACCCTGGCTAAGGGTGGTAGTAGTGGTAGGCATCCTGCCCCCTGGCTAAGGGTGGTAGTAGTGGTAGGCAT
Organism: Calotriton arnoldi; assembly: GCA_963921515.1. Taxonomy (NCBI): domain Eukaryota; kingdom Metazoa; phylum Chordata; class Amphibia; order Caudata; family Salamandridae; genus Calotriton; species Calotriton arnoldi. The sequence goes on along the minus strand of CAWUFW010004492.1, from coordinate 1,270,430 downwards.
CCTGCCCCCTGGCTAAGGGTGGTAGTAGTGGTAGGCATCCTGCCCCCTGGCTAAGGGTGGTAGTAGTGGTAGGCATCCTGCCCCCCGTGGGTGAGGGTGGTAGTAGTGGTAGGCTTCCTGCCCCCTGGCTAAGGGTGGTAGTAGTGGTGGGCATCCTGCCCCCTGGCTAAGGGTGGTAGTAGTGGTAGGCATCCTGCCCCCTGGCTAAGGGTGGTAGTAGTGGTAGGCATCCTGCCCCCTGGCTAAGGGTGGTAGTAGTGGTAGGCATCCTGCCCCCTGGCTAAGGGTGGTAGTAGTGGTAGGCTTCCTGCCCCCTGGCTAAGGGTGGTAGTAGTGGTAGGCATCCTGCCCCCCGTGGGTGAGGGTGGTAGTAGTGGTAGGCTTCCTGCCCCCTGGCTAAGGGTGGTAGTAGTGGTAGGCATCCTGCCCCCCTGGGTGAGGGTGGTAGTAGTGGTGGGCATCCTGCCCCCTGGCTAAGGGTGGTAGTAGTGGTAGGCATCCAGCCCCCCTGGGTTGGGGTGGTGGCGCGCATTCAGGCCCCTGTGTGCATATGTGGCATTGGTGATGGGCATCCCGCCCCTATGGTGCTGCTGTTGCTGGTGTAAGTATATTCAGATTCCCAGTGTATGTGTGTGATGTGTCGTGTACGTGTTGTATGTGTTTTGTGGTTGGTGTCTGACTTACCTTCTGCGCCGTACGCGTCCGTGCCTGTTCCGGTAGTAGATGTAGAATATTGGTATGATCGGGACGAAGGGATTCATGGTTGGTTCGTGTTGTTCGTCCTTCTCGTTGCTTCGCGTCGTCCTCGTCGCTTGGCTTCGTCCTCGTCGCTTCGTCGTCCTCGTCGCTTCACGTCGTCCTCGTCGGTGCCGTGTTCGTCTCGTAGCCGTGGATCGTGTTGTGGCGCGATTCGGAGCTTATGTGTGCCTCTCCCGGATGCTTTGACGTGCCGTGCGTAGCGACGGGTTCGGCGCGTACGGAAAGCGCATCGTACTTGTTCGGCCGGACGGGGCTGCATTTTCCCTTCCGTGCGACTTGATTCGGCGTTTCCGGATTCGCCTCGGTCGGAGAACAGGACCTGGTTTGGGTGAGTACGGCTCGGCCGGAATTTTTGCTGTTGTGCGCATCGTACTTGCTCGTTCGGTGTGCTGTACGGATCGGTCGGGAAACTGGCTTTCGCATGGCTTTTTTCCCGACCGAATAGTATTGGGTGCGCCTCCGACCGAGATCGGAATCGGCCCCTAAATCTTCTAAATAAAGCTTTAAGCAACTTCTCATTCTTGGCAGGGTTATGGTATTCTTAATTGGCAGCCTATCTTTCCTGGGATCTATGACCAAGTTAAAATCCCCTCCAATTATAATTTGTGATGAAGTATCCAAAAGATATGTATATAATTCCTGCATTGCTGTTGGGTCGTCCAAATTTGGGCCATAGTATCCAGCAATTATACAGCTAACCCCGCTCAGGCGAACTTTTGCTACGGACCATCTTCCTTTCAAATCACTATGAGATGATTCTATTATCGCCCTCGCCGATCTTTTAAAAATGATGCACACTCCCTTGACACAGCAAGCCTGATCTGTACATGTATAAACATCCACCCATTTTTGTTTCTTCAAAATTTCTACCCACTCCTTCTTCAGGAGGTGTGTTTCTTGTAAAATTATTATATCACTCTTTATATTTTTTAGATACTCCAATATTCTATACCTTCTACCTCTGACCCTCAATCCATTTACATTCCATGTTAGGATGTTAACCCCCATGACCTACAATTTTGTTCTTTTTTGTATCACCTATTCTTGCACAAGTCGGACCATTTTTTTGAATTTTTTCCCTATATGCTCCCACACCTTCTGTGAACTTATTTCTATAACTGTGATCCCTCCCCCCTCCCCACCCTCACCCTCACCCTCCCATGGAGAAATCTCCCTCTATCTCTTTGGCGATATATCTCGCATATTTGAACCCCGGGCTCTACAGGCTTTTCTTTATACTTTCTGAGCTTTGATTCTGATTATTAAGGACTCTACTACAGTGAATAGGGGGTTGAGATACTGCCTGAGGAGTAGGGGACTGGCAGCAAGCTTAATAACTGCCCCAGAATTAGTTAGCAATACTGTTATTGCCGTAACTGCCTTTAAAAAACAAAATAGTGGTAAAAGCGTAAAGCTGGCTACTCCTCCTCAAGTCCCAGTTACTGCCCCCACCTCAATCTCAGCAAAGACAAGAACAGCAGGCTCAAAAGTAAAGATAACGCCCTCTCTCCGATCATATTTTAAAGTGAAGCAAACACTCCCAAGTGAGACAGCAGTAATAGAAAGAGAGCCAAAAGAAGGGAAACCAGCAATGATAGAGATTAGCCCTGTGATTGACTCAGCGATGGAGACCAGTCCTGTGGACGATTTTCCGACAAGCAAGAACAGATTTGAGGTCCTTGAGGTGGTCGAAACCACAGGGGGGGGAACCCATATTGGGCTCCTTGGAGAAAGGTGGTCAACTCAATTCAAAGGGTGATCAAACAAGGGGTACAGATATATTAATTGAGACATTGATCACAGAAATGAGAGAGAACTTTGCGATCTCAGAAAAAAATCAACAAAGGATTCAGGGAGCCTGCGAAGCAGTGGAAACCAAAATTAACTCTATAATGGAACGCATCATCGTAGTGGAATCCACAGTGGAAGAAATGGGCAAAAGTGTAGAATCGAACAAGGTGGAAATACAGGCACTGAAAGAAAGTGAAAAAGAACTCAGGAGTAAAATTGAGTCAATGGAAAACCAGGCAAGACGAAATAATCTAAGAGTCCTAAATGTTCCGGAAGGACAAGAGGGCAATGATATTAAAGGCTATATGATAACACTTCTAAAGGAGTTTTTTCCATGGATTGAAACAAAAGAGCTGGCGGAGGACATACAGAGGGTACATAGGGACCCGTTTGGCAAAGGTAAACCTAGGAAAAACCCGAGAAAGATTTTGATCAATTTTAGAACATACACCCTGAAAGAGAGAATACTGAGTGAGGGAATAAGAGCTGGATCTTACAAAAAAAATGATTGGGCCTTCAAAATAAGATCAGATATCTCTAAAGCAACGCTGGATAGACAGTGGGAGTTAGGGCAATTTATGCAGGAGTTAAGATCCCTGGGGGCAACAGTGCAGTTGAAATTCCCAGCATCCCTGAGAATAATGTGGGGCAACCAGATGTTTAACTTGAAAGAACCAAAGGAAGTAGAGTCCGGTCTGCTTTTTTACATGCAGTCCTGTCCCCAGAATCTGCCCTCGTCGGGGGCCCTCCGTCTCGGTAGTACGAGCGGGGCACCGGGAGCCTCCAGGAATACAGCCAAGGGTAAGTCCAAGTCCCCCCAGGGCCGATGACAGTAAGGCTACGCCGAGTCCAGTGCGTACGCCAACGAGGCCCCACCGGAGTCGCAAAATGACGGCAGGCACAGTGGATCCTCCTCAAGGGGGGGGGTCACCGCAATCCGTGAGAGGCCTATGTCCCTTTAGGAGCAGGCTCCGACCCGGCCCCTACTCTGATCTGTCAACCGTGAGAAGCCCCCAAGTGCACAGGGGTTCGGAGGCAGCAGTCTAATCCCCGTGTCAGAAGTGCGCAGCTCCATGCGGAGTAGTCCACCTGAGCCCGTAGTGTAGATCACGCTCCGGTTCCGAGCTGCCACAGCCTCCGCTCTTCTTTCGGGGTCAATGCAGACGCGCCTGCAGCTCCAGCAGGCCGTCCCCGCGGCAGTCGACTGCTTCACAAAACCTCAAGCCGCCATCTTGGTGCTTGCTTCCTGGGGCTCCTGTCGTCCTCGATCCCGCTGCCACAGCATGACGATCGCCCGGGGACTCTCAGGTTCAGACCCGGGTGCTGCCCAGGCTAGGCGATTATCGTCGTGCGCCCCCGGGATCAGGGCACCAGTATTTATAACAGGATAATTGAAGAGGCTAGCACTATCTCACACGTCCGCCGCCATCGGCCTGCAAGCCACGTCCCATGTTCTGTTTTCGCCATGTGGCTTCTCCATCCCTGTTTTTCTTACACTTCTAGATGTGTAATTTAGATTTTGCTGTTTTAACTTGTACTATTGCTTCTTTTTCTTGCTCCTTTTGCCTTTCCTCAATAGCTTTGCTTCTTTCCCTGACCTTATTACTGCTTATATATTTTTGATGTACCAGTTCTTCTCTGTGTTGTCACATACATTGTTATTTTAATGCTAGTATGTGTAGAATTAGGCCAATCTATATTAGTGTATTTTGTTACACATTCAGAGTTGTTTCATGCGATGGTAAAGCGCTAAATTACCCTATAAATAGGCTAGGAGTAATCATCTGGTTACACATAAAACCAGTGTTGGTTTATGAAAAGAAACACGTAAGAAACAAAGTGAGACTTTGCTGGGGTGATACATTTATGTTTCTACTGCCTTGAATAAAAAGGATACTAATATACATATATTGTATGTACAAATATATTTATAAATTTTGGTATGCCATGGGCTATAGCATTGGGTCTGTTTCTTAACATGTCTTGGTTGTGTTTAGGTGCAACACCTGTTGCATAGGTACTCAGCACATGGTCTTCATGAGTTGAAGCCCAGTATGTCATCTAATGTACTGTATTAGGAAAGAGATTCTATGCCCACTTGGGCTTGAAATGTAGGCACATATGCGTTAGTTTCATTCACAAGTTTTCTAAGGTACTAACCTGTTTGAATGTGGCCTCTCACAACAGCATATATTGTATACATTGTGCAACGCATTGGTACATTTGAACACTAAGGGGCATATTCTCAAGAACGTGTGATAACCACCGCAAGTTTAGCGTAACGCAACTTTGCATATCGCAGTCCATCGCGGGAAAACAAAGCTGTGTTAACGTAGCATTCTCAACCTGGCGGCCCCATGCGGTAGTCCCACGATAACGCACCAAAAACAACGCGACGCCCAAAAAATGCAAAACACCAACGCAAATAAAGTTGCGATGAGGCCAACCTCAAAAAAACAGCGATAACCAGCAACAGGCCTGCAATTACCACGCGCCTGGCGAGAAAATGCACCATAAAAGCTGAACAAGAAAAACACATCATAAACAAAATAAAATGCGTGGCAACATGGATGCACCCGGAACGAGTGCCCAGGTCAACGCGAACCCCACAAGCCCCACAGACCACCAGCAAGGAACCTCGGGTCGGGGATGGCCAAGGAGAAGAGGAAGAGGAAGACGGGGTACAGTCCGCATGACAACCGGATTGTCGTCACGGAGGTGACAGAGCACTAACAACAACTGTCCGTCACCACCACCGTGTCATCGGCAATACAGACGGAAAAATGGCATTCCATTGTGAATGCAGTCAGACTGCTGAGGAGGCCAAGATGCGCTGGCACGAAGTCAAAAGCCAAACCAAGCAGAAACCCGCTGCCACCCGGAAGGCAGCAACGGCGAATGGAGGTGGGAGTCCTGCACCACAGGAGGAGCTGGAGCAAATGGTGGACACAGTTATGAGTGTGGAGACGGTGCAAGGAGTCGGGAGTCCGGACACTGCTCGACATGACTTGACAAAACATCAACAGGGTGAGTAACTAACAGGGACTGGGGGGACGGGCACAAAGGCACACATGCACAATGACATGTAGCACACCGCACACCCACAACGACCCTGGGTCATGTCCCTGATCCCTGTGGCACACTGCAGCACACATACAAACACCAAGTAGGCCCCCATCCACCATGTGCCCGAAGGGGTCCAACCCCACACAACACCAATTCCACAACACACACATGCACCAGTGCGAAACACAGCAAAGATGCGTATGTGAGAGCCACACTGACAATGCAAGTGACACCACATGACGAGCAGCATGGCCGGAGTACAATCACCATGACACTGTGCACGCCACGAGTCTGAGGTGGCTGAGGGTGGACTACATCCGGAAGGAGCAGGTCACACCCTGACACATCCACGTGCACAAACAACCACTGACGTCAACAATACATCTGCAGACAAACAATGCACAAGAGAACAAAATCCGACAAGGAGCACAAATGACCCCAGTCGCCAACATCACAGCACCCCAAAAGCACAAAAGCCAAAGGCACACCGCCTCCAAGGGATATGGGGCAGCAAAATCACAGCAGCAGGTGCGACTCTCACACAATGCAGCACACACACATAGCAATCACAGCACATCCACATGGACGGCAATGTGGGACACAGTGGAACACTTACACTGCAGAACACAGGACACAGCTGGCTCCGCCTGTGCGTAGAAAATGGCCAATCACATCTGACATAGCAGGAAACTGTGAGACGAAAATGTACGTGTACAACATCACCTACGTCATGTAGTCCAATTGTCCACTATCCCGCATCAAATAGTCCGCCCCTCCAAAACAGTCACAATGTACATTGTCATGGAGTCTGTATGTAAACCCGAACAATGCGTCAACATACATGCCAACACAATGTCAACAAGCATCTCCCCTTCACATTGCAGAGGGACAAACAACACCTCCAGCAGAGCAGACCAGACAACCCATCAGTGATGCTGAAGAGGACCTCCACACTTCCGACACCGATGCCCTACAACAGTCCATGGACATCTCAGGCAATAGAGCTCCAGGAGCAGGGCAGCCCGGCTGCATTGAGGACACACCACCCCCTGCCCAGACAACACAGCTGGATGCACCCACCACCCCGGCTGGCTCACAGCAGCCCACCTAAGCACACATCCCATCACAAGGCCAGCTGTCAGACTGCCAGAAGTGGCTGGCCGAACATGTGCGGGTGGGGTACTACCTCATGGGAGACGAGCTAGATCCCATACGTGGGTGTCCAAGTTCCATCATGGACCACCTACACACCCCAACGGAGACCCACACTGCAACAGGGACACATGCCGTTGCACATTTCCAGTACTGAACCACACCCAGAGCCACGTGATAATCACCCACACCCCCACGCCGGACTGGCGTACGCCGGCCATGTTCACTCCTCTTACGTATTGGGTGGGGGACGACAAAGCTACATGTGCAATGTCCCACCATACATCATGAGCACACGGACACACTCAGATAGTTCGTTGAACTGGCCACGAGCACGTGCGCTCGACACCTTTATTGGCATGGTCACATGTACAGTGACGCATGAGCTGGATGTGTGTGGGCTGAGTGTAAGCCAGCCCGCAGGGTCGTTGGTGCTGGCAACAACTTGAACAGTGATCACAGTTGAAGCAGAAACATAAAACACCAGCATAACAGAAACAACTGTGAAGCATCATGGTGGTTGCCGGAGAGATTACAGTGTTCACCCAACATGCAAGCAGAATGGTCCCTGATTTGTGGTGCACTGAGTTAGTGGCACCTGAGGAGCTGAGCAGGGTATCAAGCTGATGATGGCACCCAAGACTGGTGTAAGCTACTCTGAAAGTCTGGCAGTAAGACACTTCCGACTCTGGCACCTGTTGTCTGGAGTTGGACCTGGCGGTGGTGGCGCGTGCATCCTGCGCTGATGCGACGTCCAGGCAGGTCAGGACTCGATTTGATGTGTGAGCCCAGGTGGACCGCAGTTGAGGCCGGAGGCAGCGGACAGCGCAGGGCCACAGACACATGGCATTGATGACCCCCAGGCCATCGACCCAGAAGCCATCCAACATGCCATCAGACTGGGGCCATGATTTGAGCTGCACAGAGTCAGTGGCCCCGGATGCACTGCGGCCGGCACAGGCACACCGCCACGGGATGGTGACTTGCGGTGCAGTGAGATAGGCCCACGTGAGGTGGGCGGGTCCTCGTCGATGTCGAAGGTGAATGTAGCGAAGGTTTGCGGGGGACAGTGGAAGGTGTCCACCAGGGCATGATGCAGAGGGCAGAAGCCGGCCGGAAGCGGCAAATGGAGGAGTGGAATGCTACAGGCCCGTTCTGGCCACATAGTCAGTTTCACCGACATGATGATATAGACAACCCCCAGTCCATAGACTCAGTCGCCAATAAATCTCAAGAAGAAAGTGTCCATGGATGTCGGGGAACAGACTTAGTGGCACCGGAGCTGAAAGGGGATGCAGTCTGCGACGATGCCAGTACAATGATATCAGCTCTGCCATAAATTAATCATGACTGAGTTCACAATGTGTGACCTACTCGACCGCTGTGTGGTCTGGAGGCAGCGGGCAGCGCGGGCCAACCGCTGTTCAGCAAGCTCCCCCTGGAACACTAACACACGGCGTTGAAATGGCATGTGGTGATGACTCGTTGTTGACTGAGGCAGTAGCGACAGAGCTGAGCGGGTGTTCAGCCAGTGACAAAGCCGTGTCCTGCCTGGTACGGACTGGATTGGATTTGTGTGAGGCCTGCAGGCCCGCAGTGTAGTCCGAAGGCGTAGTCTTCAAGGGCCCACAGACACGTGTGGCTGGGATGCTATTCACAGAGTTGGTGGCACCACATCGAAGGGAGTACAGTGATATGAACGCTGCTATAAAGTATGTACTCTGCCATTGCATAATCAAGACTCAGTCCCAAATGTGTGACCTACTTGAGCGTAGTGTAGGCCGGAGGCAGCGGTGGAGTATGTCAACGAGAAAGGAATAAAGCGGGCCTGTGTCGCGGAGGCCGTGATGGTCTGAGGAGGCTGCCAAGGACGCGGGGCTCTGGCTTGGAGCTTGCGCTGGCATGTGGTGGTCCCTCTTTGACACACGCCAGTGTTGGCAGGTGAGCTGTGAGGCCTGGCTGCGCAGGGGCGGGCATGATGGGTTCGGGGTCCAGCGGCCCGTGGTGTAGCAGGCGCATAGGTTCGCAGGCCACAGCACTCACGGCGGCGGCCTCGTGGTGGGGTAGGAGGTGCCGCCCTGGCAGACACGTTTGGCATTCCGGAAGAGGACCACGCCCAGGGCTACGTGCTTTTTATTCACATCCCTACGCTGGCCTGGCGTACGCCGGGCCAGCCCACTCCGCACATGCTCACAGGGGGGGACATCAATGGCTACATTTCAGCGTTCTTGCCCACTGGCTGGGGTGACATGGTTGCGTCCACTGTCCACTACACTCCAAACGTCAGCAGTGCATGTGGACATCGATATGTCTGTGGCCTGCATACTGCAGTCTGTCCAGAACATCTCCGCCACACTTGGCATTGTGTACATTCTCATTCATGGGTCACTTGCCTCCTTCGCACATGCCTGGTTCCCACCTCTCCCCACATTCTGCTATTGTGTGGCTGAGGTGCCATGCCGTTGATGGCTCATGTACATGGCTGAGCAAGGTTGCCACGGTAAGTTGTGCTGTGGTGTCTGGTGGGTGGGCTTGTTGTTTGGCATGTTGTATGTGATTTTGTGACATGCGCATTGACAGTGTTGTGAGTAGCATGATTGTGGAGTTGAGGTGTGTGGTGTGTTCATTTGGTACTTACCTACAAGCAGTGCATTTCCATGGGTGCCATCCTGGAAACGCTGGTTGATGATGGACTGTCGGGAGATGATGGAATCATGCACACTGCCTGGGTACTTGGCTACGACATTGCTGTTGGGTCCCCGGTGGTCCACTATTGCCTGCACATTGATGGGATGCGTGTGCTTTCTGTTGCGGTAATTGTGCGCTTTTTCGGCAGGGGGCACAAGTAGGACATGTGTGCAGTCGATTGCACCCGACACGTGCGGGAGTCCTGGTATGGCGTGTAGTCCTTGCTTGGTCTCCAGCTGTTCCTGCACATTGTGGGGGACGTTTAGGTACTGGGGTACCTGGCTGATGATGGCATCCAGGACAGGTGTGGGGAACTTGGATGAGGCTGGCTGTGAGACTCCCCCGACTCTGGCGGGTATTGGTTGGGAGGTACCAGAGGCCAACAGGTGCAGCACAGCCAGCAGCTTTGTCTGTGGAGGGATGTTGGTTGTCCACTGTGTTGGTACCCTCAGCCTGTGGGCAATGGTGTTCTGGATACGATGGATGGTTGTCCTTTTGAGTCTGTCGTGAGCATTGACATTGTCTGTTGTTAGGTGTGTGAGGCTGGTGCATTTCCTGGAGGTCCGCTGTCTTTGTCTGCGCTGCCTCTGTGGTGGTCCGGGTGGGGTGCGGGGGGGTGGCGGTCCTGGGGGTGGTGGCGGTGGGTGTTGTTGCCCTCTCGGGGCTACGGGATGCATGTTGCGTGGCTCCATGGCATCTGTTGTCCTTCATGTGTGGCTGTGGGCTGGGCTCCCTTTGATGGTGCAGGTTGTCGTCCGACTTTACACCAGGTCAGAGCAGGTGTTAGTTTCCTGCTGGTAACGCGCCTTATCGCCTGTTTTGTGGCCTCATCGCCGATGTGGCTGGTCGTTGAGAATGTTGAGGTGTGGTATTGTCGCGGGTTTTTGCTCGGGAACACCTACTCTGCATCTCATTAGCGATAGTTGCCGGGGTCCTCTGTGGCAATGTTTTTTGCGGATGCTTTCGCAGGTAAACTGATGCTATAGGCAGTTAGCACCAGCTTGTGAATGGGGCGATAACTTTATCACGACTTTGGCTGCGTTAAAGTGCCGTTAACTCGGCGATAGCTCCTTGAGAATATGCCCCTAAGGGCACTGTATATCTCTGAAGCCTTGTGACATACAATGATTTGCATATGATTAGTACATTAACTGAAACTTTTCAGGAAATGCGCAGCCCGGATTGCAAACACCATTTCCAATGCTGAGGTAATGTTCAATTAATTTACCTTCTTAAAAAACGTTCTTATTTTATTGTATATAATGTTTGAAAAGCATTGTGATGTTAACATGCCTGCCTCACCTGAGTGTGCATATTTCTTCTATGTCCATGACATCAGCATGGATCCTATGGCAACATTTTAAATGTACTCACTTTAGTGGCGCTGACCTGTGTGATCAAGGTGGTCCGTCCACCGAAACGCGTCTCAGAGACTTCTGTCTCAGCAAATTTCTGTGATTCTTTACTCCAGCGTGTAGGCGCCTGTTTCATTGTGAGAGTACAGGATTGCTGTGTATATATGTATATAAATACATATATATATACGTTATCTCTCACTGAGAGAAAGGGTAGACAATTTGTAGTTCAATTACGTATTGACGACATTTTGGTTAATGGATAGGGTCCAATGCAATACATTTTGGGATTTAAATGCACATAAGCCGATTGCATATGCAGAGGGATAATTTATTATGGATGGGAATTGTATTCAGATATTAGACATATTTAAGGATAGCAACTCAAATGTTAGATACTTTCTTAATAAGATTCAGAAACAATTTTGTTCTGGTATTTCCCAAAAGTCGTTAATAATTGTGGGGAGACGCTATAATCTTGACCTAGGAGAATATACTTGCATTTTCCCGCCCGGTCCTTTACTCACATTTCAGGATAGCTCCATATTCTCAAATAAACAACTATCTCAAACATTAAAACTCCTGCCTCCTTTTTTATCTTTTTCTAAAGGCTGTTCATATCTGATATTTCCAATTCGTAAAAAAAGTTGTAGGCTTTTCATACCCTTCTTATTCCCTGATAACTGTTTGCTATGAGTTCATCAGATGATACATAACAATGCTACTCTCTCTTTTTGGACCATCAGAATACATTTGAATATAATTCTTCGTCGCAAGCAATATTTAGCATTTATTTTATCAGATTAACACAAAAGAATGATCTTCTTTGGTAATGTGACCTTAATGTGTTTTGGCCAATTGTGCTTTGAAATAAATTGTGGCTAAAAAATACATACATCCTCTTGTGCTGCTAACACTACTCAGGTTTTGTTTTTTATTTAAAACATACTGTTAACAACTCCAGCTTCAATGTAAAAAATCAAATCAAATTAATCGCTCATTGTATAACAGTACAAATGGCAATCTAAGGTACAACCTATTCACATGCTTGCATGGTTGTCATTTCTGACATTTGGTTCGGATTCAAATCAGTGTTGTTTTCAATACTTCTTTTCCTTTTAAATGTATTCAAATGTTTTAAGTAGCTTAGTTGATTATTGGAAGAAATATTATTTGAATAATAAACTAATCTGCTTAGCAATAGCTTTTCATCACATAACTAAAACTGGAAAAATGCTGAGAGTGTTCATTTACAAGGCATGATGGTATGGCTTTTACTACAGTCATAGATTGATAATTGATTGATTATAGCTTATGCATCACCAGAATCGCTTGCTTTAAAAAGAGAATAATTATGTTCCCCTCTGACAGCTTTTTTTAATAGTTCATTTAATGTATCTATTAATTACCAAATCGAATCTGAAAAAGTGCCTAAGCCTTTGTATGTAAAACATTTTCTTTCTGTTATATGTTTTATTCTCTAACATTTAAACTTTGCTTATACAATTTATTATTGATACATTATAAAATATTTTTATAATGTTTTATTTTTCACCCATGCGGATGTTTTTGTCTCAAGGAGTCTGTTGATTTTAATATTCTGTTATATAATAATAATAATAATAATAATAATAATAATACAATAACAATAACAATAATAATACTAATAAATACATATCTTCAAATATTACATCTCCATCTTTCTCTCCTTTCTTTTTCCTCTCTCTTTTTATATGTTTATCCTTATAAAGCTGTTGTATATTAACAAATGCTTCTTTTGTACACAAATATGTTTGATCTTGTTATAACTTTTCCAATTTTAATTTATTTTTAGATTCATTATCAATATGTATTGGAGAACATTTTATTGATCATATGTTTTACTGTTATTTTTCAATAAAGCTTTCAAACTTAAAAAAAACAACTTTCTTCCATTGCATCCTGCTGATTTCAAAACTTCAGCCTTAACTCTCAGAAAAGGAGAGAGTATTGTGATTCTCTCTTTCTTGGGGTTACCAATATATTGTTGACTGCCTACAGAAAAGCAAGAACTTTGCAACATGGGGCGTAGCAGGTCTGCATCAGCAAGAGCATATCAGTTGAACTCTTTGCAGACTTCATTCACTGCCTGTGTCAGAACAAACTCTTTCTGTAATTGAAAGTGTGTCCTTTTATAGGTATCTGAAACCCTGGAAAGCCGACCTGAGAATTTATAAATCTTACAGACCCTTAGCTCCTCTTAAAAAAACAATTGGAGACTTCAGCCTTCAAAAGGATTACATTTGCTGTAAAATCAATGCAAATCATGGGAGTGTGCTGATGGAATTTTCCTCCATTTAATTAAGAACATCTACTAACTTTGTAAAATTTAAGAAAGGGAAGATGACCTACTTCTTTTTGACAGCTCTTTCGGTGGTTTTTGACCATGAGGTGTCTTGATACCTCTCGGTTTTGGTGCCTTGTAAGTACCTTTGAATTTAAGCATATCTAGATATCTATGGTATTAGAGACCTTACTGGTGGTTAAGAAAACATGTTTCAAAGTGATTAGAACCTTAGCCTACTTGTGGGTGGATATTAGAAAATTTGATAATTTGTTCTGAATTTACAAGGGAGAGACTGATTTCTAAAACCCTTTTTTCAAGTAGCAGTTTTAAAGTCTGAGGATTTACACTGATGGCTCTTGTATTGAAAATGGGACAATTGTTATCCTATAGTAATTCATGCTTTTAATAATGCTTTTCTATTCCTAATAAATACAGAGATAATCACTTGCAAGCCTGCACAACTAAGAGAATGGAATCACAAGGTCTATCTGCAGTAAATCCGCTGAGAAAAAAGCACAAGAAGACAAAACAATCAGCCTTATCAGGGAATGGAAAAACCTCAGAAATTTTGAAAACTTAGGGGCCTATTAGGATGGCGGGCGGACCTGAATCCGCCCGCCATCCTCGCGGTGTTGGGACCGGCCGCCAGACATGCGGCGGTCCCGCACCGCGAATTAGGATGTGACCGCCACCCTGGCGGTTGCATCCCGCATTTTAACAATGCGGCGGGTGCTGCTAACAGCAGCACCCTCTGCGATGTCAAAATGGCATGCCTGGCATTTCCCTGCACCACGTGGTAAGCACCACACGGTGCCTGCCACTTGGTGCAGGGAACTGCAGGGGGGGCCAATGGGTACCCCCCAAGTGCACCCCCCACCCCCCCTTCGGGGGCCCACAACGGGCCCCCAAAGCAAATCCCCGCCAGCCTTTCCATGGCCGCATCGCCGCCATGGAAAGGCCTTCAAATCTCTACATCCTAATATGGCTGCCGGTGCCTGCTAGGCACCGCCACTATATTTGGGCCCCTGCTCTGCCCGGCCGGCAATCGTAATGATTGCCGACCGGCAGAAGCACTTTGCGTCCGCCGCGATACCCACCGCCATCGTAATATGGCGGTGGGTAATTCACGTATTCACATATATATATATATATAGATATACACAACAAGGTGTATTGAAGAATGAGTGGGTGCATGAGTGTCTGTATGGATCATTTAATGGGTGCATGACTGACTGTATAAGTGAGTGATTATACGTGTCTCAGTGAATGTATGAGTGAGTGACTAATCTGTGTGAATGTCTGTATCAGTCTGTCAGTTGGTCTGTAAGTGGCTGAATAGGTTGATGAGTAGGTACATGAGTATCTATATGGGTTATTGATTAGTTGTCTGAGTACCTGCATGGGTGCCTGAGTGTCTGTGTGGGTGGGGAGGTGGTGTGTGACTACCTGCATGGATGTGTGAGTGCGTGAATCACTGAGTGTATGGGTTCTTGAGTGCGTCTGCGAGGGGCTATATGGGTGAGTGAGTGTGCTTATGGCTGTGCCAGTGAGTGAATGGATGTCTCAGTGGTATATGGCTGAGTAAATGCATATGTGAAGGGCAGTATATGTGAGTGTTGGAGTATATACATGACTGTCTGTGTGAGTGAGTGATTGTGAGAGTGGCTGTATGGGTAAGTGCATGCTTGTGTCAGTGACTGTATAAGAGAGTAAGTATGTGTTAGTATCTGTATGAATAAGTGAGGTGGTGTGTGTATAACTGTATAGGTGAGTAAGTAGCAGTGTGATTGACTCTTTGGGTGAGTGACTAGGTGTGTGAGTAGCTCTATGGGTGACTGACGGTATATGAGTGGCTGTATGGGTGTATGAGTGGATATATCAGTGGCTGTATTGGTGTGTGACTGGGTGTATGAGTGGCTGTATGGGTGAGCCCATGGCAAAGACCTGTTGAGGTTGAAATGCGTTGCCGAATACATTTTATTTTTATCTGAAGCGCTGAGTGCTCGCCTCATTTATTGGTGAGGCTCTCCAATTTGTCTTTGGTTAATGGTACTGGCACCCGTTGTTCCGCACCAGCCCTGCGTGGTGGATGTGTGATGGGTTTGTGGGGGACACACATGAAAGGATATATATATATATATATATATATATATTTGGTTAAGACCTACTTTGTGAATAAAGCTCATGGACACTAGGGAAGGAATCTTGGGAGGAAACAGTGGTTACCTTGATTTTAAAACCAGGAAGAGATTAAATATCTTCTGACTCTTGTAGACTAATTTCACTTCTGGACTGTCACTATTAGCTCTTCACCATTATCTTGGTGAACAGGCTGAGTAATGTAATCAGAGGGCTCATAGCAGAAGATCACAAGGGCTTTGTGAAAGGGAGATTTTAGCATTACTTAAGCCACAAGTTAATAGGGACTATCGATTTGGCAACTGCAAATTAAGTACCACTGGCGATTATTGCGCTTGACGGTACCAAGGAATTTGATAGGGTGAATTGGCAGTATCTATGCACTCTTCTGGGCTATTATAATATGGGTAATAAGATCTGTAGGGCCATATGGGACATTTATAGGGCGACTTTGGCGAAACCTTTGCTGAATGGCAACCTTACACCAAGCTTTAACATAACAAAAGGGACCAGACAGGCCTGCTCCCTTTCCCCCCCTTTTTAATTTATATATTGAGCCTTTTCCTGAAAAGATCAGGCTAGAACAGGGGATTATACTCTCTGCGTATGGTACATGGTCGAAGAAAATATCTTTATATACCAATGATGTAATGGTATTTATCGAGAGTTAGCTCCCACTTTGTAAAGCATAGACCACCTGATAACAAACTTTGGGAAGGTGGCTGGGTATGAGGCCAACTCTTCCAAGACAAATGTTATGGTGTGGAATATAGATGTCAGCCACAGGTTGATAAAGAGGTAACTAAAATATTTGGGCATAAAGGCCTGTTGCTACTTAGAAAAAGTGGCAGAGCTAAACTTCCATAAAATAATGGTAGAAACGAACAGGTTATTACTTAGTTGGTCCCATCTTCCATTAACGATACTTGGGAGGACTAATTTGATAAAAATGTCAATACTTCTACTTTTTTATATGATACCCCTCCATTGTAAGAGCACGTGGCTGCAAAAGCTTCACAGTAGAATAGACATGATTTATATGGGCCTCTAAGGGCACAAGAATTGCAAGAGGAACGTTACAGAGGAAGTATGATAAAGGGGGCATCGGACTGCCAGATTTTCAATTATATGCATGGGCTTTTCAATTAAAAAACTTTAGGTTTCTGTTGTCTGAGAAGGGTGGTTCAGGGGGTGACCAGCTATGGGAGGCCTTGCTAAAGGAAGTGGAAAGTGGTGGGTCCAAACTTATGTATAAATTTGTTACTTTAAAAAAGTAAGGATAAAAGTGTTGCAGGTGGCTGCCCTATTGTGGGTCTAGATCCGGCGAGTAACATATCTGTCATACTATAGTAGGTAGGCTCCAATTTGGGACTCCCAGGGCTCCTCATAATGTTTGGAAGACAGGCTGGCTGTGAATTTAAGGGCAGCAGGCATTATTGAATGGGGCCAGATCCTTCAAGAGGGGAAGCTCTGTTCATGGGAGCAGTTTCAGCACGTAACCAACAAGATGGTATCCAAGTTTAAATTTATCCAGCTACAAAGTTGGTCCCAAGCCATGGAAGGAGATAAAGCTGGTACCAACGATTTGGAGGAGCACTTGATCAACAGCCCACAACGGAAGAAGGTGGTGGCAACCTGGTATGGGTTAATTATGGATATGTCAAAGGAAGGGAAGAGTACACCTAACTCTTTATGGGGAGATACAATGCCGAATACAAGTCTCGACCAATTATGGCGCGTATCTTTCCGGTTATCATATAGGGTGGTTAAACCAGCATAACTCAGAAGGAACCACCTTTGTTCCCTCCACAGAGCCTACTGGTCACCAAAAAGGCAAGAAAAACTTAAAGGTTCTGAAGAAGCATATTGCAAGAAATGTAGCCTAAAGCGTGCTGACAGTGTCCATATGTTCGTATTTTGCCCTAATATTCAGGATCTCTGTAAGGATGCTTGTAAGTTTCTGAATGACCTCTTGAATACTCATATCAGGTAAGCTCTGAATTAATTATTTTTGGGATGTCACCAGACGTTGGAGACCCTCTGGGATATGGCAACAAATTGGTATTCTATTTAATTTTGTTGGGAAGAAGACAGATCTGTAAGAATTGGATCCACTCGATGTCCCCCTCAAAAGCAGAGTGTCTTGACTAAGTACCGTATGTTCATAGGATGGATTAGAGCTGTACTCCTTCAAAAAAAAGTGGCTAACTTATAGGCCTCCTTGGCTACTTGGCTGGAAAGGCATGACAGAAGATAATTTTTGAGTTTAATTAGGAAGGGACTGAATTGGTTTCGTTTCTCAATTGGGTCCTATGATTACAGCTGTTTGGGGACATGACATGGTAGCCAAACCCGTTTTTCATAAGCTGTGCTCTCCTCTCGAACGTTTCCTCTAAGGGCAGACTTTCGAGGCAGGTGGGAAGCTTGGAGATTTCAGCTGGAAATAAGCAAGGCAAATGAAGACAAAAAAAAAGTAATTGAAACTTCAAAAGTGTCCACAACATTCTTCACATCTGAGGAGTGGTTTGTGAAAATATTCACTAGAAATGGATTAATTGTTCTTCAGTGCGCACTCCGAAAGAGAAATACAACCGATTTTTTAATCATGTGTCCAAATTTTTAAAACAGAGAGACTATCCCGTGATCAAGGCTCTTGCGAGCAGAAACACGTTGGGAAGTGAGCCTTGCTGCCAGTGTAGCCCCATTGATTAAAAGCCTGAAACCACTGCAGCTGGAGTCGGTGTACATCTTTTAAGGAGATTTAAGAAGTGATGGCTATTTATATATATATATATATATATATATATATATATATATATATATATATATATATATATCCACCACAATCGTTTTCACTGGTTTCCCACAAAGGATGCCAGGGCCACAGATAATCCTTTTTCAGCATGTTTTTATTTTAAGCCAAGTCACTCGACGCGTTTCGGAGACAAACTCCTTGTTCACGAGTACGAGTGCAATGCAAATCAGAGTGTTTATACCATATCATGTGACACACCTTTACGTAATAAACAGTGAAGACAGATTCAAGGTGTCTTTGAACGTATACGGAGCTAGAAAAACAGACTTGTTTTGTCAACATCATTATTCAGAGTCACCAGCACTAGCAATTATAGTTGGCTCTAACCGAGCGCGCACGATTACACAAGGCTTGGGTCACATGTTTATATCACACAGAATTCTCGCTAACACTTATGGTTAGAAAATATGAAGGTGCGATGCACGTTGATGCAGAAGTAATGATTGTCGTGACGGCACACATCAATGACTATTGGTTAAAAAATGTTTGGGTAATAATCATGACCTAATGTTGAATTTAAGCATCACATGTTGACTTTAATGTAATGGCTCACGATGTATCTCTGAATAATTATGTTGACAAAACAAGTCTGTTTTTCTAGCTCCGTAAACGTTCAAAGACTCCTTGAATCTGTCTTCACTGTTTATTACGTAAAGGTGTGTCACATGATATGGTATAAACACTGTGATTTGCATTGCACTCGTACTCGTGAACAAGGAGTTTGTCTCCGAAACGCGTCGAGTGACTTGGCTTAAAATAAAAACACGCTGAAAAAGGATTATCTGTGGCCCTGGCATCGTTTGTGGGAAACCAGTGAAAACGATTGTGGTGGATGTTTGGGATTCGCGTCCCCGCCATGGCCCGCCACTGAAAGCGGCTCGGATTTCTGCGCGAACATTTGGCTCCATGTTCATTTCCATAGGAAACTTTAGACACGGCTACACAGAATTACACCAAATTTGGCAAAAAGGTAGCTCTTAGTTCAGATAGTTAAATGGTGTAAATCCATTCAGTAGTTCCTTAGAAATTTAAATATTTCTCAGATATACAACTGGGGACGCGGAGGATCCGAGATCCCTCCCGATCTCGTGCCTGCAATCTGATTGGCTGACAACACTTCAAACCAGGAAGTGTTGGCAGCCATATTTTGACTCGGTTGAACCGTGTCACAAGAAAAAAAGTAAAAGAAACATTAAAAAACAAGAAAAGGGGGCAGGGTAGAAACACCCTGACCCCCTAGGCCTGCTCGGGGGGGACCCACAGGGACCCCCAGGGCCCAAAAAAGCATTAAAAAAAAATTTGGCGGGATTCGAGTTGGATCCGTGAAATCGGCTTCGTTTTCTTTAGGCCCTCGAGTGGGCCAGGTCCCGGGGGCAATCAAAAATAATGATGCGGGGGGCCCCCGCAGCCCCAGGGACCGGCAGCTCCCTGGAGCTTATTTTTGGAAATGCGGGGGGCATGTGCCTCCCCTGCAGCCCAGGGGCCGCCAGCTCCCCGGGGCTAAATGTACAAACTGGCGTTGGGGCGCTCCAGCCCCCTCCACGCAGCCCCGGGGACCGCCACCTCCCCGGGGCTAAATGTATCGCAATGCGTGGGGGGCTCTTTTCCCCCCACGCAGCACCAGGAACCACCACCTCCCCAGGGCTATTTGAATGATGGGAGGGGGCCCGTGGGCCTGGGGACCACCACCCCCCCAGGGCCAGCTCCAGCAACGCCCCGGGATGCCCACCCCCAGGACATTGCACTTTGCTATGGCATGGGGGGAGCACTCCTCCCGCCATGCCAATACAACTCTGTTCTCTCTTCCATGAAGCGAAGCAGAATTGCTTTTGAGAAGAGGGAGCTGCATGTTTGCAGCCCCCTCTGCCCAAAAACAATGCCGGCTCTCACAGGAGGCAGGGAGCCGAGGCTCGCGGTCCCCAACGAGTTGGCCAAGCCCCAGGGAATGGGGTCCCCGGGGCCGAAATCAGGGGCAGATTTACAAGAAAGTGCTGCAGCGCGGCACCGCAAGCCCTTTGGCTGCGCCACACTGCGGCACTTTCAAAGCACAGGAATGCAACATATTTACAATAATATGTCACATTCCTGTGCTCTCCCCTGCGCTAGCGCACCAATAGCTGCCATGCGCCGGCACAGGCACCCTTGCACCATGCGTCATGGGGAGATTGTCTTTGTGCAGGAAGGGGCACCTTCCTGCACAAAAACAATCACTAGAGGCGTTTTCCTCTTTCAATGCGTGCTGTAGAATGCAGCACGCATTGAAAGAGGAAAAAAACTAGGAGAAATTAAAACATTTCTCCTCGTTGTGCCTCGCTACGCCTCCCCTAGGCTGGCATTGCATTCTGACGCATTTCTAGGTTTACGATTCCTCATAAATCTGGAAAATGTATCAGGGTCCATGGGTGTTGCATGGGAACACCCACAGCAACACCCATGGAACGCCCCTTTGAAGCAAAGTGCTGTGTGTAAAGGGGCCGTATTTACAAAGACAGAAAAAGTCACACCGGGTGGCTTTTCCTGGCCTTGTAAATATGTGACCCACTGGTGGCGCAAGGGGCTTGTAAATCTGCCCACAGTTTCTTTGCAATGACCATCAGCACGCAGGTCGTGCTGACGTCATTTCAGAGAAACCGAACCTGAAATGAGCCGATAGGCTCATTTCAGTTTCAATTTCTACATGCTTAGGGGGCTATCTCAGCCCCCGGAGCATGTAGAAAGACAGGAGGTAGGTGGGAGCGGCCCTTAGGCAAGGGCCTTTGCTCCCCCCAAAATATTTTGGGGAAAATGAGTCTTTTTGCCCCCCCTGGGGGGCAGATGGGGCAGTAGCCCCCAATCTGCCACCCAGGGGCAGAAAGTCCACTAGATGCCAGGGATTATGTTTGAAATTGTATTTATGGGGTGGGGGCCGCCTGAGATGGGCATGCCAATTCCCACACTCCTGCAATATTCCACAGTCTTTCTGCCCCCCCGGAGGCAGATGGGGGCAATAGCCCCCGACCTGCCTCCCCCGGGGGCAGAAAACCCACTTGATACCAGGGATTATTTTTCTTATTTTATTTTGGGGTGGGGGCTGCTCGAGATGGGCATGCCAATGCCCCTACCCCCCACAAAATTCAACAGTCTTTCTGCCCCCCTGGGAGGCAGATGGGGGCAATAGCCCCCAATCTGCCCCGAGGGGGGCAGAAAGCACTCTAGGCACCAGAGATTCTTCTATGCATATAGTGGTGTGGGCTGCCCAAAATGGGCATGCCAATGCCCCCAAACATCCCCAAAAAATTGCCACAGCCATTCTGCCTCCTCCGGGAGGCAGATGGGGCAATAGTCCCTAATCTGCCCCCCAGGGGGGCATAAAGCCTACTAGGCACCAGGGATTTTGTTGTTTTTTATACGTAGAGGTAGGGGCTGCAGAGAATAGGCATGCCAATGCCCCCAAACACCCCCAAAAAATTGCCACAGCCATTCTGCCTCCTCCGGGAGGCAGATGGGGCAATAGTCCCTAATCTGCCCCCCCCGGGGGACAGAAAGACCACTATGCACCAGGGATTTTGTTGTTTTTTTATATGTAGGGGTGGGGGCTGTCGAGAATGGGCATGCTAATGCCCCCACCACCAAAAAAGGCTTTCTGCCCCCAGAAGGCACATTGGGGCAATAGCTCTTCATCTGCCCCCCACAGGGGGGGGCAGAAAGCCCACTAAGCACCAGGGATATGTTTATGGGCATGCCAGTGAGAAGCCCCATAGGCAAGGGTCGCTCCTTTTTTTTTGGCACACATTTTGGCTGTTTCAGTGATATTTGTATTCTCATCTGCACCCAAGTGGGAGGTCAAAAAACCACTAGAAACCAGGGAGAGTTTGTGTGTGTGTAAACTGGAGTTTTACTGACAGTCTGTGTGTACTGACCTTTGGCTGGCATTTTTCTGGCGGTGTGTGTGGACCTGCACTTTGCTAATGGTGTGGGTGGACTCACGCTTGATGACAGTGTGTGCAGATGGGCTCTTGCCTGGTGGTGTGCGTGGAGTGGTGCATGGCTGGTGGTGTACGTGGACTGGTGCTTGGCTGGCTGAGTGCATGGATGGTGCTTATCTGCAGGGCTGGACTGGCTGTAGCGGGTACCGGATGTTTCCCCGGTGGGCCTGAAGGTGGGGGCCGGTTTTCTTGCTGTGGGGGGTGGTTTTGTCACTGGGGCCAGTTTTGCAACAGTGCTGCAATATCGGGCCCCAGTAACAAAAGTGGGAGTGGTGATTTTTACTAGCATGCCCCCCCTCCCAGGGCCGGTCGAGCAGCAATCTGCCAGTGCTGGTTGCTGTTCCCAGTCCAGCCCTGCTTGGCTGGCGGTGTGCGTGGATGGCGCTTGGCTGGCGGAGTGTGTGGGTTGCGCTTGGCTGGCGGTGTGCATGGATATTGCTTGGCTGACTGTGTGCATTGTAGCATTTGGCTGGCGGTGTGCGTGGATGGCGCTTGGCTGGCAATGTGCATGGATGGCACTTGACTGGTGGTGTTTGTGGATGGTGTTTGGCTGGCGGTGTATGTGGATAGTGCTTGGCTGGTGGTGTGCATGGATGGTGGTGTGCGTGTACTGGCTGGTGGTGTGGCTTGCATGGATCTCTCAGCGTTTTCTTACCCAGAATCCCCCGCACACCTCAAATTTACATACAAAGTCACATTTTCCTCACATTTCTGTGTGGGTAAGTTGTAGGATCACCACGCAGGCACAAATTTCCTACTACCTAGCATTCCCCTTGGTCTCCCGAGAAAAATGATAACTCACTTGTGTGGGTGCCCAAAGTAGCGTCAGCCTAAAAACGTATAAACAAATTGCACTTTTGGACCCGCTTTGGGCCCCCCTCAATCTCTACATATTTTTGGCCCTTCCATGTCATAGGCACTTGGCCCATCCACACAAGTAAGGTCTCATTTTTATCAGGAGACTGAGAGGAACGCTGAGTGGTAGGAAATTTGTGCTGTGCGGTGTTCCCACAACTTTCCCACACAGATATTAAGGAACATTTTACTTTTTAGCTAAATATGAGGTTTGCAGAGGATTCTTGGAAGGAAAATGTTCCAACGGGTGTCTAGTTTTCAGAAATATATGGGGTTTTTAGGTTCCCCTAGATATCTGCAAACCCGGGACCAAAAACACAGGTGCCCACCTATCTATCACAAAACGACCTGGTTTTTCAAGAGGGTCACCTGCATTTTTGGTCTTGGGCTCAGCGGCCATCTAGGGAAACCTACCACACCCAGACATTTCTGAAAACTAGGGAGGTGTGCCTTACGTGGATCTCCCAACATTTTCCTACCCAGAGTCCCCTGCAAACCTTAAATTTAGCTAAAAAAAAAATCACATTTTCCTCACTTTTCTGTGTGGGAATGTTGTGGAATAACCGGGCCACCACAAATTTCCTACCACCCAGCGTTCCCCCAGGTCTCCCAATAAAAATGGTACGTCACTTGTGTGGGCAGGCTAAGTGGCCGCAACATGAAATGGCCTAAATTGTACTGTGGAGGCATCAAAATTACCTATCATAAAACGACCTCGTTTTGCAAGAGGGGGTACCTGGGAATTTGGCCCGGGGCACGGCGACCATCTAGAGAAATCTACCAAACTCACACATTTCTGAAAACTAGATAGCTGGGGGAGTCCAGGGAGGTTTGGCTTGCATGGACCCCCCAACTTTTTCCTACCCAGAATCCCCTGCAAACTTCGAATTTAGCTGAAAAAATCCAATGTTTCTCAAATTTCTGTGTGGGAAAGATGTGGGATCACAGGGCTGACACAAATTTCCTGCTACCTAGCGTTCCCCCAGGTCTCCTGATAAAAATGGTAGCTCACTGGTGTGAGTGGGCCAAGTGCCCGCGGCAGTGAAGGGCCCAAAACGTATTGTGGAGACATCAAAATTACCTATCACAAAACGAGCTGGTTTTTGGCCCCGGGCTCGGCGGCCATCTAAGGAAACCTACCAAACCCACACATTTCTGAAAACTAGACACCCTGGGGAGCTGAGGGAGGTATGGCTTGCATGGATCCCCCAACGTTTTCCTACCAAGAATCCCCTGCAAACCTCAACTTTAGCTAAAAATTCACATTTTCTCACATTTCTGTGTGGGAAAGTTGTGGGATCACCAGGCTGACACAAATTTCCTACCACCCAGCCTTTCCCCTGGTCTCCTGATAAAAATGGTACCTGACTTGTGTGGGTGGGCCAAGTACCCGTGACAGGCAAGGGCCCAAAACTTATTGTGGAGACATCAAAATGAACTATCACAAAACAACCTGGTTTTGCAAGGGAGGGCACCTGGGTTTTTGACCCCGGGCTCGGAGGCCATCTAGGGAAACCTACCAAACTCACACAATTCTGAAAACTAGACACACTGGGGAGTCCAGTGAGGTATGGCTTGCATGGATCCCCAAAGTTTTCCTACCCAGAATTCCATGCAAATCTCAAATTTAACTGAAAAAATCACTTTTTACGCACATTTTTATGTGGGATCACTGTGCCGTCACAAATGTCCTACCACCCAGCGTTCCCCTTGGTCTCCTGAGTAAAATGAGGCCTAGGGGGTCAGGGTGTTTCTACTCTGCCCCCTTTTCTTTTCTTTTAATCTTCTGTCTTGTGACTCAGTTCAACCGAGTCACAAGATGGCTGCCAACACTTCCTGGTTTGAAGTGTTGGCAGCCAATCAGATATCAGGCATGAGATCGGGAGGGTTCGCGGTTCCACCTTGGCCACAATTGTAGATCTGAGAAATATTTACATTTCTGAGGAACTACTGAATGGATTTACACCATTTACCAAAAAGGGTGCTTTCTTGACCAAGAGCTACCTTTTTGCCAAAGTTGGTGTAATTCTGTTCAGCAGTTTGGGCTGTAGCCATGTCTAAAGTTTCCTATGGAAATTAACATTGGGTAAAAGCATTTTGGGACTCCCTTTTTTTCAGCCCCCGCTTGACAGATCACTCTGAAATTTTAAAGACAGTTGCTGAAGTGAGCATCAAACTAATTTTGAAAAATTCACAAAGATTCGTCAAAGTACACCAAAATATAGGCAACTGAAAAACTGCTTTTTAATAGAAATCAGGACCTAACAATTAACTACCTACTGGCTACTGCCAATGCACTGCTTATGACCTCACGTATTACATCACTCATGACATGGTCAGTGACATCACTGATTACATCACTAATGATATCTCAAATGATATCACTGATGACATCATCCACAGAAGCAGTCACACCCCCACTCCACTCACATCCTTATGCAACCTCTCATACACCCATTTACATACCCATACAACCACTCACATACCCATTCACTGACCCATACAAGTACTCACACAACTGCTCACTCATCCATAGAGCCACTCACATACCCACTCACTCATTTAGCCACTCACAGAACCACTAACTCACTAATACAGCTAATCATACAGTCAGTCACTTACCCATACAGCCACTCACACAGCCACACACTCATCAATAGAGCTACTCACACACTGACCTATTTACCTATACATCCACTCACACGCCCACTCACTCACCCATACAACCTGTTAACACAGCCAATCACTCACCCATACAAGCACTAACACACTCACTCACACACCCATTCACACATCCATACAAGCACTCACACATTCGCTCACTCACCCATAGATCCATTCACACAGACACTTATTCTACAATATAGCCACTTTAAACACCAACTCATTTAACCAAACACCCATCCAAACAGCCACTCACTCACCCATACAGCCACTTAAATAGCCAGTCACTCACTCAGACAGCCCTTCAGACACCCACTCACTCACTCACTCACCCATACAGTCACTTGCACATCCTCTCAACCACCCATATATCCACTCACAGAGCCACTCACTCACCCATACAGCCACTGACAAACCCACTTACTCACCAATGCAGTCACTCACACAGCCACTATGTCACCCACACAGCAACTCACACACCCATGTATACACCCATACAGGCACTCACACATCCGTACATCCACACAGACACACACTTACACACAGAAACAGTCACACAGCCACTCAAATAATGTATGTTAAAAAAAGGTAGTAGTACAGAAAGTACATTATTTTAACTTTTGTTGTACCGTTGTATATGTGGTTAGCACTCATTTTTAAAAAACACTCATACTCACTGGATGATGTTATAAGAGATGTCATCAGGGATGTAATATGTGAGGTCATAAGCAGAGCAGTGCTAAGGCATTAGTTATAGTTAGCTCAGCAAACTATAACTACTGAATTTGACTGGTTTTAACCTTTGTTTTTTCTGTGAATTTATATATATATATATATATATACACACACACACGTATATATATATATATATATATACACACACACATATATATATATATATATATATATATATATTCACTGAAAAAACCATAGGTTTTAGGGACAGTTTTAGTTACTTGGACATTGCACTCGTACAAAACCCGTGAAATTCCCCCGTTATAGTTAGTTCAGCTAACTATAACTCGCGCCCGCAATGCACTGCTGATGACGTCACATATTACATCACTCATGACATGGTCAGTGACATCACTGATGACATCACTGATGACATCTTAAATGACATCACTGATGACATCATGCAGTGACTGTGTTTTCTGTAAAGTTTAAATATTTTTAATGTATATAGGAAAAGACGTATTGAAGAATGAGTGGGTGTATAAGTGTCTGTATGGATGATTTAGTAGGTGCGTGACTGACTCTATAAGTGAGTGATTTAACGTATCTTACTGAATGCATGGGTTAGTGACTAAACTGGGTGAATGTCTGTATCCGTCTGTCTGTTGCTGTGTAAGTGGCTGCATGTGTTTGTGAATAGCTACATGAGTGTCTATATGAGTTATTGAATGGTTGTCTGAGTATCTGTATGGGTGCCTGAGTGTTTGTGTGGGAGGGGTGTGTGCGACTCTGTGCATAGATGTGTAAGTGGGTGATTCACTGGGTGGATGGTTTCAAGAGTGCATCTGTGATAGACTGTATGGGTGGGTAAGTGTGTGTAAGAGTGTGTTAGTGAGTGAATGTATGTCCCAGTGGTACATGTGTGAGTAACTACATATGTGAAAGGCAGTATATATGTGTGTTGGAGTATATAAATAGCTATAAGCGAGAGTGAGTGATTGTGATAGTGGCTGTATGGATGAGTGTGTGCTTGTATCAGTGATTGTATAAGAGCGTAACAATGTGCTAGTATTTGTATGATTAAGTGAGCTGGTGTGTGTATAACTGTATAGGTGAGTAAATGGCAGTGTGTTTAATTATGTGCATGACTGACTAGGTGTGTGAGTACCTCTATGGATGAGTGGCGGTGTTTGAGTGTCTATATAGGAGTAAGAGTGCATATGATAGTCCTGTACTGAGTGACCGTAAGTATGAGTGACTGTACGGGTGAGTGAGTGGATGTGTGTGTGTAGACCTAAGAATCAGTGAGTGGGTATGTAGTTATTGGTGTTGGAGTGTCTATGGTTTTGCGAATGGCAGTCTGTAATTTAGAGTGGGTGTATCAAAGGTTATATTAGGGTGTGAGGAGGTGCATCAGATTATCACGTGGATGATGTCATCAGTGATGTCATTTGAGATGTCATCAGTGATGTCATCAGTGATGTCACTGACCATGTCATGAGTGATGTAATATGTGACGTCATCAGCAGTGCATTGCGGGGCGCGAGTTATAGTTAGCTGAACTAACTATAACGGGGGAATTTCACGGGTTTTGTACGAGTGCAATGTCCAAGTAACTAAAACTGTCCCTAAAACCTATGGTTTTTTCAGTGAATTTCAAAGGTTTTTTAAATGCTAATTTGTAACTATAACGTGTCTGAAACCTATGGTTTTTTCAGTGAATTTCAAAGGTTTTTTAAATGCTAATTTGTAACTATAACGTGTCTGAAACCTATGGTTTTTTCAGTGAATTTCAAAGGTTTTTTAAATGCTAATTTCTAACTATAACGTGCCTGAAACCTACGGTTTTTTCAGTGAATTTCAAAGGTTTTGTAAATGACAATTTTTAAATGTATTAATTGTTATATTAATTTTTTTCATACTGATTTACTACATTTTTAGAAACAATTTTTTTTTACATATTTTATTTTTTAAATTACATTGTAATTACATTATACATTACATTACAAAAAATACTTTCTCAGAATGAATTACTTTAGTTTAAATACTTTGCACATAGGCAATAGACTTTTAAGTACAGTAGTTACAGTTGTTGCAATGGGCAACACATTTTCAAACACAATGCAACATTCAGCTCAATGTGAATTTCTAGTTAAATGCAATTAGTTACTTTAGGGATTACTTTTCTAACCACAGGACTGGATCCTAGATTCAGTCCTGGGACATCTCCTGTAAACAGTTGAGTAAAAGCGTTTTGGTTACATTAGTGATTTTTAAGGAATATTATTGTATTTTAAAAGTTGACACTTTGAAACTTTTTCTCATAGAATCACCAATGTTATCCTATGGAAGGAAATTCACTTAGCAGGTAAAAACTGTTATCGTTACTTTTTCTTACTCAGTGTTGGATCCTGGATCCAGCACTGGTGCATCTCCTGTAAACAGTTGAAAAAATGCGTTTAAGTCATACAGGCGATTTTTAAGGAATATTTGTAGTTTGTGAAAATCAACACTTTGAAACTTTTTGCTGAAAACCAGTCAATCTTAGCCTATGAAGGAAATTCAAGTTACCGGTAAGTACGGTTAAAATTACTTTTGAGGATCAGTACTGGGCTGAAAGATGCAGCACTGAGGTCTCTCCTGATAACAGGTGAGTAAATCGGAATTCGTATTTCGGCTGATTTTAGAGGAATATTTTAAAGTTCCAAAACTCCACACTTAGAAGAATTTCCAAGTGAAACCAGTCAATGTTAGCCTATGGAAGGAAATTCAAGTTACTGGTAAGTACGGTTAAAATTACTTTTCAGGACCAGTACTGGGCTGAAAGATGCAGCACTGAGGTCTCTCCTGATAACAGGTGAGTAAATCAGAATTTGGATTTCGGCTGATTTTAGAGGAATATTTGTATGTTTCAAAAATCAACACTTAGAAACTTTTTCAGCAAAAAGCAGGCAATGATATCCTATGGAAGGAAATTCAAGTTACTGGTAAGTACGGTTAAAATTACTTTTGAGGATCAGTACTGGGCTGAAAGATGCAGCACTGAGGTCTCTCCTGATAACAGGTGAGTAAATCGGAATTCGTATTTCGGCTGATTTTAGAGGAATATTTTAAAGTTCCAAAACTCCACACTTAGAAGAATTTCCAAGTGAAACCAGTCAATGTTAGCCTATGAAGGAAATTCAAGTTACCGGTAAGTACGGTTAAAATTACTTTTCAGGATCAGTACTGGGCTGAAAGATGCAGCACTGAGGTCTCTCCTGATAACAGGTGAGTAAATCGGAATTCGTATTTCGGCTGATTTTAGAGGAATATTTTAAAGTTCCAAAACTCCACACTTAGAAGAATTTCCAAGTGAAACCAGTCAATGTTAGCCTATGAAGGAAATTCAAGTTACCGGTAAGTACGGTTAAAATTACTTTTCAGGACCAGTACTGGGCTGAAAGATGCAGCACTGAGGTCTCTCCTGATAACAGGTGAGTAAATCGGAATTCGTATTTCGGCTGATTTTAGAGGAATATTTTAAAGTTCCAAAACTCCACACTTAGAAGAATTTCCAAGTGAAACTAGTCAATGTTAGCCTATGAAGGAAATTCAAGTTACCGGTAAGTACGGTTAAAATTACTTTTGAGGATCAGTACTGGGCTGAAAGATGCAGCACTGAGGTCTCTCCTTATAACAGGTGAGTAAATCGGAATTCGTATTTCGGCTGATTTTAGAGGAATATTTTAAAGTTCCAAAACTCCACACTTAGAAGAATTTCCAAGTGAAACCAGTCAATGTTAGCCTATGGAAGGAAATTCAAGTTACTGGTAAGTATGGTTAGAATTACTTTTCAGGACCAGTACTGGGCTGAAAGATACAGCACTGAGGTCTCTCCTGATAACAGGTGAGTAAATCGGAATTCATATTTCGGCTGATTTTAGAGGAATATTTGCACAATGGTGAAGGGAGGGGCGGGGCCTGAGGTTACATCTGTGCAAACGCGCCCCGTGGCGCGTTTTAAGTTGGGGGATTAAGTCCCCTTGAATCCTGAGGGTCCCTAGGGGCCAACTAGCCCACCAGGAACCTCCAATATGCGCCAGGGGGCTGCGTTGCAGAGACGTGTAGAGAGGCCACACCCCTTTTTACACCTCTCTGCAACGCAGCTCTGTGGCGCTTTCTGGACGTACCTGTTGGGCTAGTTGGCCCCCAGGGACCCTCAGGATTGAAGGGGATTTAATTCCCCATCTTAAAACGCGCCACGGGGCCTGTTTGCACACATGTCACCTGAAGCCCCGCCCCCTCCCTTCACCACTGTGCAAACGCGCCCCGTGGCGCGTTTTAAGTTGGGGGATTAAGTCCCCTTGAATCCTGAGGGTCCCCGGAGTCCAACTAGCCCACCATATACCTCCAAAAAGCGCCACAGAGCTGCGTTGCAGAGAGGTGTAAAAAGGGGCGTGGCCTCTGTACACCTCTCTGCAAGGCAGCCCCCTGGCGCATACTGGAGGTTCCTGGTGGGCTAGTTGGCCCCCAGGGACCCCCAGTATTCAAGGGGAATTCGTTCCCCCTCTGCAAACGCGCCAGGGGGCGCGTTTGCAGAGTGGTGAAGGAAGGGGGCGGGGCCTGCGGGCCCGATCGTTTTTTTTTGTTGTTGTTTTTTTTTGTCCCCTGAAGGGGGGCTGTGTGGCCCCCCTTCCTTTTTTCTGTTTTTGGGCCCTGGGGACCCCATCCCCCAGGGCCTTACCCCTTTTTTTAAATTCAAAATTAAAAAAAAAACGGGAAGGGGGCCGCGTGGCCCCCCTTCCCCGGGCCTGTATTGGCCCCGGGGACCCCATCTCCCGGGGCATGGCCTCTATTTTTATTTTTAATATTTTGAGGGGGGCTGCGTGGCCCCCCTCCTCTGGCCATTTTAAGGCCCGGGGACCCCATCCCCCGGGCCGGCCATACGCTTTTTTTTATTTTTTATTATTTTTCAAATTTTTGGGGAGGGGGCCGCGTGGCCCCCTCCCGAGCCACTACTTGCCCCGGGGACCCCATCCCCCGGGGCTGGCCCTCTCGTTGGGGACTGTGGGGGTCCCCAAACCCCCACAGTCCCGCCGGCTCCCCGTGTCCTACGGGAGCCGGCATTTCTTTACACATGGGGAGCAGCTAACATGCTGCTCCCCATGTGGAAAGCTAGTCGGCTTTGGATATTGGAAGAGAGAGCAGGTTTCCTGCTCTCTCTTCCAATATCCAAAGCAAGTTTGCAATGACAGGACGGGAGCCGCGAGGCTCCCGTCCTGTCATTGCAAACAGCAGTGTCCCGGGGGTAGGCACCCCGGGACACTGCAGGAGCCGACCCTGGGGGTGGCGGTCCCCAGGGCCACCACAGGCTCCAGGAGGGGCCGCGCGGCCCCCTCCCATCGTGTGCACAGCCCCGGGGAGGTGGTGGTCCCCGGGGCTCTGGGGTCCGTAACGGACCCCCATATTTAAATGTTTAGTGCCCCGGGGAGGTGGCGGTCCCCGGGGCGTGTGGGGGGCTGGAGCCCCCCACACAGGTTCTTCATTTAAAAAAGAAGCCCCGGGGAGGTGGTGGTCCTCGGGGCTGCGGGAGGGCTCAGAGCCCTCCCGCACCATTATGCATAAAGCCCCGGGGGTGGCGGTCCCCGGGGCTTGGGGGCCCTTAGAGGCCCCCACACATAAAATTAACCCCCCCAGCATGCCCCCGGGACTTGGCCCACCCGGGGCCAGTACTATCGAAGCGCGGGAGACCGCGCTTCGATTTTTTTTTTTTTCGGCAGGATTCGCGCACCCTGAGCGCATCCTGCCGATTTTTTTTTTTTTTTTTAAAATGCTTTTTTTTGCCCAGGGGGTCCTTGTGGGACCCCCTGAGCAGGCCTAGGGGGTTAGGGTGTTTCTACCCTGCCCCCTTTGTGCGTTTTGCGCACTTGTTTCTTTTTTTTTTCTCGGCGGGATACGCGCACCCTAAGCGCATCCCGCCGATTTTTAAAAAAAAATAATCTTTTTTCTGCCCAGGGGGTCCTTGTGGGACCCCTGAGCAGACCTAGGGGGTCAGGGTGTTTCTACCTTGCCCCCTTTTTGCGCTTTGCGCACTTGTTTCTGTCCCTCGGTTCTACCGAGGGACAAAATGGCTGCCAACACTTCTTGATTTGGAGTGTTGACAGCCAATTAGCATGCAGCTCGTGATCGGGAGGGTGCGCGCAGGGTGCGCTGAGGGTACGCGTATCCGACGCGCCCATAGATATATATGTACTTTTACTTTTGATTTTCTCAGGAACTACTGAACGGATTTACACCATTTAAGCAAAAGGCACCAGTCTGAACCAAGGACTACCTCTTTGCCAAATTTGGGGTAATTCCGTTCAGCAGTTCGGGCTGTAGCTGCGACTAAAGGTTCCTATGGAAAAATGAATGGGGAAAACGCGTTTTGGGACCCCCCTTTTTCTCGGCCCCCGCTTGACGTATCACCCCGAGACTTTCAGGGTAGGAGCGGACCGGAGCGCCCCAACAAGTTGGAAGCTTCGCGAAGATTCGTCAACCGACGCCAACGTTATTGCAAATAGAATGTCGCGGATTTCCTATGGATAATAGGTTGTAACTATAACTATCTACTGGCGACCGCCAGTAGATAATATATATATATATATATATATATATATATATATATATATATATATATATATATATATATATATATATATATATCAAAAACAAACCTCCTGTTACCGGAGCCCCCGACCCTTCATGGTAGCCTCTTCACAATGGGCACGGAGCAGCCCATCTCTCTAACACCATAAAAACCAAGAGGCTCAATGCTGGCAAAATACAGCGTTTATTCACAGTCCAAACACTGCAGGTTCCTTCTTACACCTAACGTTTCTGCCTATTACTGGCCTTGTTCACAGGTCGAAGGAAATTCAAAAGCACATTGCATTCAGCTGCGTGTTATATAGTTCTTAAAACTCACGTGACTTAGTTGAAAAATACTAGTCCCAGAGTGCACCGCCAGTGTGATAGTAATACAACTGGAAGTCCGCCTTATTCAAAGTTAGTAAGAACAATGTCTTCATTGCGGTGCCACTCTTACATGGAAAATGCTGAAGAAAGTCAGGTGAGTAAACAGTCATTAGCACATTGCTGTAACTCTTTTCATGACGTGAATAAGCACAAAATCCAGCCAGCACGATCGTGGGTGAAGGTCATTCACCCCGAATCCATTCCAACACGCGTGCCCATTCGCCACATTGGCCTCTCCTTGGTAGGCTGGGGCGCGTGAGTGGGTCATGCTCCTCAATTTGAATCAAAAACAAACCTCCTGTTACCGGAGCCCCCGACCCTTCATGGTAGCCTCTTCACAACGGGCACGGAGCAGCCCATCTCTCTAACACCACAAAAACCAAGAGGCTCAATGCTGGCAAAATACAGCGTTTATTCACAGTCCAAACACTGCAGGTTCCTTCTTACACCTAACGTTTCTGCCTGAATTTCCTTCGACCTGTGAACAAGGCCAGTAATAGGCAGAAACGTTAGGTGTAAGAAGGAACCTGTAGTGTTTGGGCTGTGAATAAACGCTGTATTTTGCCAGCTTTGAGCCTCTTGGTTTTTGTGATATATATATATATATATGTAAGGGCTCTTCAAATATGGATGACTACAAAATTCCACTATGCATGGTAAACATCAATAAAATATTTCAAACTGCATGACATGTTGACATGTGCAACATATTATTTGCTCAATCAGAAACTGAGAGTCCTTATAACGTTTTGTAATTTGCTCAAATATGATTTTTATACTGCAATATAATCTCATACATTACTATGATTATTTTGGCATATAAAAGTAAAACACAAAAATCTATTCTTGAGGTTAAAGTGTTATTAGATTTCTTAGGATTACTTTCTGTCTTCTTACAGCTCCATATATTTACCACTCCCCTTTTTCCTAACGGTCCAAGCACAGGTTTAATTTAGAAGGCTATCTTTTCAGTCTACTTTTGTCTTGTGGACCTGCTGTGAAAAAACAAACTTCTTTTTCACTTCTGCGATGTTACAGTGCTGGGAAGTTATCCACTACCTCTATTGTTCCTGTCTCTCCTGCGAGAGAGAAGCAATGGTTTACTGCTTTTCCACCTCCTCACTTTGGTCCTCACGATGATGTCGGGCGGATCGCTACCGACTGGCCGTCAGTGGCAGTGTGCCCAACATCCAGGGCAATGGTCTGACCACCGGATTAAAATACCAGTGGTCAGAGTGCAGCAGGTGGGGAGAAAGATCACCGCCTTTGACAGGCTCAAGGAGCCTGTCAGGTGACGGTCAGACAGTAATCCCTACAATAAAGGCGGTGCCTACGCAGGCACTGCCGTAGGGATTACGATGTCCATTTCCCACAGTCCCACCGCCATGGAAATGCTGTCAGGAAGGGACGTTGGGGGCCCCTAGCAGGGCCCCATCCCCTGTAGGCCACCGCAATGTTGCCAGGGGGGCACATGTGATGCCCCCAGACATCCATGCACCACGTGCCAGGCACCACATGATGCCTGGCACACAGTGCATGGATGTTTTCAAACATGCCTTTCTCTACTGTGGCTTGTGCTGCGGGCCTTTTTCGGGCTGCAGCACAAGCCGCAATAGAAAACTGCATGTTTCCAACTGCCTACACGGCAATCGTATCATAATATGTTGGGTGGAACCACTGACTACATGTCGGGCGATTTCCATCCCACATCGATGGTGGTCAGATGCTCGTCTAACCGCCATCGTAATGAGGCCCAAGGTGTCTTCACACCTTCTCCCCTGCTTCTTGTGGGTCTGTAGAAACCGACAGAAATGAGTGGATCCCTGCCATGCTTGGCAAAGCCACTACCAACCATAGTGCCTGCACCCCATTTTAGCGAGTAGGAGGAGTGCACTCATGAGGGTGAATATCAGAGAAGGTGGGCATGCGTGGCAGGACACCAAGTATCTGTTACTGATTGGGGAGGCTTGGGAAAAGGATCATGTAAAGTGTATGAAATATGTTTTTTTTAAATATCTGCAAATGATGTAAAAGGAGAGTGATATTGTATATATTTTCCTCATGACTCAGACCTACATTTACATCAGCTTCATGGGATCAGCTTAGGTGGTTGAAGGACTCAACATAGATTTATGTATGGGAAGGCATCGATAGGGGAGTGTTGTCTACTCATGGTTATAAGTAACAAGACATACTACATATGCTTTGATCCTTTGTCTATGGTGTTACTCAGAAAACAATCGCATTGATATTTACTAATATACAGTTCTTTATAGATTGAGAGCTTCTTTAGTGTCAGTTCTTTTATTGAAACGAACTGTTGTTCACAAACTAAGTGATGTGTATTATTAGAACTCATTGTAAACACTTAATTCGAAATGAAATAAAAAAGAATATTATTACTATAGTAATGCAGACAACAAAGGCAAAGTCTGCCATCCAATTAAATTCGCTGTCATCATGTACACTGCCTCAGTTATAACCGCATACTCTGAATACCCTGGTTGCCATTGTAACTCAAATGTGATAGAAACAAAAGTACTTTAAATAAAACACTTGAATTCCGTGACAGCATCTAAATGTTGTTTTTTTGTCAAGGCCATCAAACATAATACATGAAAACATTTGCTTTCAAAAGGAACAATAACCTGTACCACATGCATCCTTTCACAGGCAGCAAAGGTAAACATTGAATTGAAATAGTAAAATAACAAATAAGGAGAGATAGAAAATCGCACTTTGAAAAAAGAACATCAAAAAAGGTAAAAAAAATACTGATTATGTTTGGCATACAATAAGTGGTTAGGGAGAAGTTGAGGGTTAGGTTAAGGTTATGCTTAGAGTCAAAGTCAGAGTAAGGATTGGTGTGAGGGATAATGTAAGGTAAGGTGTACAGGTTGGTGTTAGGGTAGGCGTAAGAGTTTGGGTTAGGTTTGGTGTAAGAGATAGGGATGTGTTAAGGTACTGGATTAGGGTGTGGTTGCCTTCAGATATTTGGTTACGGTTAAGGTTAAAATAAGGGGTAGTGTAAGGGAGAGTGGTGTGTATGCCAAAATAATATATACATACATATTATTTCCTAAATATTGTTTAAAAATTATTTGTGAGCTGATAAAAAGCATTTTTATGGTTGTAAAATCTCTGATTAGGAGTGTGAGAAAGTAAACGTGCTTTATAAATGTAGTAATCGCATTTTAAGAATCAGTGAACTTTGACCAGTTTCTCAAATAGGATTGCTACTCCTTACCGATTTGGAATTTAGAATGCTCATGTTACAGGCATTATTTCAGAATAACAAATTGATATTCAGTGCATCAATGTTGTGCGACCTAAATCTGATAACAAAACGTTAAAATGTTACTGATTCCTGAGTACGAGTGGTTACCCTTTCCCAAAAGGTAAGGGATCCCCTTAACCTTTGGGAATGTTACAAAAAATGTTGTTCTGGAATAGAAAATGGTCTAGGAGAACAATGCCAACTCACAAATAAAAAAAGAATATGGTCCTTTATTTTAAAATGCAGCATTGCTTCCTTTAATGAAAGTGGCTGGTATTAAAAAAAAAATACTTTATTGAAACCAATCACAGACAATGTAGTATTCTGCTGACTCTAGCAAACCATGGACCATGCCTGTGATGGCTTCAAATTTGGAGTAAGTTGCAATTTGTTTCCCACTTTATTAATATTCATGAGGTAGGTCGAGTTACTACTCTCACTGAATCGTAATTTTACAAAACGACCTATTAACTAGCGATGAGCAGAACTCACAGAGTTTCGCTCCGGGGAATTCCACGGAATTACTTAAAACTCTGCGAGATTCTGCGGAGTTCCGTGAGTGAGCGGAATTCGTACTTGACACTGCTCGCACTAATTTTTAGCTCCGAGAGTTTGTTCTATGTTGTAAAATCAGCACAAACAGCATTATGCGGCGCACCAGAGGGCGTTGCCTTTTTCTGCCGCTCGAGTAGATTTTCTACTTGAGTGACAGCTTTCTCAACGCGAACGGTTGCGACCCGCCACAATCGCTCATGTTGAGAAATCTCACTGAGAGGCTTTCTGGTGCCAGAAAATCACACTAGGGGACGCAAATTCTCGTTCATGCTCTCCAACTTAATGTTGGTGAGCCGCATGAGAGAAAAACCTCCCCCACGTGGCAGTTGGCGGAGTGAGCAAAACTCTGCCAGTGGAGCAGAAGTTTTTGCCCACCCCTACTATTAACACATACATTAGTTCGTAAAATTCCTTACTGTTCCCCACTTGGAACCATTTTTTGGGACCAGTAAGTAGTACATTAGGCCCCAAGTTGTAGATTTTCTTTTATGGACTCCCTTGGGCCAATATTTTTCTCGATAATATTGAGGAGACAATATTTATGTCAGATGATAATCTAAAATTATATTTTGTTACTAAACCAGGAGAGTGTTATGATGAGGGTTGGAGTAATGGCTGTGTTAGATATGAAGGATGGGGAAATTGACAGGGTGAAGGTTAGGTTAGGGTCAGTGTAACTGGAAGTCCAAGTGATGATGTATAAAGAAAGTGAGGGAGAAGGAAACCACAATATTTAATACAGGGATCAATAAATGTGAGGCTTAGGGTTAAGGAGAGAGTAGTAGGTGGAGGACAAAATTAATGCATGCCTGTACACCATTCATGAATATAATAGTAAAAATAATTTTTTTTTACCTATATATTTTTAATTTTCGATAGACATACCTGTTAGACACAACCATATACCTTTACTTTTTTACTTCCACCTTTAACAACTAATTCATTACAATATATTTTACATAGATTCAATCGTTGTACTCAGAAGTTCTCCTGTACTTCTTCTGTCAAGATAAGCAGAAGTTGCCAACTCTTTTAGTTCTCTGTGGTTGAGTGTATTTAGCCTTCATGCGGGTCTGAACACTGGTTCAGTGGGGCAAAAGTCATCCAATGGTAACTGGGCCTCAG
Source organism: Calotriton arnoldi (assembly GCA_963921515.1). Taxonomy (NCBI): domain Eukaryota; kingdom Metazoa; phylum Chordata; class Amphibia; order Caudata; family Salamandridae; genus Calotriton; species Calotriton arnoldi. The sequence continues at coordinate 1,232,224 of CAWUFW010004492.1, read as the reverse complement.
TTGCATCAACCAAGTTCATTTACTAATGGTGTCCTGACCATCCTGTATTATTGTCATCACAAAATGAAAATAAAGTACACCCATCAGCACATGACTCTCAAAGTAGTGAGGAACAGGCGTCCGATGCTCCCTTACACACTCTGTAAATCATCATCCAGTCAGTGCATTCACTTTTAAAAAGGCAAAATAGTTTAATTCACACACACTTAAACTCTAGCATAAATCTACAATTGTGTAGAGAACAGATAGGGCCCGATTCAAGTACAAAATAGTAAATCTGCACATGTAGAGACACATCTACATGTGGGAGCAAATTTACCACTTTTTGGTATTCACCATTATCCCTAATTGTATATCTGGAAAGCTACACAAGGTACAGGCTTATAAATGTACTACAGCAATGTCTGGTGACTCTTCCCATGGGGTCCTGTTCTCACAGGGCAAAGTTTCCATTGGGTAGAAGTCCTCAGAGGGGGTACTGGAGAGGCCGTTGTAAACATACACTTTCGCTTTTTCTAAGAGGAAATAATTTCCCCCATTCAGAAAGCACTTTCCCAGCCCGCACCAAATATGGGAGTGATTTGTTCCATCTTCCCCTTTTGGAGTAAATCTTTAAAGATTGGGGAAAGAGTTGGGCCTGAGTATGGTGATGCCCACACACATAAATGGTTGTGGGTGTTCCCAAACTTCCAAGGCAAAACCATGCCGTAGATGCCCATTTCCTACCACTGGAGTAGGATTTATGCCGAGGAAGACCTCAGTCGTTAAATAACTCAGGCCTGCTAGAAATCTCTTTGTGCAGCTGTGGCAAGCATAAAAAGAGTATATTTGATTATAAACGTGCATCTATAACTGAATTTTCATTTGTAAATAGATTCTTAGTTGGCAAAAAAGTATACCAAATAGTTAACCAATTCTTGGTAGGAATAACACATTAAACAAATCACAACAGGAGGGTCAAAGAGATTTAGAGACCAGCAGGAGTTAACTCCCCATAACAGAAACTCCTGGGTCTACAAAAAACAAAGCAATTCTGGAGGTAGTGACCTAGCGGTGGTGGAGTATTCTTTTTAAAGGACGATTTTCCTCACCCACCATAGGTGTCATGCTTCATCATTGGGAACCTCCTTGCACCGTGATACCTAGTCATGGTGCGGGCTACAACCACCTCTCTGAGAAGGAGGAGCTCAGGGCTGTTTTTAGAGAGGTACATTAAATACCTTTTCGAGGGGTTTAAGGTGATGAGGGCAGCAGAGCAAAAACAAAAGAAACTTGAGATAATTCAAACTAGCTACAGGGTACACAAATACCTTTATTAGTGCGTCCTTGGGCCAGGTTAAAAAAAAGGGGCACTGCAGGAAAAAAATGAGACCTGCTTGCTCATGTCACAAAGAATGGTCAACATGTTTCAGCCTATACCCCTCAACGGAGGTGTTGCGTTCTTCTTCAGGATATAGAATTAAGTGCTTCTGCTTAAGACTGCTTAGAACAATTCGGGAGACAACTAGAACATATATAAAACCATCCTGTGATCTTTTGAAAGTCCACGTAATGGGGGATCCACTGGCGCTCAACTGCAAATAACATGCACAAATTCTTTAAATAGAAAAACCTGGTTGGTAAAAACAAGGTCAACATGACAGCTAGGTCAACAAATACATGTTCGTATGGACAAGGCCACCGAGCTCTGTACACCTGGTTCGTCATAATTTTCAAGGAAATTATCTGTTGCATCGCCTCCACCTAATAAAGGTACATAATTACCTAATGCAGAACAGCTGTGGCCAGAACCGCGACATGTCACATGTCAGCGAGGACGCTGGGAAATGTAATTTCAGCCCCAATACTTGTGACTGACCAGGAAGTCAACAACCGGGATGCACTCCTAGACATCCGACCACCTGAAGCATCTACAGGGAGACAGGTGTGCGTCAACACCTTTTGCAGCTTTTTAGGTCTGATCAAGAAATTCATTTGCAAGAATAAGCCTATTTTGAATAAAGGGGACAGGTCAATCCCACCTCCACTCTTTGCCTTCAAACACAGTGGTAATTTGAAGGATACGTTGGTACATACAAGACCTAAGCTGATTGACATTACCAGACAAAACACAATCTGGGGACTGCCACCTGTGAAAGGGCACTTTCCCTGTGGGTCCTGCTGTGTGTACGCACAGACCACACACTCTACTTAGATTGACATTGGCACAAACAAACCTTGGGAACAGAGGTAACATACAAACTGCAACCGTGAGAGACTGATCTACCTCATCTCATGTCCTTGCGGTTTAAGGTATGTCGACATGATGACACGAAAAGTAAAAACTCGTATTACAGAGCACAAAATTACAATCAGATGCAGGGAACAGGCAACAAAAATAACTATTCATTTTATTGAGAAGAGACACCAAGCAGATGAACTATGCTGGACAGTCCTTGATAAACCCAATATACCATTGTCTGTCACTAACATCTCGCAATACCTTTTCATTAAAGAACAGAAGTGGGTCTACAGATTACATAGTGACAGGGATGGTCTGAACGATGAGATTCAGTAGCCCTCTATTCCATGTGATCCCAGACTAACTCTAGTTAAATTATCATTCAATACACTGTGTAACGACCCATGACTAATATAACATCATCCAAGACTTCCACGACTTTGCTTATATATTCCACGCTGACATGTATCTCACGCTGGCTTGCTCTTCTCAGTTTGAGCATGACCTCCCATCCATGTTTGTTTTACGGTCCATGTAGATAGGCTTCTTACACGGACATGCTTCTCTCAGCCTGACTGGACTTCATATCTCTTCATTCTGAGCCCATTATTGAATCTTTGACTTTAAGCACTAAACTGATTGAGTCTTTGAGAGATATGTGACTCGTGATGCATTCCATTCTGACTTTCTGTTCTCAGCAAAGAACATGAGTGTGTATAAATTGATTGACTTCAAGTCCCCAAGCCTCCCAGCTCGCCACCTCATCTCTCCTTCTGTGTCCGACTATGTTACTGACTGGGACTACCTCTCCCAGCATGCATATAAGCACACATTATGGCTTGACTCCTTTTTATTCCAGCCTTCTGATTGGAATGTATCCATTAACATGGTATTCTATCACACTGATGAGTTCATTTCATGGTTACATCAGCCATATATTGTCTCCTCCCCAACTCTTTTTACATTAGTTTGTGTCCATATGGGTCTGGAAATACATTTCCCAGCTTCCCCGCAAACACATGACAAGCAGCGTTCGACTGCTGCCTTGCAGCCGCAAGTATTGGAGCTGAAACTGAATGGCAAGACCTGAGGCTCCGATTATGCTCCTCAGTCTTTTCTTCTCAAAACACAGCAGCCAATGAAAAAACAGTAAAAATAAAAAACATAATACGTATCGTATCAGACTTTGAAACAGTCCTCTTCATCAACCCACCAATAGTATAAAGGCATAACATACAAAATAGAGCAGCACCATCTTTTTTTCCTCTTTCTTTGTTGCTCTGCAGTCAGGATAAGTGCCTCTATATTTTGATTCACTTGTGAATTCTTTAATACTGTGTTTAATGCGTTTATTGTGATTTTGTGATGACCGCTCTTCCAGCGCTGTATTGTTTGTTGGTTGACCTGTTTTTCCTACCAGGTTTTCACTCAGGTGCTACGCGCCTGTTCCCTGTTCCGGTAGCCCTCAATTCAAGCAGTGTTCCTGGGTCCATTGCACTAAAGGGCTCTTCAACGCTTGAAGATTCATTACCTACAAAAGGGTTTCAGTTACGTTCACCTAGTTCTGTTGTCCCCCTAATCACAGGAGGAACTTCAGTGGTGGCTTCAACACATGGATGTGTGGAATGGCAAGGCCATTTTCGGAGTGGCTCCTAACGTTGTCATTGAATCCAAAACCAGTATCTGGGATTGGGAAGCAAGATGCAGAGAATTTTTTACCGGTGGTCGATGGTGGTCCAAGGAACTGCCACTTCACATAAATTGTTTAGAGCTTCTGGCAGGCTCCTTTGCCATAAAGTCCCTTTCTTCTGGAAAGAGCAATTGCTGCATTCTCCTATGGATGGACAATGTTTCCGCTGTTCGATACATCAATCGGTTGGGGGAACCAGATTTCACCTTCTTGCGAACATAGCCAGAGAGTTTTGGCACTTTTGCCTTTCCCAGAAGATAACGATTCCGCAGAATTCCTTCTGGGAAAAGACAATCTGGTGGCAGAAAAGAATTCCAGATTCCTAGTGGATTACAGCAATTGGAAACTCCATCCCCATATCTTCCAGAAGATTATGTTGTCCCTGGGGCCATATCAGGTGAATCTTTTTGCTTCTCATTTGAATGTTTAACTGAAGGATTTTTAAAGTTGTAGGCCAGAACTGATGGTCCTAGTGACGGATACCTTTCTGCAGACTTGGACAGGACAGGTTAACTATGCATTCCCACTCTTTGCCATGATTCCGAGGGTCGCGGCTCAAGCCAGGTGATAGTTGGTGTTCCTAGTTCTGATCCCACCAGTGTGGAAGTCAAAACCTAGGTTTCTGACCCTTCTGGAAATGTCAATAGCCCTTCCCATGTTTCTTCCTGCATTCTGGCATCTTCTCTAGGATCCGGTGGGCTCCCCCCATCATGTTCTCCTTCAAGGCCGGTTAACTCTTATGGCTTGGAAGATATTGAGAGACATGGCCAAATCGAAGCCAGTCAGTCAGTCAGTCAGTCAGTCAAATATCTTTATTTGGCTGGCTTGCAGGCATAAAAGAGCACATCAAAAATTTTAAAACACATTTAAAATATGATACAGACAATATACATTAGACTTCATAACAATAGAAATTCATAATCAGAAATGTAACAGTGATAATTAAATTAATGTTTCAGCAAATAGCAGCATATATTAATCTTTAAGACAACCCTATGTCCCTAAAACCATAAAATCCAAAAGGGATTCATTAAAAATCCGATTACAGTTTAAAAAAATCATTTCCCAACCAAATTCCGTAAACGGATAGATGTGGAAATATATCTATAGACCATTAAACATGCATATTCGTCATTTAAAAGTTGGAGGTGGTATAGGGCAGGCCGGCACTTCCTGATGTTTAAAAATTTTAGCAGCGGGATAATAAAATCCCGCCTTGGCTTAGTGTAGAGTTGACAAAAAAACAGGAAGTGCAGCGTGTTCTGTGTAGATTTGGAATCACATGGGCATAGATCCAGTTTAGCATCACAGTAAGCTTTACGAGGATAGGAAACCAAGAAATGCGCAATGCCAAACCTGAATCTGATAAGATAAAACATTTTAACATGACAGAAATAAAAAGAGAGATAGGGCTCAGCACTTGAAGAGCGTACTAGAAGCAGATACTCAGAGACGCTCTTTTTCCCTATCTCCAAACGCTCACTAGACAACTTTAAAAAAGATAAAAAGTACTTTTTCAGCTGGATTTTTAAGATCTTTGCAATGCACTCTGGGTTGTAAAAACAGTCCATCATCCCCACTGTCTCCAGCTGCCTTTTTATATAGTTAAACCAACGTACCTTCTGCATGTAATCAAGTTTAAAACAGTCCAATATAATTGCACGATTAAGGGCCGACTCATCTTTTGCCCAAATTGAATGCCATAATAAAATTGATGCAATTTATATACAATGAGTTAAAGGAGTCAAACCAAGTTCATTATGACAAAAAATAATGGGGAGACTACTTGGAACTGTTAATAAATGTCTCAAAAAATTATTCTCAGCTGCCTGGAGGCGAGCCGGATTGCAAGATCCCCACACTCCAGCCCCATGCAAAATTGCAGAACACGTGCGGGCCTTATAAATATTAATTATTGAATCAATCGGTCTTGAGCCTAGTTTCTTTGTGAACCTAAACAGTGCCTCCATATTTTGATTAAAACTACTGACCCTTGTTTCAACTAAGTGATGCCAAGTACTTTTCTGGTCAAAAGAGATTCCCAAGTACAAAAAAGTTGGGACATAGGACAACCTTTCATTATTAATAAAACATGATTTTAAAAGGGGGGGGAGATTTGCCTGCCACCATGGTATAAGACTTGACCGTATTAGTCTTTAGGCCCAGTTCAGTCATAAAATCATTAAATCTAGCGAAAAGCTTTTGCAGGCCTACACTGGTTCTGGACATTAACACACAGTCATCAGCATAGAGTAATGCCGTGAGATTTCTAGTGCCTGTCTTGGGGACATCAGCATGCTACTGGTTAATATAACTTTCTAGGTCATTAAAATAAAGACAGAATAAGAAGGGGGCAAGGACACACCCTTGACGAACCACACAGTTCATTTTAATAGGAGCTGTGAGTTCCCCACCCGCCCCATACCTGACCCTCCCAGTCACAACCTGGTGCATCTGGGCTAGAAAATAAACTAGGGATGGATCAATGCCCAGGTCCAGCATTTTTTCCCATATATTCCCTCTCTGCACCCAGTCAAAAGCTGATGTGAGATCCATGAACTCGAGATAAAGGGAACCGGCCTTAGCTATTGTGTACTTGCTTAGGACCAGGTGAAGGTTGAGACACTGTTTAACAGTTCCCAGGCCCCTCCTGAAGCCATATTGTATGTCCGAAAACTTCTCAGTTTGGGCTACCCAAGTCTCCAAACGATCTAGGATGACCCTGCCCATCAGTTTACAAGTGCAATCAATTAATGAAATTAGGCAATAACATCTTGGGTCTGGCCTGTCCCCTTTTTTAAAAATGGGGAACTATAATCATGGTGCCCCAAGATTTTGGGGGACCCTGGGAAGCTATGCAGCTTAGAATATTAGTCAGCAGAGGAAGCCAAAGGCCTGGATTGGCAGAAACAAATCGGCAGGGATACCATCTGGGCCAGGTGCCTTGTTCTTCATTGTCTGATTTAATGCCTTTTCAACTTTATCAAGCGTTGGGCATGCCAGCTCTAAGATTCCTTGACCATGTTTCGTTACCCAATGATTTGAAGTGGGACATTGCTCACCATTAATGCTATATAGGCTAGATAAATGTTGTACCCAGGCATCAGGCATAATTGTAGCATCAATGCTACTGTTATGGGAACTTTGGAAAAAAGTTGAATTAACAGTTTTCCAGAAGAGTCTAGGGTCTTTATTAACTAGCTTCATGCAATTGTTCCCATGCCTCTTTTCTTATGTCCAATTTACGTTTCTCGATAGCCCGTTTGTATTCATTACGGAGATGTTTTACCGCTAAGTTATCCCTAGGTTTATTTTTCAGTGCCTTCATAAGATTGTTGTGAGATTGTGAGCAGGCACTATTGAACCATTTACATAACTTCTGGGTCTCGGTCTCTTGTCACCTCGTAAGGCAGCATTAATGGTCTTGGTTATTTCAGCAAAGGCCCTTAACATAGTTGGGCGAATTATTCTACTTTCAAGACACTCCAAAATTTGTGCCTTGATGGTAGTCAAAATCTGAAGAACGGAGTCTGGATCTACCATGGACCACTTACGCAAGAGACCTTTATTTTTATTATAAGTTATAGGGTGTAGCTTTAATTTCCCAGAGAGATGGCCAGATTGGGTCTCTAAGCGAATGGCCAGAGGAAAGTGGTCACTGAAACAGACCTTGAGAATAGAAAATGCCACAGAGGGAGGTTTAAAGTACTCTGAAAGGGCAATGAAGTCAATAAGGCTACCTTGGCCTTTGCCCATAAAAGAGACATGAACTGGGCCTAATGGTCTATTGTAAGAAAAAGGGAAAATTTCGAAAGCAGGGAATTAAAAATGTTCCCACAAGGATTATGGTCAAAATGACATCCACCATCCTTTTCCCCGTCTACTAGACAACATGCAGACTGCATTGATAAAGGACATAGTTTACAATTAAAATCACCCTCCCAAAGTACAATAAAATCTGTGTTTAATTCCTGTATGCGTCTGCTTAATGATTTCTCTAAATCTTCAGCAATGGCAGTATTGTTAAGAACAAAATTATTATGATAAAAGTTAACAATAACCAATGTTACATTCTGGTTATATAAAATGTTAATAATCTGAACGTGCGGTGAGTCCAGCTGTGTCTTGCCTACTCTATATGCTAATGTAGTTGCTACTAGAGTAAGTAGGCCTCCCTTGAGATGGCCACCCAAAGCTGCGCCTGCTGGAGTATGTATAGAAGCGTAACCATCAATGTGGACTACCTCTCTCATCCAGGTTTCTTGAAAGCATATAATGCTATAATCTTTTATGAGGTTGAGCCATGTCTCATTCCTCAACTTATTTGATAAACCTGCAATGGTCAAGAACAGGCCTCCATGAACAATTATACTGGTATAACCAGAAGGTGAGCCCCAGCTACTTACATGGCCAACTGTCCGACAATCATCCCGAAATCTCTGGGCTAGATTTGAAGATGTCTTATATTGGTCCGTGTCTACTAATGGAGTATTTGCGGTTTCCACTGAAGCTACCGTTGCCAAATCTGGCATGACAAGTTTACCTATATGTGCTGGACCATTGGTCACTGGCATATCGGTGCTACCCTCAGCATCTATCATGACTGAGTCACAGTTAGTAACCAGTGTAGTTCCCAGCACCCTTTGATGTAGTCAATCCACCTGTTCTAGGGGAGAAAACGATTAAAAGTTGAAATAGCAAAATGCTGCGGGGCACTGTGATTTACATAATGTGACCTCGACTCTACCTGTAGGCTAGGCTTATAAAAATAACCAAGGGGTACTGCCACAATAGAACCACTGGCATTTCTACACCTAGAAAGCCTTTCCATAAGGGAGTGTACCAAAAACATGTTTTTAAAATTAATAACAACACAATCGCCAACATCCGTTTTAGGTTGTGAGCCCACCCACGATACTCGCTCAACATTATTTATATTCCTAAATAGATCTTCACTATTCGTCCAGCCCGTAGCTTATGCTAACCAGTGTACAGTTTTATTCCTTAACTGCGGCGAGTCTTTCTCCTTGTGAGATGATGATAAAGGTGGAACATTTTGTAGGACTATAACCAACGGGGTTGCTTCCGGTGGAAGGTGGAGGACTCTATCATGATTTTTCCTTGTTTCAGGGTGGCGTTTGAAAACTGGTTCAAAATTTCCAGCAATATTTGACCCATTTAAGATTGTTGGATAACCCACACCGCCCACTAAAGTGGATGGAACATGTGCTCTGGATTGCGAAGAGCAAGGTAGAATGTTATTGGTTATGATGTTGGACTGACGACCAGATATCGACTGCTGGTCTGGAATAACTTTCCTCTGAGGTGGCAAAGAAGCGCATTGCATGGGCAAAGCGTCAGGGACCGTTACATTATTAGTTCCAGTAGTTAAGCTCGACAGACTAGAGCCAATCAGAATATTCAGCGAGGTGTCAATGCGGTTAAAGATGCTTAAAAAAGGGTAGAGAAGAGTTTTCACAGTTGTTTCCAAAGAGCTAACAAACTGAGCATGGGACAGTGAGGTCTCCCTTGTCATGGAGTCCTGGTTCAACTCCCAAGTTAAATTCCCGTTGCTCTTTCTTTCAGTGGGGGCTGAGTTTTTTTCCGGGCTGCAGGTGGCAATAACTCGCTTTTGGATTTGCTGCATCCCTTTGCCTTTTTTGAAGGGGGGGAGCATAAGATATCAGATGAGGGACCTTGCTGTATATTGTTGGAAACCTCTGGATCACTGGATTTTACACCTTCCATAGGGGGCTTAGAACCCTAGCGTTCTAAGCCCCCTGTGTAGCGTCCGCTTTGTGGCCCCCAATCTCTCCTCCACACATTCAATCACGCTGGTAATGGCCCCCATGGCCGTAGTAAGGAAGCTAGTAATGGTAGAAGTCAGTGGGCGGTCCTTAGTAGATGGCATAGTTAATTTACGCTTCCCATTCTCTTACCTTATCTATCTCTTAAATCTCCAGAGAATGACTGAGGCCGCAACACAGAGCCAAGAGACACAGCCCAGCCTTGTGCGGCCCGGATGCGCCCACGGGAGTCCCGCACTGCGGGAGCCCTTGGTGACCTTTAAGCGCCTCCTGTTGCTGCAAAAAATGCGTTGGCAGCGTAGGAGCCGCTTGTCAGGCTCGGGCTTGTAGTCCTGACCCCCGCGGCAGAAACAGAAAGTGAAACGGGCGAGCCCTCGGTGACCTTTAAGCGCCTCCTGGCGCTGTGAAAACTGCATTGGCGGCATAGGAGCCGCTTGTCAGGCTGGGGCTTGTAGTCCTGGCCCCCGCGGCAGAAACAGACAGTGAAACGGGCTCCCACGCTGCGGGAGCCATTGGTGACCTTTAAGCGCCTCCTGGCGCTGCAAAAAATGTGTTGGCGGCGTAGGAGCCGCTTGTCAGGCTGGGGCTTGTAGTCCTGGCCGCCCACGGCAGAAACAGACAGTGAAACGGGGCCATTTTATCAGCGGGTGCGGCTTTTATACACCAGGCTTGGGATCCTTCCACCCGCAAATGATATTCTTCTGCGTGGAAGAGATGGGTGAGTTGGTGCCCTCAATGAAAGATGGATCCCATAGAATGTGAGTTAAAAGATGTTTTGAATTTTCTTCCTGAATGTGCTGAATCTGGATTATGTTACAGGTCAGTAAATAATTTCAGCTCGGCTTTATATGCTGGTCACGACCTCATTGATGGCAAGCCAGTAGGTATTCATCCTCTGGTGTTTAAGTTGTTAAAAGGTATCAGGGTGGCAAACCCTCGAAGGCCTCATTACTACCATTTGTGGGACATGGATAATGATCTGTCCTTACTGGAGTCATAGCCGGACAATTCTGACTTATGCTTGATACAGCTTTCTGCAAAGTTGACTATACGTTTATGTTTGATTTCGTGTCGACGAGTGTCAAATGTAAAAGCCCTGGATGTTGCAGGTAGGTTGTTTTCTCCAGAAGGTGTTTCATTTCTTATTTCAAAGAAGACAAAGACTATGTCCCGGTCCATTGACTATCCAGCTTTTCCCACAATGCTAAGAGGGCAGTATGGACCATAGGGTTGATCCTCTTGGTCCTCTTTTTTTGGCTTTTCAGAAACCTTTCCGTCTGGTTTCGGCAGCAACCTTAGCCTGTTGGGTCTGCTGGGTCATGTCAGAAGCTGGCATTGATGTCTCCAGGTATGGTGCTCACTCAGCTAGGGGAGCCATGGCGTCCAAATCATTTGTGCTGGGTTCGACACTACAAGATATTCTTCGTGCTGCTGATTGATCATCTGACTCTGTTTACGATTTTTTATTACAAGTATGTTGTGTATACTTCTTCTGCTGTGGTTGGTCAGCTTTGAACCAGGCTACTTAGAGCCTACCATCCTGCCATAGAATGGAAACATTCCTAGCATATGCAACTAGAATTTTAGATTTTATTAAGGACACGGAGGCGATGATTATCCCACCCGTTGAGACAGGTAAGCTGCATGGTATCATTGCTTTGATGTGCCTGTTATGTAACAGTCTGTTAATGTTTTTCCACCCTTTTGATTCAGTAAGGGTTGGCATTGGATTAATTTCCTACTTTTGTTTTCAGGATCCGAAATGAAACAAAACTGAAGCACCTCCAGCCAGGTCAAAAAGCGAATATACGCCGCAATGGTAGATTCCAAATGGGGTGATGACGACAAGGAAAAGAAAAGGAAAAGGACCAGTAAGCCCTAATAAGCACTTTTTCCTTTTCTTTTCCTTGTCATCATCACCCCATTTGGGAATCTACCATTACAACATATATGTTCGCTTTTTGACCGGGACAACCAGGAAAGATACTGTCTGTGATTCATGAACCAGAAATACTGATGAAGTATACTACCGTGGGGTTTCTTTTTGAATCTGTATTGCGACGCATCTGCTCTGCTGAATTTCTTCTGTGATTATACTTTCCCTGAAGAAGTCCACTGTAATGGACGAAACGCATTGGATGTTTTCACTGCACATATGTGATGCTTTTTAAAGAAAAAGAAAATAAAGACAAGAATTATAATACTGTTTTGGGTTATTCTTGTGGCGCATCTCTACACTCTACACTGTCACTTGTGACCAGTTTCTGGTTTATGCCCCTTGGCAGCAGGTGCCTGTAGCGTGTGCACACATTTGTATATACTTGTGTTGAACTGTATCTTTGGAACATAGGTCAGGTGCAGTCTCTATGGTCCGCTGGTCTTTGCTTTACTGGTACTCATCTATGGAGCTAGTTTCAGCCTGTTCCTGATATTTATTAGCCCCAAAATGGTCAGGCTAAAGGGTTTTCAGGCACATGTATCAACCATTTTTGCGAGCGCAAACGGTGCGATTCGCAAAAATCGGCCGTTTGCGCCCGCAAAACGGGCATTTGCGATGCATGAAGGGTCAAGGCACTCGCAATTTGAGAATTCGCAATTAATTGCGAGTTCTCAAATTGCGATTGCATTTAAGGAATCGCATTTTGCGATTCCTTAAATGCAATGCAAGAACCACTTTGAAGTAGCGATTTCACTACTAGGGGGCCTGTAGGCCCATAGGAATAAATGGGAAGCCATTCCTTATTTGCGACTCGCATTTTGCGAGTCACAAATAAGGAACGTGTAGGAATCGTTATTTTTATAGCGATTCCTACATGCATAGGCTTTTGCGAGTCCTTAATTGCGATTCCTTAATAATCGCAATTTAGGACTCGCAAAATCCTACCTTGATGCATGTGCCTGTTTGTCACTTAAACTTTAGCAGTAAGACAGGGTAGATCCTAGTGTTCCCTGGCAGGGGAATTTGAAAATATAGAAATGAAAGAGTGCCTTCCATTCAGCTGTCTTGACAAGAAGGAGAAGTAATGAAGCAGTAAGGGGAAGTGGCTCAAACTGCAATTCTAAAGATTATCTGTCTCCTCCTTCGTTTCACAGAAGCCTGCACCATTTCAAAAGACCTGAGGAATGTTCTTACAGCTTACATCCCTTTTTGGTAAGCTCTCTCCTCCTTCCATCTTGTATACCATCCGCAAACAGGAGATGTTAAATACATTGACTTTCCCACAAAGTAAAGAGCAACAGGTACATGGTAATGGCACCCTAATCTAAACATTTAACATGCACACAGCACATACACACTATTTACATTTACCCTGCAACCTACCCAGAATCACTTACCCTAGCTTTCAAGGGCAGTTCGCCTCATATTAAAAGGCAGCCAATACAGGTTACAGAACATACTCCAATAAAACAGAGCTTACAGTGAGTGAGATGCTATTAGAGGGGCTCACCACAATGATGCGATCCAAACACCAGCGGTCAGAAGGTGAAAAACATGGGGTTCTCATCTGTTAGAACCCATTTTCCTTACAATGGGGTAGAAGCCTTTGCCAATCATATACCTTTGCCAATCAAATCTTAAACGCCATTTCCTATAGTCTTGGGTAAATACGATTTCAAGTGAAAAATAATGAAAAGAAGAGGCACTGTACATTTCCTAAACCTGCCCATATGGTCTTCAGAATGCTTGTCTCTGACTGAATAATTAAGGCATGTTTCTGCTGGTTCAATTCCAGCAGCTTGGCTTGGTTTAAAATTCCAAAATATCATGAAGCAGGCATGTGTGGATAGCTTCTGCTCATTTGCTCTGCTGATGTGGAAAGATCTTTACATCTCAGTTTTGACACATGTCTTCACCACTTTAGGAAATGACCCACAACAACACACCTTAGCACCATTTCCTACCATTAGGGTTGGTTCCCCATTACTTTTTCCCCCATTTGCTTCTCTTGAATGTATCCAACCCACAAAGCAGCTTTGTAAACATCCACATATCCCATATCCCCTATACCACGTGGGATGCATATCACTGCATCTATGTATAGAATTAGATTTTGTTTGAGATAACTTGCTGCCTTATAATTACCCTTCACAACTTAATAAAACTATACATTTGAAATGTATTCCCATGTATTATTTCTTTTTTTTTTGATTTCCTGCTATTTACTAGTTAAGAAGGAACAAGATACTGTACAAAGAAATAGGTATCTTAATTAAAAAAGACATAGCTTCATCAATACAAACTTTACATTCATTATATTAGGGGATGTTAGAAATGGGGGTCTCTAGTTGGCAGAGGTAGGTACCTTTGTCCAAATGGTACCCAACTTCTAGTCAGGGTAAGGGGGATACGCTCCTAAAATAACCCCTGCTCACCCCCTTGGTAGCTTGGCACGAGCAGACAGGCTTATCTCAGAGGCAGTGTGTAAAGCATTTGTGAACACATACAGTAATACAGTGAAAACATTTCAAATGGACACCACACCAGTTTAGAAAAATAAATAATCTTTATCTAAACCAAAACAAGACCAAACGACACAAATCCACAGTACAGTTATCAAGATATCCTTAAAAATAGGTTATTCACTCAAATATATCTTGTAGCAACAAATAACTCCACTTGGAGTTATAACGACGTCGTGACCGGTGGAAATCCCAAAGTACGGCGCCGACCACGAGGTGCGCGGCGTCGGGCCCGGAGTCAAGCAGACCCACAAAGAACAGCACCTTGGAAAGGATGAAACAACGACAGTTCACGGCGTCGGGGAGGTGCAGCTTCGTAGGCGCTGCGCGGCATCGGTTCCTTACGACCCCAGGGGAGATGCAGCCTCTGTTGCTTACTGCAGCGCAGGGGAGGCGAGACGACGGTTCCTTACTGCGTCGGGGGGGTGACGTCACGATGGCACCGAAACCACTGTTCCTTACAATGGCGCGATGTCGATGGATTCAGGGGTCACCCACATCGAGGATCGGCTCCACGTTGATGAAGTCGGCTTCGGAGTCGATGCAGCACAGCAGCAGGCGTCGGGCCCACGTCGCAAGTCGGAGCAGCCCTCACGGCTTCGGGCAGGTTACGGCGTCGCTCGCTGGTGTCGATGTGGCACGGCAGCTGGCGGTGAGCCTGCGTCGCAAGTCGGAGCAGTGCTCATGGCTTCGGGCAGGTTACGGCATCGATCGCCGGCGTCGGTGTTGCAATTTCCTTCTGTAGCAGCTAAAACAGCAGTTCTAGATGCAGGAAGACAGAAGGGGTGCAGTCTTTGTGTTCCTGAGACTTCAGAACAGGAGGCAAGCTCAGTTTCAAGCCCTTGGAGATCTTTTTCTTCAAGCAGGTGGCAAAGCAAAACAGCAAAGTCCTTCTTCTCCTTTCCTTGGCAGCAAGCAGCCACTGCAGGCCAACCCCAGACAGCAAACAGCACAGGGGCAGTATTCCTCCTCCACTTCTCCGGCTCTTCTCCTTGGCAAAGGTTTCCTCTTGATTTCCCAGAAGTGATCTAAAAGTCTGGGGTCTGGGCCCCACTTTTTAAACACACAAATCCTTTGTTCTCTGAAGGCAGAGAGTGTCTGTACCCAGCCAAAACCAGTTCTGTCCTCACTGGTGCAGCTTCCTGGCAGGAGGTGGAGACAGCATTGTTGAAGGCAGACCAGGCCCAGGCAGGTGAAAGGAAATCTCCTCCCCCTACTCTAATTTCAACCCAGGTCCATTCAGCCCAGCCCTGATTCATCAGACTTCTGGAGCCACAGCCCTCTCCAGCCCCCTGTCATCCAAAAGCCAGACATGCAATACACAAACCTAGCAGAGGCACACTGGATGGTTGGGCAAGAAAATACCCATTTTCTAAAAGTGGTATTTTCAAACACAGAATGTAAAATCACCCTCACTAAAAGATGCACTTTAACATTCTGAGTTCAGGCATATCAAACTTTATTTTCCTATCTTGTTCCTAGGTTCAGTTAGGTTTATAAGATGTTACAAACTAACTTCCCATTCTGGCCGATGGGAACAGATAGCCTTGCAATAGTGAAAAACGAAATTGGCAGTATTTCACTATCAGGACATGCCACACACATCAGGGCATGTCCTACCTTTCACATAAAATGCACCCTGCCCACAGGGGTACCTTGGGCCTACCTTAGGGGTGACTAATATGTAGAAAAGGGAAGGTTTAGGGACTGGCAAGTGTGTGCACTTGCCAAGTCGACATGGCAGTCCCAGACTGCACACAGGCTCTGCAATGGCAGGCCTGAGTCACATTTTACAAGCTGCTTCTGTGGGTGGCACAATCAGTGCTGCAAGCCCACCAGCAGCATTTGATTTCCAGGCCCTTGGCACACATAGTGCACTCTACTAGGGTCTGACAAGTAAATCAAATATGCCAATCATGGAATCACTAATCCATAACATCAATTTACAAAGAGAGCATATGCACTATAGCACTGATCAGCAGTTTTGAAGTGCCCAGAGTCATAAAACCACCAACAACAGGTCAGAAAAAATACAGGGGGAAGGCAAAAAGTTCTGGGATGACCCTGCAAAAAGGGCCAAGTCCAACAGGGGACCTCTGTATTTTTATCTTGATTTGTATTGTACCCAAACAAAGCTTCTTAATATAACTTTTTCTTTAAGCATACTTTATGAATAAACAAAATTCAGCAATACTAACATCATTTACACTCCAAAAACTAAACCTATATTTTCAACCATTAGCCTTCATAAAATTGATCAAAGTTATTCCATGTTAACTAAACATCTTTTTCTACCAGACCACGTTTTCTCAAAGATCATTAATCCACTCATGCCCATTAGCTCCTTCGTGACCCTAGTGGCTTGATACATTTTGGTTGATGCCAGTTTCTGAGTCCATTGCTCTATCCGAATGATCAGTGATTAACCATCTTCGGCCTTTACATGGAGTTCACCTTCCATGGTACCTTCCTTTTCCTAGTTTGTTGATGAGGTAGCTGTTTTCATAATCTTGATTTATAAAATCAGAATGTTGCCTACCATAGGGTCTCTTTCAAAGAATGTTACTTGTACCTGAGGTTGCAAGTTGCAGATCGACTATCCTCGATAATTAGTAAATTACAGATAATCTTTGGCTGTGAAATATCTCACATCTAGACTTAGCTGCTTTTTAGTCACACTAGTAATCATATGTTTCCTGTTGGATTATTTTCTCCCCAGAGCAGTGATCACAAAGCTGATCACCTGAACAGTATTTATTGTGTCCTGAGGAAGGCAGTCATGATTTGAAGTCGAACAGAATCATCGACCTAGGATTGGGTCTTTTACTGCTGGTAGTTACTGCTTTACATCGGCTATACAGTTTAATGAATATAGTTCAAAACACTTGGAGCATTTCCACACTCCACCAGCTAAATTCCAAATATCCCTTTGATTTGTTGTTTCAGTTTGTATACAATAGGCAGTAACCACAACTTTTACCCTTGGTTTGGTTTTGGTGATGCATGAAATATAAGGGGCTACTCTGTATCTCTAGAAACTTGAGTGACTTATATGAAAACACCTAATGGTTCCTTTCGAATAAATAAACCCCATATTAAAAATCAGAACTGCAATGAACGTAGTTCTGTATGACAAAAATGAAACAAGGTTGTTTAATGCTTATAAGGTTCAATTAACGAAAAACCTGTCGGACAATGACATACGTATACATCAAAATAAATAGCACACAGTTTGAAAAGACAACAAAGTGACATAGTGGTAGGACAGTGGAGTGCTTTTGTGACAGAAAGTGTGAATAGTAAACACAACTGCAACAGAAAGCTTTTACCCTACTAACACCGCTAAGTAGTTTTGAACTACTCGCAGATTGTTGTTCAGCCAACCAGTAATACTCTCTTTGACTGTTTCTTGCAGTATGGCTATGTCCTTTGTAAGCCAAACTCCAATGTGTTATTTTTGTTGTGTATTCAGTATTCTCAGGGGCATATTCTCAAGGACTTATCGCCGAGTTAGCGGCACTTCATCGCAGCCAAAGTGGAGATAAATCCATCGCACCATTCACAAGCTGGTGCTAACAGCCGATATCACCAGTTTACCTGCGATAGTAGCCGCAAAAAACATCGCCACGGATGACACCGGCAACTAACGCTAATGAGATGCAGAGTAGGCATTCCCGTGCAAAAAGCCGCAAAATCACCACTCCGCAACATTCTCAATGACCAGCCAGTTCGGCGATAAGATTCAAAAACATGCGATAAGGCGCGTTAGCAGCAGGGATTCAACACCTGCTCCTACCTGGTGCTAAAGCGGACGACAACCTGCACCATAAAAGGGAGCCCAGCCCACAGCCACACCAGAAGAACAACAGATGCCATGGAGCCACTGATCATGCAGCTCGGAGCCCCAAGAGGGCCACAACACCCACCGCCACCACCCCCAGGCACCGCCCCTGATCCCCCCACCCCCTGGGCACCCCCGGACAAAGAGATCCCACATCTACCTTACAAATACATGAACACAACAATTCGCCTGATGTCGCACAAGTACAACAATCAACATTCATGTGTGGCCCGAAAAAGGAAAAATATCCATACACCTGAGAATTCCAAAAATAATTATTTAATCCAAATTTAACTCAACACCAATAAGTGGAAGAGTCATGGCGGGTCTCCTCTGGACAATCTGCAAGTCAAAACCTGCAAGACAAAATTGAAGATAAGAAGGTGCGTCATGCGCCCAAAAAGGGACAGAGAGAGAGAGAAAGAGAGAGAGAAAGAAATGTAGACAGAGAGAGAGTGAAAGAGAGGGAGAGAGAGAAAGAGAGAGAAAGGGTGAAAGAGGGCGAAGGAGAGAGAGAGCAACAGAGGGAGAGAGAGACAGTGAAAGGAAGAGAGGGACAGGGAGAGACAGTGCTGATACTGCGCACCCAGGCCTCACTGCTCACCTTCCGCCCCCGGCGTGTCCCCAAGAGGGCCCACCACGTGCCGGTGCAAACTCCGAGACCGGGGCCCATGACCCTGGCAGCCTCCACATCATGCAGCCACGCACCGTGGTCCACCAGGTCGCACACTTGATTCTGGGTCTTGATATTGCAGTGGCAGAGACCATATCAGTGCACACGGCATCATCGCAGGCTGCACACCCGCTGAGCACTTTAGGTGCCCCTACCTCAGTGCACAGAAAGTCACCGTCCCATGGCGGTCGGCCTGTGCCGGCCGCAGTGTAACCGGCGCCACCAACTCCGTGTAACGCAAGTCATGGACCCTATCTGAGTGAGCCTCGTCATATGGCAGGCGGACGCAGCCATGTCACCTCAGGCATTGGGGAAGAACTGGGACACGTTGCGTCGTCATCCCCCCCTTCATACGTAAGCCGAGTGGGCTGGCTCGGAGTACACCAGGCCAGCATAGGGGTGTGAACAAATATCCCTTGCTCCTGGGCGTGGTTCATATCTGGGCTGCACAGGAAACCAACTGATGCGTGTGTCTCTGTTGCTGTGTCTGCGCCACACGGCCCGCTATCGACAATGTTGCACCCTGTGACGCAAGTCCCACGATATGAGCAACAAGGACGTAAGGGGGAATCACTGACCCTACATTCATCCATACTATCATACTTGAATGATCAAAGACATGACACATCTGTGAGAATCTGAATGTTTTATTCACATCCAATGGAGTGGTGCAGCTGGAGCAGTACAGGACCATGCTAACCCCACTTCACATATTCGGCCCATGGAGGGCCAAACAGAGTCCTTCAGGGAATGACAGGTACCACAGAAGAGGAAGAGTGCAGTCCGCAGTCTGATCGCTGTGTCATTGGCAACCAAACAGAATATGGCAGTCCATGTCGAGGTTCAATGTGAGTGTCGCAGAGTGCATCGGGGGACAGTGGAAGTTGATGATGCAAAGGGCAGGACCAAGCAGGAACAGGCCATATGGCGGAGATGAATGCTACTGCCTCCTCCGTACCAGTAAGGTTGCTTCACCCGCATCTTCGTCCTCTGATGTCACATGTGCCTCACACGTGGGTGGTAGTGGTATGTCGGCCGCACAGTGTGCCACTGACACATCAGGGGGCAGAGATGTGGAGGTAGAAGCAGCAGCAGCATTCATCTGCGCAAGGCCTTGAGGCAGCAATGCCATGGCGATGTGCTGCAGGGCATGGAAGGTCCCAGCCACAACTCCCTGGTGTTCAGCCGTGGCAGCCATTCTTTCCGCTGTCATCCGCTCCATGTTCTCCATGTGCCCCCGCATCTGTCCCTACTCCCGGCTGACATCGCTGGAGCCACTCTGACTGGACAGTTGTTCTTGTCTCAGTATAATGACTCCAGCGATGTCAGCCATGGATCATTGGAGGGCATGGAGAGGACTGTGGGTATCCGTCAGGGACTGTATGTGGTCCCTGATGGGAATCAGACACCCATGTATGGCATCAAGTTTGGCTGCCATGAGGTCGAACCCCACCCGCACCTGATCAGCCATCTTCTCCTGGGCCTCCAACACACGGCGTTGGAAGGCCATGTGTTGTTCGTGGGGGTCCTGGGAGACGGCCGGGGTGGTAGGTGCGTCCTGCTGTGTGGTCTGTGCAGGGGGTGGGGTCTCCTCGATGCAGCTGGGCTGCCCTGCTCCTGGAGATGGGGTGCCGAGGCAGTCGATGAGGTCTTGGAGGGCTTCGGTGTCGATGTCGGAGGTGTCCTCCCCGTCATCGGTGAAGAGTTGGTGGGGCTGCTCTGCAGGAGGTGTTGATGCTCCCTCTGCAATGTGAAGGGGAGATGCAGTATTACATCGTGTTCACATGTGTGTGGACGCATTGTACAAGTTCACATACAGACTGCATGGCAATGTACATTCTGGCTGTCCAGGAGGTGCTGCCTATTAAATGCGGGACAGTGGACATTTCGACATCATCAAGGATATGTGTTTGTGCCTGTACATTGACATCTCACTTTTCCCTGCTATGCCAAATGTGATTGGCAAGTTTCTACACACAGGCAGCACCTGTGGTGTCCTCTGTCCTGTTGTTAACGTGTTGCAGTCTGTACCACATTGTTGTCAATGCTGATGTGCTCTGAATGTCATGTGTGTGTGCTGCATTTTGGGGGGGTCGCCCCTGCAGCTCGGATTTGGCTGCCCCTTGTCCCTTTCAAGCGGTGTGCCTTTGACATCTGTGTCCATACAGTGCTGAGATGTTGCAGACTGGGGTGGATTTGGGTCTTGGTGGCAGTTGGGACTCTGGGGCATGGTTTGTCCGCAGATGTGTAGTTGACGTCAGGGGTTGTCTGTGCAGGTGGATGTGGCAGAGTATGGCATTCTCCTTTACGGATGTGGTCCACACTCCGCCACCACACAATGTCATGGTGATCGGACTGCAGCCATGCTAATAGACATGCGGTGTCACTTGTATTGTCAGTGTGGCTCACGGACCCGCAGCTTTGCTGGATTCAGCGCATGGGTTGGTAGTGTGATGAGTGATGTGTGGGAGGGACTCGTCTGGGCACATAGTCGACGGGGGCCTACGTGCAGTTGCTATGTTTGCTGCAGTGTGCCAAGGGGTTCAGGGACATGATCCAGAGTCATTGTGGGTGTGCAGTGTGCTGTACTCCATTGTGCATGTGTGCCATTGTGCCCATCTCCCCCCGTCCTCCCAGTCCCTGGTCGTTACTCACCCTGTTGCTGTAGTGTCGGGTTATTTTGAGCAGTGTCCTGTCCCCCGACTCCTGCCACCGTCTCCCCACTGATGACTGTGGACACCATTTCCTCCATCTCATCCAGCTCCTCCTGTGGCGCTGGACTCCCACCTCCAGTCTGCATTGCTGCCTTCTGGTTGTTGGCGAGTTTCTGCTTGGTCTTGCGCTTCACGTCATTCCAGCGCCTCTTGGCCTCTCCAATTGTCCTCCTCCGCACTCCGACTGCATTCACCTTGTCCACGATGGACTGCCATATTCCATTTCTTGTTGCCAATGACACAGTGGAGGTGACGAACAGATGTTGATGGTGTTCTACCACCTCCGTGATCAGGATCCTGTTTTCCTGCGGACTGAACCGCGTCTTCCTCTTCTTCTTTTCCTTGCACTTCCCTGTCCCCGAGGTACCAGCCTGCTCCTCCGGGGGGCTTGTGGGGTTCTGGCCGTCCTCTGTCACTGCTTCGGCTACCTCCATTGTGCGTCGCTGTAGTGTGTTTTTTGTTTGTGTTATTTTTTGGTGCTTTTGTAGTGGTTTTTCCCGCCTGACGTGTGTGAATTGCAGGCCTGGCGCTGCTTTTCGTTGATTGTCTTATCGCCGTTGGGCCCATCGCAACTTTTTTCGCGTTCGGGTTTGGGTTTTCTTCGCCGTCCCTGTAACGTTTTCGCAGACATTTTGCGCGTTGACGTGAGACTATTGCATGGTACCGCCGGGTTGGGAATACAACGTTAACACAGCATTATTTTCCCGCGATGGACTGCGATGTGCAAAGTTGCGTTAAGCGGATTTTGCGATGATTATCACTCGTTCTTGAGAATATCCACCTCAATTTTTTGCTGCAAGAGCACTGTGTGGACTTTCGAACAACATGAGCCTTATTTTAACATGTGCATACGACATACAAAAGGTTGCTTATAGAGAAAAGTCATAGTCCTGCAGAAGTTTCTAAACAGGGCTAGCACTGTGGCCTTTTCCTTTCTCGATCTTTGTGCAGTCTCTCACCCTTTCTTTATAAAAACGCTTAACCTGCACTGTAAATACTTCATAGTAAGCCCTTCATCTGTTCTATCCTTCTCTGGGGCTTTCAGTGTGAAGAACCTCTCCTCTCCCTCCGATGCTTTATCCTAAATTATCCTGAAAAGCAACAATATCCCGACCAGGTTTGTTATAATGCACTTATATTTTTCACTGACTAAACCATGCAAGCAGACAGCGCGAGACACTGTTATCTCATTTTGTAACATGTCTGTCTATTCACTATTTCGTACCTTTATATAGTTAAAACAGAAATATGAGATTTTATTTACACATTACATTTTTGTGATTCAGTCATATTCCCTATAATCTCTTCAACAACCTAAACTAACTTTCACCTGTAAATAGAGCGGGGAGACTGGCAGGTGCTGGTAAATCAGCCCCTGGTATCTTCCCTTCGAGAAATAATTAGTTCTCTTAGCTCAGTCTTGCGTCTCCTTCAATCACAATCAATGAGCATTTTGGAATATTGCTTTGTTTGATGATGTCAACTTGCATTTTGAAATCTCTTGTGACTTCATTCGCTGGATGGTCCCTTTAAAGATGTATTTCTATTTCCCTGTATCCATGGTGCCTGCCAGGGACCCACTCCTTTGCACCCTAGAACAAACTTAGGGGCATATTTACTAGCCCTTATTGCTACAAGAACGTCACTTTTAGTGATGTTCGTATGCCGATACGGGCTTCGCCTTATTTACAAGGCAGCGTTAAGCCACTTAACGTGGCTTAACGCTGCCTTGTAAATAAGACACCCTTACATGCTATACTTAGCATGAAATGGGTGGACAATGGGTGTTGCTGTGGGCGTTCCACCCAACACCCATTGATTTTGACACTGCCCCATATTTATAAGAGTGGCGTAAATATGGGCAGCGCCAAAATTAAGACCAAAAACACCTGGTCTTACCCTGGCGAAACGAGGAGAAATGCTTTATTTCTCCTCATTTTTTGCTGCTTCTATGTGTGCTGCATTGTGCAGCACACAGAGAAACAGCAAAACGCCATTAATTGTTTATGTGCAGGAAGGTGTCCCTTCCTGCACATAAACAATCTTTTTTAAAAAATTACGCTTTGCAACTTATGTGTGCTGCACTCTGCAGCGCACATAGAAGTTACAAAACGCCATTGGTGATTGTTTATGTGCAGGAAGGTACTCCTTTCTGCACATAAAGGGCCTTATTTATGAGGCCCTTATGACCACAGTTGCATCACTTTTTGTGACACTAAGGCGGCGTAAAAAATGCGCCACGCTGCGTCATATTGACAAAGTGACGCATCTAGGCAGAAGCGTCACTTTGTAACCCTTGCGCTTCGTTACACCTGCGACAGGTATAATGTTTTCAGGGTGTGCGTTCCGTCGCAGCAAAGCCACGTAGAAGTGACACAGTGAAATCAATGAGATTTCACTGCGCCATTTCTAGGGCATCACTACGTCAAATCCTTATGCTTGCTTGAAGCAGTCGTAAGGAGTGACGTAGGGCTTTTCATATGGGGCTTGCCCCATGTGAAAAGACACATTGCTGGAGTTGTGTCTGTTGTCAGACACACTCCAGCAAAGCGCCAATTTTGCGCCTACGTATACGTCAGGAATACTGACGTATCTGTAAATCCTTGCAACATGGAGCCCCGTACAGTAAATACGGCACATCCATGGTGTTGCAAGGATGGCGCTATGAAAAGTGTCGCATTGCTGTTTTCCCCCAACGATGTGACACTTTTCTTAAATCTTTCCCTGCAACACAGGCATCCTTGCACTATGGTGCAAGAGTGCCTGCATTGGCACTAGGCAGCCACAATTAACACCAGCTCAGGGTGAAACGCAGGACTGCACCGTATTCTTGTAATACGGTGCAGCCCTGCATTTCTGAAGTGGCAGAACGCGGCGTTAAGCCAACAAGGCTAATGCCGAGCTCTGACACTTCATTGTGAATATGCCCCTTATTTTCTTACAAGAACACACAGGCTTTTAATACGGCTATTGCAATAATTGTGATGGGCGAATTTCACAACCGAAATTATGCGTACCACTGGTATCAGTAACCCCTCGATGCAGAATTACCATGGTTTAAAAGTAATCTTGTAAAGCGTCCTACTGACAGGGGAATTACATGGGAAAATCATGGTTCCACTCAAAATGGTATTAAATGTCCGAGTGTAATGTAAACCATAGAATATTAAAAAAACAATTCATGGAATATGTTATATTCCATGAATGTGCAAACATCATATTAAATCTCATTTTTTAAAGCTATTTAAAAAACAAATCCTATACATACACTTTATTTCTTTTTTCCCTCATAGCGTTCATGACATTTCATGGGTAATGTTCTTTTACCATAAATGCATAAAATATCATATTACTAGGTTTAGCCTTTTTTAACAGTTATTTATTTTTTTTTTTTACATTTTTCTTATATGCATTCTAATTATTTTTTCCCTTTAGTGTTCATGACATTTTGGTAATTTTGTATATTTACTTTTCGTATAACAATCCAAATATCGCAACTGTAAAAATATAAAAATGTCATACTTGAAAATATTTTCATGTTTCTCATTAGGGAGTATGATAGGCCTAGATGCATTTTCTGTTCCAACCCAAAGCACTCAAGTTTTATACGTGATCTGCGGATTCAGTGGGCCACTCAATATTTCCACAGTTCAGATGGTTGAGTTCGCTTGGTCTTTTTAGAAAAAAAATATTCTTAGTGTATTTAAATGGCAATGAAGGAGGCCACGCCACAGTGGCACTGTGCACTGACTCCCTCTAGTCCACCAGATTCCTAGCTCACCACTGTACCAGCAGAGCATTGCGGCTCGCTTTGCACCCAATACACTTGAGGGATTTATAACTGCTGAAAACCTGCACCAGGACTAGGCATTAGTAAAAAGCGAACCGGTTGTTTTAAGCCTCTGGTCTGCCTTTCACTGTGCAGGTGGCAAACTGGCCAGCATTTGAAAACAGGCCGAGATCCCGCTGCAACAAAAAAGTGAATGACTGCACCTGTCTGCAGGGGGATGTCCAGGGGTCCCTGGAGCTCCCTTGCTCTCCTTGAAAGTGGAACACTCTTCCCCGCCATTTAACAGCCACGGAGAATCACTTGGGACCAGATGTACGAAACTGCGTTTGCGATTTCCTAACAGCAAATTTTAGTGATTCGCTCTTAGGAAATCACAAACTGCGATTTACAACAGAGTGTTTGACACTGTTAGCGATTCGCAGTGGCTCACAAATGGACCTGACTCATCAATATTTTCGAGGCAGGTCGAAATTTGCGACCCATTGTGAAAGGCTACAGTCACAGGCATGGTGGCCTGCTGGGGTCAGCACACCACCATGTCTATGATTGCTTTTTTAATAAAGCAATATTTATTTGTTGTAATGCAGCCCGTTCTCCCTAAAGGAAAACGGGCTGCATTTCAAAAATAAAAATGATAAACTACCTTTTCATTTTTTAAGAGTAGGCAGTGGTCCTTGGGACCACTGCCTGCTCTTGAAAAATGTTGCCGCCCACATCCACAAAAGGGAGGAGTCCCTTGGAGAACCCTTCTTGTTTGCGATTGGGTTACCACCAACTTCAAGTTGGTGGTAACTGCAAACGTTTTGCGACTGCATTCCCGTTCGCAAAACATTCATACATATCAGTTTATTTGGTATTAGGAAGGGACACTTTTAACACGCCCCTTCCTAATACTGAATCGCAAAAGCAAAATGCAATTCAGTAACAAATTACCGAGTCGCATTTTGACTTCTGTACATGGCAAAATGCATTTTACCGGTCGCAAATGGCCCAATGGGCCGTTTGTGGCCAGTAAAATCCTTCGTACATCTGGCCCTTGTCCTTTAGAAAGGGTCTTAAGACTTGGCTATTTGCTTCGTAGGGACCTAAGTGCTTCCAGGTTAGGTGTTCCTGACTGTCCCAGGTCAGGTGGTTTTTAGTAGCTACAGGGCCTTAAAGCCATCTGGTATATGCATGCTTTATAAATTTGTTTTTCATTTCATTTCATTGTCCTTTGCCTCCTTTTAAGTGGTGCCCTCTGGGACATATTGACTTTGTGCCACCTCTTTGTAGTGGACAGTCAGTTTGCTTTCTGGTGGCTTCTCCCTCCACCAACATCTGTATAAGGTGCAGGAGCAAAGGCAATGAATTTCCTTATTTGTGTGGAGTCACACCCCTATGCAAATGAGGGAACCTCCTTGAGCACTTGGGCACTTATAGCTCTGGCACAATCTGTATTAGAGAAAGGGCCACACAAACATCTGTTGCCCGCAGAACACTTATGATAAGGTCATAGAGTCTATAGAGAATATGGGTTTAGTGTCAGGAAATTCTAGGGTCAACCCTACCAGTGATTCCTCTATTGAAGTTGCGAGGGCCATTCCAGTTCCAGCACAAGTGGATGCTCTGCCCTCTCGCTCCAATCTTTCCTTGATTTCATGGAACTTAACTGGTATTGAATCTAAACTAGTGGACTCAGAATAGTTAGCATAAATAAGCAATTATAATATCTGTTTGTTTCAAGAGTCTTGGGTTATGTCAAGGGTGTGCATAAACCCTTTTTCAACTTATTGTGTGCCAGCCCAACCTACGGAGAAATACTGAAGAGCTTGAGGAGGTCTCCTGATTTTGCTGAAAAATGATTTGCATTGTACCCACTCACTCATGACAATAGATTCTCCTGACATCATGGGAGTGTTACTTATATCCCCCCTCCCCAAATGAAATTGTTGATTTTTAATGTATACGCTAAAACTATCCCGCCGGGCAGTGAGTCCCCGGTTTTAACGCTTTTAGATGAGTTCATTGAAGCCAGTCAACAACAGACTAAGATCATTGTGTCAGGTGAATTTAATATATTGTTTGAACCGTCCCCGCATATTAATGAGCTCACTGCAGCTGAAGATGAACAGTGGTGTATCCCCCAGCTAGAGGGCAGGTAACTCTATACCTTTTCGTGCACTGACTTCAGTTAACAGCAATTACAGTAAGAAGGAGCAGCAGGGCATGTAATGGTCGCACTCAATCCGATTCCCCCAGGGCACCTACTTTTAAGCATGGTTTTTATTCAAGAATTATTGATTATGGTTTTTTTTCAATGTCAGGATATGGTTTCTTTTGGAAGACATGAAGGTTGACGTTCGATTCGATAGTGACCACAACCCTCTTCTTTTACCCATTCCGGCAACACATTGCATCAGAATATCACTACTATTTGTACTGATAATCCTGAACCCGTATTAGCCGACAGTCGCAGGAAGGTCTCTTGGCCTCAAGTACTGACAAAGCAAAAATTGTAAGCCAAGATCTATGAATTGTTTGTTTCTTTTTGGTCTGGTTTTGAAAATGTTGTTGATATTCATAAACCAATTATTAGTATTCATAGACTCTTCTTTGCTGAACTTCAGAATATTTTCTACAAATCATGCATGCATAGGCAACCTTCTGTGGCTAGGGAGGTCAAGTGGTTCAATTGAAATTGTAAACAAGCTAAGTCCAGATTGAGGGCAGATGTTAAGGGTCATGCTTGGGAGGAAATAAAGGAGGCTAGAAGTGATTATAAATCTGCTCTTTCTAAAGCAAAAACATATTGGAATGATAAAATCTGGCAAGACCTACTTGCAGCTATTAACTTGAAGGACAGCAGGTCTTTTTGGCATATTTTGTCCAATGGCAGCAATGATAACCCTAGGGTCTATCAGCATCATATACAACCCGAGAGCTGGGTTTCTCATTTTCAAGTGCTATATGCCCTGGAGGATTTTCCTTGTCCTGCTGCTACTTCATCAAGTTGACCAATGGATAATTCTATAATAGATGAAGCACTAGCAGGAGCTCTAAAAATTGGGCCTGTGCATTTCACTTTAGACGATACTGCAGATGTAATTTTTTCATTAAAATCAGTTAAAGCCCCCGGACCTGACAAATTCCTGTGACCTGATCAAATCTGAACCCCTGATCTGGACTAGTTATATTAATCTTATTTCTAATGCTATAGCAAGGAGAGGGGACATTCCGTCCACTTGGAGGGATGCTGAAATTATCCAGGTATATATTATAATAAGGGAGATCCAAGTATTCCCTCTAACTACAGGCCTATAAGCCTTTTGGACAATCTACAAAACAAATTTGCAATGCAGGTCCTGGAAAAACTACTAAGGTGGGTTGGCGATAACTCAATTTTGTCACCACTTCAAGACGGATGTCGTCCGAAGACCAGCACATTTGACCAAGTTTTCCGCCTGGTCCTTCTCCACGGGAAGTACATACTACTTCGCAAATTGTATGTGGCTTTTGTGGACCTTAGGGCCACTTTTGATCTTATTATCAGGGGGATATTGTGGGGTGTGTTGCTTGAAATGGGGGTTCCTGGGAACTTGGTTAAGCTTATAGCCAAGTTGTACACAGGAAAATATGCCCAGGTCTGCTGGGGCAGTAAAGGGGAGCTGACGGACCCCATTCCTGTTTTGCGTGGTGTACGACAGGGGTGCGTCCTCGCTCCCACTTTAATTTCCTTATATATTAATGAAGTGGTACACGTTCTTTTAGACTGGCAGAATGATTCTCCTCTTTTAAATAGCAAAAATATTAAAATGTTATTGTTTGCAGATGACTCATTTTTGATTTAAAAAACACCCAGGGGTTTACAGGCATTGATCAATATATTTCAGGATTTTTGTAGAAGCAGAGGCTTAGAATTAAATGCAACCAAGACTAAGTTTATGGTGTTTGGACGGGGACGACCAGAAATTGCATTTTGAGGGCAGGAACTGGTTTTCTTGAAAGAGTGCATAGCATAGATTATTAAGGAGTCAAGATCTCAGACAAACTTAGCTGGAAGCTCCAACTCAATAAGAGTATACTTATTATTAAGCATAGAGCCTCCGCTATTTTGCGGCTGCATAAAGAATCAAACTCTCATGCAGTGTCTCCTTCACTAGAAGTATATTGTGCGAAAGCACAAAGTGCTGTGTCCTATGGAGCTGAAATTTGGGAATATATTAACACCCAGCAATTGGCTATAGCGGAGAATAGTTTTGCCAGATCGTTACTCGCTTGTCCAGTCAGTATCCCTCAGACTCCTCTCTTTTTTGATTTAGGCGTTAGACAAATCTCTTACCTGATCACATTGAAGTCACTTGTATTCTGGGTACGTCTGTAGACTACTCCAGAACTTAAGGAATAGAGGGATTCTTTGAGGGAAATTGTGGCCCTTAGCAATGTCCAACAAATACCTTGGCTTAATTTTGTACGCAATTGGCTCTTGAAGCTTGGTTTTGAAAATCTTTGGCATAATGCTATCAGTATTCATAAGCCCAACGCTAGAATCATAAAAGGAAGCTACTGGGCTTATGTTCGCGAACACTGTGTTTTGCAAAAGACTAATGGGCAGCTAACTGAGAAATTCCTTGAATTCAAGGATAGTCCCTCCTATGAAGTCTATCTTGACATAATTACTCCTGCATTCACTAAGAGTTTGTATGTGTGATTTCGTTTTGGCTGTCTGCCTACAAAAGTGTTTACTTGTAGGTGGAATAAGGACACTGGCTCCATTCTTTGTCCTGCTTGTGGGTCGACACCAGAGACCATGGAACATTTACTGTTCTTTTGCCCAGAATATTTATATTTGAGACACAAGTGGATACGCCAAATATGTATAAGTCTTGGGACCAAAATCAACTCAATAGCTTTTAGGATTATGACAAGAGACACCTCTAAAACCAGTTGTGTTTGATGTTAGTCGCTATCTGGCTGTGGTGTGGCACAAGCATGAATCCATTCTGTCTGTGGGAGGTTGAGCCACCAAGTTGTGATTTACGTATATTTTTTATCTTGATCTCTTGATTATCACATTCTATGAACTCACGTATTATAAATTTGAGCCCCAAGCCAGATAGCAGTATTCTTTGTCGGGGAGGAATGTGGTGAATGTTTTGTTATTGCTGGGATGTATCTAGGTATATCTCAATGTATAGATTAGGACTATTTTAAAGTTGTTAAAATAGATTTTAACTTTTTAAATTTAAGCTTTCTACTCTGATTGTTTTTTTATTTGTTGCTTTGATACTTTTTTCCATAACCGAATAAAACATTATTTGATTTGATAACATGGCCCTAGGTAGCCAAATTATATTTTGCCTTCAGCACTGAAGGTCCTCACGCTAATCCACACTAGAGGTTACGCTTCACGCCACTTATGTTCAGGGACTGCTTTTTTGACAACATGTAGAAATGGAACCCTCGAAGGAGATTCACTTTTTGATTCACTCTTCCCCACATCAACATATAAGAGATGTGGGTAGGCAATTTATTTGTTTTTCAGTGTTTGAAGCCTCTTCCTGATTTATTAGCACAAAGAGCATGATGGAATAATTTACTTGCACAATTACAAGCATCATGATCTGTGAGTGCCCAACTGTGCAATCAGAAATTCTATTGTTATCAAATCTTGGCAGTTGTTGTAGAATCCCGGCTGCACCTCTCACCATTATCTGCCAGCATGCCTTGCTGTCACTACAAAACTCAGTCTGAAATTCTTTCCAGTTCCTCAGCGGGACTTCGCATTAATTGAGAATATATACCCTGAGGTGCCCTTGCTGAAACTGTCAGCTGACACATTTAATTCAAGAAACTTTATATGTGATTTGTTTCCTTACTTATACTAACATACAAACAGGTCTTAAAAGGGCTTGTACAAGCCTTAACCAGCTGACCATGTAGAGTGTGGATTACACAGAGCAAAGAGTGCTTTCACCAGATGTTGACAATGCAAAGAAGCACTGTTGCTCCTGTATTAATGCAACAGCTGAATAATACCATTGGGGAACAAAGAGTTTGGAATTGTTTTCTTTGCTCAGGTCTATTGGTCATGCAAACACAAGAGCTCATATTTGATTCCTTGAAAACCAAGTGCTGGGTAAATTGGACGTCCCATGGGCAGTGAAGGCTGTGTACCACCCATGTTGTTCCAGTGGAGGTTTAGTTGGCATGAGGGGCTGGGTGGTGTGTGGAACTGAAGTCTGCTAGTGTGTGCAGACTCAGAATTCAGACCTTGGGGGAGGGGATGGTCACTTGCAGACAACAGACAAAAGAGTGCACTAGAGCAAAAAACGGCATTTACTGTATTTGCACCAGTATCACCTGGCAAACCGCCTTTGCAGAGAACCCTGGAAACCCCTTAAAGTACCAGAGGGCTATTTGCAACACCTACCGAAAGAGAGGGAAAGAGGACTGCCACTGCTCAGGGATGCATGCACGCGATGAAAGAGTCGGCGCTTGATCAAAGAACATTTTTCAGAATGAGGCATCAGGTGGGAGTCTGTGCCAGATGCAGGGAGCCTGTCCGTTTGCCTGCCTCAAATTGCCACAGGGCGATTGCTTGCACATCATGCTAATGGTTAAACTGTTGACGGCTGTGAGACTCTTTTTGATTTTAGCCTCATTTCAAGGATATCCATGAAAACTGAATGGTGTTTACCAGCAATCTCTCAGTGACTCAGCTCCTTGCTCACGGGTAACAAACAACACTATGGGGCATATTTACAAGGGCATTGCGCCACAGGAACGTCAATTTTAGTAATGTTTCTGTGGCTCAATGCCCTGCTCTATATTCCCCTTACCGCAGAAGTCCGCTGCGGCAAAGGGGTGGGCAATGGATGTTGCTGTAGGCGTTCCAACACAGCACCCATTTCTTTTTGACGTTGCCTGCTATTTACAAGGGTGCCATAAATATGGGGCAGCGCCAAAAAAATACCAAGGAAAACCTGGTCTTAAACAGGTGCAATGAGGAGAAATTAATATTTTCTCCTTGGTTTTCCTGTTTCTATGT